>CAUJRU010000407.1:0-529123 GCA_963277665.1 Viscum album | reverse complement strand
TATTTGATCGAGGTAAATAGATTACTACTGTATTTTCTTTGAGGAGTAAAGGTTGAATTATATTTTAAAGAATCAATGAATTTAATGTGATCTTATGGTATTATAGGTTAATTTTGGAAATGATTGACCTATATTGGGAAAATATGTTTAGGTTAGTTACTTTGGTTATAAGATGTTAGGAGTGGTTGATGTTGTTTAGAGATGAACGACAAAGTTTATCTTGGAAGACTCTGTTATCAAGTCATTCTTGTATTTGGGTTTCAATCTTAGTTTGGGTTATTTTGAGGAATTTTAAGGACAGTTACTTACGGAATGGTCTATGATGAACTCTGGATAGTACCGTGGAACTTTGAAGATTTTGAAGTAGTTTCCCTTCCTATGAGAATCTTTATTTTTGAAGAGTTGTTTTATCTTACCCTTTTTGTTTTTGGAATAAATGTTTAAAGATAGATAGTTTTTCTTTTGTGGAATATGTGATTCTCTAGAAGATTATTGTGGTGTTTGATGAGACCAAGTAGTTTTAATGCTCATAGTTTGGAGAAAATATTAGTTTTGGTAGAAACTTATTAAAGGATGAAACTCTACATGAAGGTAGGTATATTTCCTTATATTTTTCTTCTATGTAGTAAATGAATTTCTCAAAATTATGAAAATAAACGTAAAACAAAAACATTGTTGGTTTACGTTTCCTACTAGGTAATCAAAGACCGTTTACATACATCATAAGTTTGGGATTTTTGTATGGTTAACTTTCTCATAATCATGTTCTCTATAACCCTCCCCTCAGAACATGACCCTTTGTTTTCTCCTCCATGTCCATGTTTTCCTACATGGAATCCTAGTGTGGTGTTAACTCGGGTGACCTTTGTACTTCCCTTTATTTCTTTTAAAGTAATATTTTTACTGACTCCTTTTCCGATGCGGGACTTTCAATGAAATTTCAAAACCCAATTTTAAAAATTGTGAGGATATATTTTCTTAAAGGGGAAAGATTGTAACGACCAGAAATTTTGAATAAATCCTGTTTCCTATTTTTGTGTGTTATTTTTTTTTATACTCAACAAAAATGTTTCATTTGATAACATGAGTATAATTAAAATGAGACCGTTGGGTTTTTGACTATTATATGACCATTGGTCAATAAGACTGCTGGAAACTAAACGTTTTGATTATTGTCTCTAAATAAAAGTAATCTTGGTTAATTGATATAGAAAGAATATTCGATGGCCTCACCCAGTAGTCTTGGACCAATCGAAGCCCATCTAACAGAACTTTAGAAGGAGGTAACACCACTGGGATTTTCTCTAGACCAAACCCAAGAAAAACTTCATCATGTGAAGTAAGAATGGAATCTCCTTTGCGAGAAGTTAAAACAGATAGAAATTACTACTCGTGCGATGTTGGCCGAGCCTCCCTCGGATTCTCTCACCTTAGCACACCTTACACTTAGGTCCTATGCTGGTGTGATAAGGGCTATGTAAGGAGACTGTAACTGCCTTGTGTAATCCTTTGTTTTAAATAAAAATTTTGATTTCTTCATATGATGAAGTTTATGAATTTCCAAATCTCAGGATAAATATATGTATGCATATTTTGATGAATTTTAGAATAAGGATATTTTAAAAAATGTTTATGTAAACCTTAACTGATTAAAAATGTGTGATGATTTTCAAAAATAGTCTTCTACAATTATGTTTATTACGAAATTTAGAGTCTAATAAGGTCAACATAATTTTTGATGAATAGTAAATTGTGAATAGTGATTTTATGCTTAGGATTATTAATGTGACAAAATGGATTCGTAGTCTCACTTAAAGAAAGTATTAATATAATCTAGGAACCTTGGTGAAGTAATGTGATTCAATAAAATGGTTAAATAACAGTTTCATATATTATTATTCAAGTATTAGTTTTTTCGGGTGAATATTGTTTTTTAATTAAAAATTTAATTAAAAATATTTAGAAAATTATTTTTATAAAATAGATTTCATTTTTGAACTCAGAGCGTTGGTATTATGTTATGGAAGTCTTTGGGGTTTTTTCTGAAAAAATGAATTTTCGGTGAATAGTATATTTATTTAAAAATTAATATAATAATATTTAGAAAATTATTTTTATAAAATTGAGTTCATTTTTTTAATCAGAGCATCGATATTTGGATAAAGTAAAATTTTGGGATTTTTCTGAGAAAGTTGAATTTTCAGTGAATAGTGAAAATACAGTTTTAGGGTTTCGGTATGTTTAATGACATCATAACTGTGTCATGATGATTTCATGAGATATTTTATGGGTTGGCCGACCAAAGGTGATGAATTATTGTATTGGGGGCCCATGTGGACTAACTTCATGGAAAATATCTTGGGAGAGCACATGGTTTTGAGAAACCCACTTATGAGGTGTCCCTTGGCCATTAATGCCTTGCCCCCTAACTTTCCCTATAAATAACAAGCCATTCTATCATCCTTTGGACTCCAAAATAATTCTCAACTATGTTCTGGTCTCCTTACCTCCCAAGGAGTCCTCCGAAGGTGCCTGCAATCCCTCAAGGTCCAAACCTTTGAGTTTTAAGAGTTACGTTTTAAGGTAAGGGATCCAAACTCTCTCTTTCTTTTCAAGTAATATCTTTTATGTCATTTGTTTTATTCTCCATGATATTATGTTGGAGGATGTTATTTTATCTTAATTATACTGTCCTATTTATGTTAATATGATGAGAGACCCCCTCTTACTCTCATCATTTCATTTTATGAAAGTTTAAGTGGCGCTGTTAGGCTGCCGAAATCTTTGTAACAGATTCTTTCACCCTTCTCATTTTCAAGTTCTATTTTCTTGTCAAGTATTTCAAGTTCCTTTTTATGTTGGGGTATGATATCTATATCTAACATACTGATCTTTTATGATAATATTATGAGAGACCCCATTTGATCTCTTCAATTCATTATTTTGAAGTTTTAAGTGGCGCTGTTAGGCTGCCGAATTTTTAAGTGGTTCTTTCACCCTTCTCGTTTGAAGTTTTACTTTCATGTCAAGTATTTCCAGTTATTTTTTATTATGTTGGGATATGATCTATATATCTATCATATGGATATTTTATGTTCAAATGATGAGAGACCCTATTTGATCTCATCAATTCATTTTTGTTGAAGTTTAAGTGACGTCGTTGGGCTGCCGAATTTTCATAAGAGATATCTTATTTTTTTCTTCCTTTCAGGTTCTTCATTTCATATGGTATATCTTTCAAATTTCAATAAAATGTTCTAAAATACATTATATTATGTCTCCATACTGTTTTATGGGTCATTTATGATTGTTTTAGCCATGTCCCTTCTCTTTTCAATGTTTTCTAAAACCCCGAAACATAGTCGTTGTGCTGCAGAATTTTTGTCTCAAAATGCCTCTCTCTTTTCTCAAAATTATTTTATGTTATAAAGTGAAAACTCAAAGCTCTTATTTCTATAGGGGTATTCACATATATATATAAATGTTCTATTTTAAATTATATGATTTACATACATGAGACCCGCTCTCCCCTTCTATGGGTTTTAAAGTGACGTGAAAATCAAGTCTTTTAAGAAGTTTTTAAAACGTAATGATTATGAAATGAAACCCATTTATTTTATGCTATATTGGTTATTTATGAAATTTTTCATGATGCTATATGTGTCTCACATGATAATAAAGCCAAATTTAAGGGTGCGCCCTAATATCTCTCCAATGCATTGGGTAATGATGTAACCACTAGAGATTACAATTTTCACAATATCTTGGTGAATAACCATGGTAATTTTCAAATGACACCTTGGGGTTGGACCTTGGTGATATGTTCATGATTTTCTATGTTAAATAATGTATCCACATCTTAAAGTTATGAAAAATGTTATTTATATTATGATATGCTAGATGATTTCTTTCTCATGCCGTAAAGATCATTTTCATGACATAGTTGATGTATCTCAAGTTCACATGTTAAATGTTTCTCTTGTTCCCTAACTGGGCCTTCCGCTAACCCTTTCTTTTGATGTATGTCCTCAGGTATGAGATGAAGTACTGAACCTAGGATGAACTTAATGAGAAGCCTTTCAAGTGTTTAAGAATAATTTTTTATATTGTTTTCATTTATTATGTTTCTGGTTTCCAAGACACTAAAACTTAAAGATCCTCAGTTTGGTGTAATGTAATGAAAGTTTATGTCATAAAAAGGCCGGATGCTATAGCCCGACCCCACTAGACACCCCCATAGATAGCCCCCCCACACCCATGGACTCCCCCATCCCCCCAGACATCCCCAACCCCTTGGAATGCCCCGCCACCCTTGTTGACAGCCCCCCACCAAATGGAAACGACCTACCCCCTAGACGGCCCCCATTCCCATGGACAACCCACCTGCCCCCTTGACACCCCCTACCCCTGGACTTCCCTGACCCCTGTGGACAGCCTTCCCACCCCCTAGACACCCCATACCCCCTATATATCCCCCCTGTCGATAGCCCACCCACCCCCCATGGACATCCCCCTACCCCCTGAACAATCCCCCTACCCCCTGAAAAACCCCACCCACCTGGACACCACCCCACCACTTGGACAACCACACGCCCTATGGAAACCCTAACCTCCCAGTGGATACCTGCACCCACCATCGACCCCCCTAAGCGTCCCCCACCCCCTGGACACCACCCCACCAACTAGACACCCCCACACCCATATTCAGATCCTCATCATGTATCTTTAACTATCTTGGGATCTCTGAAATGTGAGTGTCCTGTCACCATTAGGAGATTTCTATACCAAAGAAATTTAAATGGGTTATTTGGAAGAGTGGTTGTCATGTGGAGATTGAAATGGGGGAATACTATGATGTGTTACATGTCCTGGATGGAATAGTCTTTATATTCTTATGTGATGTTAATGGTGTTTTTTTGTTCTATTTTATGTGTTGTTTTCATGTCTGTTTGCATGTGTATGAAATTGGGGGGATGGGTGGATGATGTGCTTGTTTTCTGGAAAATACACTATACCAATAGTTTGGAACAGTTGGAAATTTTTATTTTGAGAATAGTTTTACCAATGGTTTGAATAAACTATTGGTAATACACTATACCAATGGTTCAAAACCGTTGGTAAAGTGTATTTCCATAAAATCATTACCAAATGTTTTGAAGAACTATTGGAAATACTATATGCCAACGGTTTCAAAACCATTGGTAAAAAAGATGTAAACTATATATCCCAACGATTTATTAATCATTGGTATAAATATATAATAATGGTTTTTATAAAACTGTTGGCATACTGAATGTTACACTGCCATATACCAATAGTTTGAGAATAACCATTGTTATATAACTTTCCCAATGGCTTACTAACCAACAGTTTGCAAACCCATTGGTATATAGTATTCCAATGTTTTTGATTCCTATACAAAGGATTTGAAACTATTGGTATATATTTTATTTCCAATAGTATTGAGACTCTTAGTAGAAAATATTTTTATGGTAAATTTAGCAAGTTTGAATTTGGATTCAAGAAATTTTTTCCCATGGACATATAGTCTCCAAGGATGGAATCTCTATTGATCCTTCAATGACAAATGAGATTCAAGAATGGATAGTACCGACAAGTATAATTGAGGTATGCAGTTTTATTGGCTTAGCGGGATTATATCAGCATTTTGTCCAGAAGTTTTCCAGATTGGCTAACCCTTTAACCAATCTCAAACGTAAAGGGGTTAAATTCATTTGGAAAAAAGGTGTGCAAGGAATGTTTTGATGAATTAAATATAATATTTTTAATTTCCCTGATGATGAAATTACCATCTGGATATTATGGTTTTGTTAT
Source organism: Viscum album (assembly GCA_963277665.1). NCBI lineage: Eukaryota > Viridiplantae > Streptophyta > Magnoliopsida > Santalales > Viscaceae > Viscum > Viscum album. The sequence goes on along the minus strand of CAUJRU010000407.1, from coordinate 523,288 downwards.
TTATAATGATGCATCATGGAAAGGACATGGTTGTGTCCTTATGAAGAATGGTAGGGTTATTTCAAATTGCATCAAGGTAATTAAAACCCCATGAACAAAACTACCCAACTCATGATATTGAGTTTGTTGCAATAATATTTTCTCTATAGATATGGAGATACTATCTATATAGTGAAAAATAAGATATATATACTATTCACAAGATTTAAAAATATAATTTCTCATAGAAATCAGTCAACATGAGGCAAAGGAGATGTCCTGATCTAATCAAGGATTATAAATCCACAACACACTACCAAAAAAGGAAGGAAAATAAGGTGGTGTATTCATTAATTATAATGGACCATGGAGTTATGAAAACGATGGGTGTTGAAAGAGATTATATTTTCATGGATCTAGTATATAAGGTTGTGGGAATTAACATTAAGGATGAAACATCACTAATTTTTCAAGTGGTTTCCAAACCACATTTACTGGAAAGGATAATGAGTTCCTGGACTGATTTTCAAAATAAAGTTAAAGCTGTGAATGATGGGATATTGATTGATTTCATATTTGAAGATGGAATTTTGAAAATTGGGAAGAAGATTTTTATTCCTGCTATACCTGATCTAAAAATAGAATTATTGGATGATACTCATACCTCATATTACTCTATACACCCCGACAGAACTAAGATGTATAGAGACCCAATGGATCGCTTTTGGTGGGATAACAAGAGGAGGGATAGTGTTGATTATGTATCTAAATGTTATGTTTTTCAAGAGGTGATGACTGGAAGAAAACATCCAACAGGAGCCATGCAACCTCTTCCAATACCTATGTGGTAATGTGATGATATTATGATGGACATTGTCATGGGGATACTAAATAATCTCAGAAGGAATGATGCAATATGGGTTGTTGTAGATCGTCTTACCAAGTCAGCACATTTTCGTTAAATAAGAGAAGATTTACCACTTGAACATTTACAATGATTGTATTTTAAATATGTCATAAGACTTAATAGTGTTCCCCAATCAATTGTTTATGATTTTGATCCCCATTTTACATCAAGATTATGGAAAACTCTTCAGAAGTCCCTAGATACTGAACTTTGTTTGAGCACTACATACCACCCTCAAACTGATGGATAATTAAAATAGACTATTCAAACAATAGAAGACATGTTGACATCATGATCACTTGAATTTCAATGTATGTGGGATCAATATTTACCTATAGCATAATTTTCCTTTAATAATAGATTTCATTCAAGTATTCAAATGGCACTATATAAAGTGTTATAGGGAAAGAGATGTCGTACAACAACTTGTTAGGATGATGTACATGAAAGAAAACATGTACGTCCATAACATGATGAAGAAACCATGGAAAAGGTGAATATTATCCAAGACTATATCGAAATAGTGCGGTGTAGGCAAAAAACATATACCGATAATCGAAGGAAGGATTTGGTATATCTAGTAGGATATCATGTTTTATTGAAGGTATCTCCATTAAAGGGTGTTATATGATTCTGTAAGAAGGGTAAATTAACTCTTAGGTATATCATAACATTTGATATTATATAACGAACTAGAGATATAGACTACCATATTGCAATGATTCCAAGTCTCTTGAATGTTAATGTTGTGGTCCACAAGTCATTGTTAAATAAATACATGCCAGAACAAATGCATGTACTCACCTATGAAGAAATATAACTGGAACCCGATATGCCTTATTATTAAGAGCCTATCAAGATTCCTAATACTTGAGAAATTTTTCTGAGAAGTCTTACAACTTGTATGGTAAAAGTTCTTTGGAGAAATAATAAAATAGAAGAGGCGACATGGGAACCTTAAGAAAATATGATGACGAACTACCCAAACATTATTATGTTCTAATATTCTAAAAATTTTGAGGAAAAAATTATTTGAAGGTGGAATAATGTGACACCCCAAGATTCCATGTTATGCTTATTTTTGAATAATTCAATGGCTTGTGTTGTACGTAACCTAGAGTTCAAGCACACCACAACTTATCAACATAGCCATTTAAAAAGAAGTTATGAATAGTGTTAACCAAATTTTGAAATTTATTAAACTTATTTTTTCAAAATAGACATAAATTAAGAATTTGGAATATAAAAATTAGATTACGGTGATTTTTTTGAAATTTTATAAAAAATTTCAATTTTTGATTAACAGTGAGAAATATAACATTTTAAGTCAAAACTGCATTTTCATGTAATTTATTCATATTGTCAAATTGTATTTTTAATTGGTTAAAAGTGTAATTGGATTAAAATTTTAACATTTAATCCAATTATGGTCATTGGAAGTAATTTCACATTTAAATTTTACATAAACACATGTCAATCTTTTGATAGTTATTACGTCTTAAAAAATATGATTTTTGGTGTTGACAATGGGAATTAATTTTAAATTAATTTTTTAATTATCTAAATTTTGAATTATGAAAAATGGATTCCATATTTGGAATTAGAAGTTAAAAATTGAGTAATAATATACCTTTTAGTTTTGGACATTACGCATAGTAACTTCATTAATTATTTTATTTACCATTATTAAATGGTAAACCTGGTAAGTAAAGGTAAAAAATAATAGTATAATAATATTAAACTATGATAGAAGATGTATTAATCCAATTTGGTAATATATTTCCCACCATGGTCTTCTTTTGGTCGATTTTGGGACCCCATGGATCCACTTGGGTGTGAAAACAAGACATTTTATAAGAATTAATTTATAGTATATAAAAATTTAACATAAACATGTATATTTTAATAAAATAATTGTTAAATGGGATTATATAATTGATTTATTTTACTATAAATATTAATTATAAAGATACAAATATTTCCTACATCATTATATTTTATTTATAATTTTTTGACATTATATATATAAATTTAATTATTACACAATGATGATGCACTGATTGCTTCATTAAAAAGGATTAAAATAAATGATATTATAAATGTTAAAATAATGGTAATTTTTTAATTTTTATTTCATTCAATAATTTTTTAGATTATATTGACATATTATATTTTAAATAATTCCTTTGGCTTGAAGGAATCAAGTTGTTATGTATTTCTATAAAGCCATTAATGAATAGTGTCTAAAATTTAATTAATTCATAACTTAAAACATAAAATAATTTATCAAATGATATTAAATTACAAAAAATATATGATTTGGAAAAACGATTAATTAAATTCCAAAAATATCATAAATAACTTTTTGGGGGTCTTTTAACATGATATGAAAATTGCATTAACCCAAAATATGTGAATAACATGATATCACCGCTAGATTAAAAAGGGATATATAAGGGTTAAATAAAAAAGATAAGGATAAAAAAATTAAATTGTCTAAATATTATTGTATAAGGATTATTCAAATGAAAATCATCTGATATTATAATTAAATTAGTTTTTGTCCATTTTTTATCGAAATTGAATTTATAATAAATTAATATTTCTTGATCATCCAAAAGTGCCCCTCCTCCATCATATAAAAGGGAACCACCTCTACCAACTTATTTACCCCTCCAAAGCCCTTTTTCCCAGCCAAAACCTGCCCTAGTATCCTCCCAACTAATATATTTTCATTATAGGTTCCACCATTTGGAAATAAAAAAACATAAGGAGTAATTTTGTGCAAATCAAAAGGAGACACCCGAAGAAGATGTAATCGTTTAATACATTCTATTAAAGTTGATTTATTCTAATACATAATATTACTAAGTTGTGACCAAACTAAAATGAAAACTACATAATGTAATATATTCTTAGATGTTGTTATGATTATTGGACAAACATATTCTAATTTTACATATCTTATGAAAAACAATATCACTATGTGTGCGTACGTACGACTTACCGTCTACACGTCATGGTGTAAACTGATTTCCATATAAAAATTATTTAAATGTGTATAATTATGAATAAAAATGAATAAAATAATTAATATAACAAGGTATTATTTATTTAAAATTAATATTAAATACAAATACATACCATTAAACCATTAAGGAAATGATACCATCCCTTTGGTATACGTACGACTTACTGTCTCCAAGACGCGATCAGACTCATCTTCCATGTTCACCATCCAGGAATGATTATAAAGATTTAAATTATTATTAATTATTAAATATATTAAATAATAATAATAATTTAATAATATAGATATATATATGTACATATATTTCATTAACTTAACTCCATTCGTACGGTAAGAAAACGGAAACAACATTCATAAATATCTATGACCTACCGTCTCCATGAACGGTGTATTACTATATATTATATATATTTATAGTATTAATATATATGATATATGAATTTTATTATACATTTTGGAAATAATTAAATAATGATATAATTAATATGATGAAGAATAAAAAGTCAAAAAACATACGATAAACGAAGCGATTATTATCAGAAATGTTTCATTAAATTTGAATTGTTAATAAATAGGTAATATAAAGTCATAAAAGTATCATATATGATATCATAAATATTATTATGATTCCAATATAAGTTAATAATACATTTAAAATCATAACACATGGGTTTCTGACAAATATTGAGAGTATCGGACTTAAGGTAGGGGATTTCATCTCAATTTCATTTTATTGTGGCATATTTTAATGTTATGTACCTAGTCCCTTTTATATGATATATAATATACATTTATACTTTTTGTCATAAATATGAATATTTTTATAATATTATGTTATTTCCTTCATGGTAATTATTTATAGATCCATATTACTCATTCAATATTGTTATTTGATAGAGAATTTTATTTATTTTGGTTATTGAATATGAGAAATAATTTGGAATGGAAATGATGGGGTGAACCTGGACTTTATATAGCTCTTTGATGCATCAAAATGTTCTCATGAGAAAAATAATTTTGCCAAATGGGTTTCTACCCTTAATTTTAAACTATTTTTTTGAATGGTCTTGACGATAATAGGTTTTCATGTTCTTGAGCCATGATGTCCTTAAATAAAGTATCTTGCTCATTTAATTTTAGTTGTTATTTATCCATGATATTTTCTATCAAAAAATATATGGAAGTAGTTCATTCTCGGTTTATTTATTAATGACATATGTTTCAATTCCATACTTTCCATATTATTTGTCCCATATGATTTTTTTAAATGGAATGTGTTCTCAGATATTTATCTTTCCATATATATTGATTTTTGATTTCATTGTAAATACCCTTATTGGGAATTTGAGCTCACCATTATTAAATTTATCTCAATAGTTTATAAAAAAGAGACCTTTTATTAATCATTCAAGGATGCATTATATTTCATTTATCATGTTTCCAGTTTTATTTTGTATTCCCAATGTATTATGGGTATCATGTTTATAATCTGGATTTCCAAGGCTACTAAACTATACAACCCTTCACGATGTGGTTCCTCGTAATCATTCCAATGTAATGTAATAATGCATCATCTTTAGGTTATTTGAGGTTAGGGCATTACAAAAACCATATTCCATACAGTCAAGATTATAACTCCTAGATTTAATGGTGTAATTATTGGCTCCAAAATTAGATCTTTTGTAGTGTAAAATTCTCCAAAAAATAGTAATGGATTATATTTGTATTATTTCAGCCCTATTACTAGTTTTCTATAGGTAATAACGAAGATCAAAGAATCCCATAGTCAATAGGGGTTTCAAGAGATGGATAATAACTTGATGAACTGGTTGTTCCATCCCATTCATCAATGATATGTAGGTGTTTAATGGAAAATATATTATTAATCAAGGTTTTGATTACTCTAAATTTATTTCACCACCTAGTGAACATGTTATAATAAGAAAGAGATGTAAAATACTATTACTCTAACATTTGAATGGATCATAGGGTTCAGTGAATATTTATCCCCTCATAATAGGGCCCAAAAGTGGAGTATATGAGCTTTATGTCTTTTTTTATGATGTGTATTTTTACTAAACACTCTAAATGAAGAGTTTAGAGATTGGAGACTTGATTTTTTCGTAGGCCAACCTTTGTAATCTTTCACTATGAAATATTTTATGTCTCATTGCATTCATTTTTAGTGTCTTTATATTCGGTCCATAAAGTCTAATTTTTGAGGTCTTACAACTCTAGACAATGTTCATAACTTTTAAGGAAATGATTCAAGTCGATCTGATATGAGCAGAATGCTGTATAATATTATAATTTGAATAACCTAGTCCAAGAGTGATCCAACATTATTTTGAGTGGGAAATAAACTGGTTGTAAATCATGAATCACATTTCTTGGGTCATGAGTAATTATATGTGACAATCATCTCGAAAATGATCTTTAATCACTATAAGGTGATGAGATCTACTGTGATGACATAAGGGTCCACAAGGAATAGAAATCCCTTCATATAAATCTAGGATTCCTCTGGTTTGTGGGTCTAATGTCCTTATATATATCCATCCCAATAAAGGTCCAATAAAGTTATCTCTTCTCCTTTACAGGGATCTTGAATGGTTCACGACAACCTGAGCAGCTCAATACAAGAATTGTGATTTATGGGTTTATACAATTCAGAATATGACAAAATAACCCCATATTCTACTTGACTATGGTTAGGATATTATGTTTCATTGATAATGGATGACTATGGGAGATCGTATGCACATTTTATTGTCATATTATGGGGAAATTTATATGAGGCATATTAACACCATGGGAAAAGGGTGTTTTCTTGGCAGTTTAACCTCAATTGGAAAGGACATAAGAACCAACATAAAATTATGAAAAATATCCTTTAGGGATAATTTTCACTAGTCTGCGGAATTGGGATGTTGGAATCACCTTTTATCCATAAAAATTATTATTGATAGGTATCCATATTATATATATACAAATATATTATTGAGTGCATTTATCTCATCTGAATGAAATTTATACAATGATATTACTCATATGTTGGTAGAACAAATCTGTATGAATAGGACCTATTTAAATAATGGTATATTATACTATTAGGGTTAGAATTTTCAATGTATTCTTATATACATTATAAGGTTATATACCAAGAAAGATGTATTTCTAAGATAGTTCCCAACATTAATCTATCCTATATCTCAGGCAGTTCATTTTTCTCATTCTATATGTGCCAGCTAGATATAGGAATGGAAATTCAGTCATCAATGCATATCCTACAGTAATAAGAATCAGTCCATATGTAGTTATTTCATTAAACCTCTTCTTTCATGTTTTATCCATGCATAGGGAGGGGAAATTTTTTTGTATTTCATGTTTTCATAGGATTGAGAGTCTAAGAGTCACTACAAATCCTATGGTAATAGTATTCAAACCGCACATAGTTCTCAAATATAAATATCTCCACATAGTCCCAACCCATATGAAGAGGGGTCATTTTTTCATTGATGTTGTAACTTGAACCAGGATTGAAGATATAGATTTTATTAAATATCTTATGATAGAAGTAATCAACCCATAATTAGTTATTCAATGAAAAAAAATCCACATAAGTTGAATCCATATGTATATTGTGGAATATTTTCCATTGATGTGGTGGATGAACCTAGGATGGGAGATCTATGCCCCACTATGTATCCTGTGATGTTTGTGATCACGATAGATGTAGTTATTTAATGAAAAACTCTCCACAAACATCTAAACCATTCACAAGGGGGTAAATTTTTCCATTGATTTTACTACTAGGCCTAGGATTGGAGATATGGGTAGAACTATATATTCTATAGTAATAAGAATAAATCCACATGTAGTTCTAGGATGGAAAACACTCCATGTTGTTCTGACTCATACATAGAGGGATAATTTTTACCATTGATATTGCGGATGTACCCAGGATTGTAGATTCTCGAGTTTCAATATATCCTATAGTAATATTAACCAATCCACCCACAGTTATAGGATTGAAAAGTTTCTACAATGGTTTGAACCATATAAAAATGTGGGATTTGTTTCTATTTATATTTCAACTAGACCAATGATTGGATATTCATGTGTCAATACATTTCACAAAGTAGTAATAATATATTGATACATAGTTCTAGGACAGAAAATATCCACACAGGTCTAACCATTATGCATAGGGGAAATTTTTATCCTTAATATTTTAGTTTGACCCAGGATTAAATATTATAGTTTTACTAATTATCCAAAAATAATAGGGTTGAGTGCAAAAATATTTCTAGGATAGAAAAACATTCACACAGGTCTGAACCATATGCAGAGAGGGAATTATTACATTGATATTGTGGCTAGACCTAGCATTTGAGGTTTGGGTGTCACCACATATCGTAAAGTAAAACATATTAAGCCACACATTGTTCAATAATTGAGGTGTTGGGGGAGACCAACATCATGAATCTTGGTCCCCTCAGGCAAGGCCCATGCTAATACAAATTTTTATGTCAATCAAGAGATGTTAACCTTACAGTTTGACATCATATGATATAAATTTCTTTGATCTTTCTAAGGTCTTTCGTCAAGGAACATGTTAACCCTAATAAAAACTAATACCACTCGATCATGAGGGGAATCACATACCAAAATTTATAACCCCACATGATTTATTCTCTCTGTGATAACAATGTAATGGAAAAGGCTTAATTCACTAAATAGATGTGATTAAAATAAAGGATATGGTAATTCCTATCTTGTAGTGGTTTGGTAATGATAGAGTATTTGGGAATCTCTACATAGCTAATTGGAAAGAGTATGAAGATGTACATTTTTATGGGATCATTTTAACTACAAAGGAGAGGTATGTAGACCATGTAGTTTAACATCATGCGGTAAGGATGAAAAATGTTTTTTAGATTAAATTGTTGCTACTAGGACTTAGGATTAGATGTAGTTTAATCTCTTACATATAGGAATTTTTTCAATCATGTTAATGTCATATGGTAAGGATGTATAGTGAAGTTTAACAACATTTGACTAGGAAGAAATGGGTTTTTACCTTTTGGGTATTGGAAAAAGGACCTCACCATTCAGTATAGCATCATGATATTAGGAATAATGGTTTCAAGTAGTTTTAGATAATATGACTTGGTAGGTCATTAATGAAATGAAATATTTCATGAGAAATATTTAATTTCAAGGGGTACAGTGAACTCACCACACATGGTGATTGAAAAATATGCTCCATTAGAATAGAACTTATGGATTGAAAAAGTTCCCATTCATTTTGGATCATTCATTGATGGTTTATTTCCAAGTATAATTGGGGTTCTGATAGCCAATACCAGTTCTCCTAGAAGGAATGCATGGAGGAGAAAATTTTTATTAATGGCTTCTGAGATATGATCACGATAAACATAATGGTTATACTGTGTATGAAAACATTTTAAATTGATCCATTATAACTCATCCAAACACAATTTTGGTTTCTATTAATCTAATTGTTTTCCACATAGAGCTATTCAGAGTGAGAAAAACTAGAATTCTATGGGAAAAGATGCATTGGTTCTATACACTAATGCATATGGGGTCACTTGTGTGGGCATGCGCGTGGTGGTATAGTAGTATCATAAATAATTAAAGAGATTCTATAGCTTGTAACTTTTTTCATTTGTCCACATCTTATATAATATATTTGGAATAGACTTATTGAAGGACTCTATTTTTCTAGTTTCCATTCAATGAGAGTAAGATGAATGATTGGATTCATCGTTGTACTCCTATTTTAATAATATTGACTTAGTAATTAGAAGTCGGTGTAATTTTATGACAATATTGTGTGAGGGGATATGATTTTGGTGATGATATTGGAAATTTTAAATTAAATATTATCCTTCATCCTATCTTATTGGAGGGGTATTTCTTAATACTATTTGGAAAACAAGTCGGTTGTAGTATGAATGTACTTAATCCAGTTAGCTCTAGGTGAGGGTTATTGCCTCACAATGTACACCCCATACAACAAAAGGATAAAAATATTTAACTGTATATAGAATCATTAGGGGTTGATATATGAAGTTTTCATGAATCTAGTATACATAAATTTTGCTAATGAATTCCATGTAGTCTTGAATCATTGGTTTCTAATAGTAACCAAAACTTGAAAATTTATGGGATAGTCTCATCCTAGACTAATGAACGCCATAAGGGACTACATTGAATGCATCCATGATAGTGGGAATCTCTCTATATACTATATAGTTGTGGATGATTCCATCTAAGCCTCATTTAGAAGATATTGTTTTCTCATTTATCCCGTCCTGAAGGGTAATATTCTAATGCTCAGCTTCATGTCTATTCTCATTCTAATACATCTAAAGGTATGGTCCTATTTTAGACATAATAAATTATGGGATCCATCCATATAGGGTTGGATATCAATCCATCATTCTCTAGGGTAGTTTTTGCCTAATTAATTTCCTCCAACCCACAAATTATGACTAATGAGACCATCCTTCTGTGCGTGATGGATAAAACCATATCATCTTGATTAGGGTTGGCTAAGAATTCTGTTGAATTAGCCCATGTGTCAGGATGATCATTTTGTGATTAATAGACATGATGAAATGTTTGTTCAAAAGGTAATACTACCACTATTCCTCTAACATAACTACCAAAAGGCATCAGTTATTCGTTCCTAATAATATATTCATCACTCATTTGTTTGATCACTAACTCATAATCCCCTTTAATGTTCATGTAGGATATGCACATATCTAAGGATAGTTTTTCCAATAATTTAGGGATTTGTATTATGCGTCATGATTATTTTGGCCTTCAGATAATGGGAAGGAGTATAGGAAAATTTATTTTTCTATGGAAAAAATTTCAATCCCTAGTCCAAACTGGTTGAGCTTCCTATTTTCTATACTCATTTTGAAAATAAATTTGGAAGATCCATCATAATTCATATCCCATATTTGGGTAGTGTAGTGGGAATAGAATACCTCTTCATTTTAAATATTTATGTCTACCAGTGTGATTTTAGTGGAGGGATGTACTACAATGAAATAAATTGTGATATCCCTTTAATATTTCTTAGTGACATAAACTAGATGTCATATTTTTGCAGAATAACCATCAATTAGTCTAAAGGACAATTCAACATTGAAAAACCAAGGATGTACTTGAGTAGGATTATATGAAAGACCATGTGGATCTCGTGACGTTTTAGATAATTTCTCAAATTATCCTATACAATGATGAGAGCTACATAGTTCTCTTGATATCATAATATCGGTTCTTATTACTTAAAATCATTTGAATAAGGTAGTAGTTTATTTTTTTTATTATCCATATCAGTTTTTAGTACGAGGAAATCACTAAGATATCCTAACATGGTGGCAACATATGAGATAAATGAAATTAATTCTATCTATAGCATCAAGATCGGTGGGTGAATCAAGTACTAATTGAGATTATAATAGGCTTCATGGAAGTCCCCATACCATCTGTACACATCTCCATTTTTCATTAACTTTAAGAAGGGGTTACATTTTCCAAATAGGTTAGATATGAAACTTAGAATGTAAGAAAGGTTTCCTTGGATCCCCTATGTTATTTAAGATTATTAATAGGTGACATTTCTATGATTTCAAGATTTTTATGCGAAGAAATCGATGTCATGGTGATATACCAAAAATACAAGTAATTTAACAAAAGTTACCACAAAATCATGATTCAATGGAATTATCTTCAAACAATGTGGCCACAATATCCCAAAGATTCATTGACGATCTGTGAAGTGATCACATCTCTAATGATATTTTATTACTAGGTCATTGTCATAGTATTCCATAATTTTTTAAAATAAGGTATTAAATATATTAGCAATTACATGTTGGTAAGTAGAACTAGTTTTCTTTAATCCAAATAAAATAACATGATAGAAAATGATCTCTTTAGCTACTATAAAGATGGTGGTTTCTTCTTATTCAGGGGCCATATTTATTTGATTATATCATTCATAAGAATCCATGATTGGAAGGATTTAGAAGTAAATAGTTATATCAACAAAATATTTGATGATAGATAATGGGACATCATCCATTCTGCATTGTACATAATGGTCTCTAAAAATGATTTGTACCCCTATCTGACCATCCTTTTTATTGACAGGGATGATTTTGGTGATCTATTTGGGAAAATTCACTTCATGGAAAAGGAAGAATTTGATCAACTTGTAATCATTAGACATTACATTGGTATTGTGAGAGGGTAAATCCTATAGGATACCTATTTGAAACCTTTATTTTCAATAGATATGAATAGGTGGAGCTTATCCACATTGGGGTTCAACATATATATATCTATATAGTTCCATGAAAACACATATTTATTTTTCTTTATAAATGAAATATATAGCTCATACTCCTTGAGAAGTATGGAAATATGAATCAATATAGGACACGGGTCTTCATATATTCCTAGATTTACCTTCTTATTATCAATGATGGTGGTGAATATTCCTTCCTAAAATTAGGGAGGGGCATTCCGGATTTAATACTACTCTGCTTCAATATTCAAGTCCATTCTAGATTTCTTATTCTTAATGGTTAATCTGAGGGAATCTATGCCACTATTGAGGTAAGATTGTCCATGGTAAGAGAAATTGTCATAAGAAACAACTAGATTAATCACATATAGATTCAAGATCTAATTTTATTCTTTTATGCTTGTATAGGGGGATGAGGAACCTAAAAATCTGGGATAAATTTTAGTGCCTCAATAAGGATTATGGGTATCACTGAATCACTATTTAGCATACTCAAGGATTCACATGGATAATTCCCAATACATTATTTGATGTAACCTATATATTATAATAAACCATTGTTTTTTCCCTTAATTTTTTAGAAACCTACCTCAATATATATGGATTCAAATGAATTAAATAGGACACTTCCACAATTTAGTAAGTTCACCATTGCATTGAAGGGGTGTTTCATAGACATGAATGGTTAGATTTTTCAGAGAAATGTCTCCCTCGAAATATTCCTAATTTTTGATGGATGGAATGATATGAGGTTGATCCTAGAACCATTTTAAACTAGATCCCTTAAGATTTAATAAAATGGATGATTTTTCCTAAAACAAACATGGTTATAATATGTCCCTTGTTAATTTATTCATGATTCTGTTCAATGAATGAAATGGTGACATGGAACTCTGATTGAATTGTATGTAATCAGTAAAAATCAGTTTTAGTGACATCTATCTAGAACTATTATTGTCTATGTGGGGCCTCTACGAGTGCCATTACAATTAATTTTTAAAGATGAAGAAAATTTATGAATGATAGTTTTTCTAGGAAAACTTGAAACAAATTTATAACGTCTTAGATTTGTGTTAGAGGTCTACACTTCCCAAGGTAGGTCAACTAACTATTATGTGGATTATGAGTTGAGGTGATAGTAGTTGATGTGACTGGTGTATGATCAAAATTTGAATTTTTATATACTACTAGGGTAATTGGTCACATCAATATTCCCCTTTGTCTGGGATGATCATAAAATTGCACCCCTTTAGTATGTCATGTATGATGAATGAGTTTGGAAGACTGCTAGAGGTATTTGATGAATTGTTCTGTTTATAATGGGCCTTCTAGAGTGATTACCCATGGTTATCGACTACATATATGTCCTCTAAGTGTGAGTGACTGAAATTGGTTTCAACCATGTCTATTCCATCCCTTGTATCCTCAGTTCCAACATCCTTGGCCCCCAGCTCCCCGGTCTATTATGGGGAACTCATACTTGGAGGCATATTCATTATCATGAAATGTATATGTTATGAAAACAATGTTAGAAGAACAAAAAAGATCTCTTTTTACAATGAGGGTTATTTTCAGTGTGTAAGTCCCCATTCTTTGGATGTCTATGGAATGAAATATGCAAGAGTAGGATCATCAGTAGAATATGAATGTGACTCCTTATCTTGTGTTTTTTCCTATGTCTGATGATTATTACTACCCTTTGAGAGGTGTATTAAATGTCTCTTACCTAATTGAGAAGATCTGTATTGTTATGATAATTTCTTCTCTTATAGTGTTAGGATCTCGATTAACTCTCTTTAGATTGATCCTATTATCATTATTTAATCCAGACATTTCTGAAACCCCTTCCCAGTCACCCTCTTCATCTGGTTGTGCGACAGCTACACAAGTCACCTTTTTTAGGGAAATCTACAACACCAAATATCTAGAATAAACCAACAATTAGTGAATTTATTTTAATATAAAACAATCCAGGATGGTGTGAATCATCTTTTTATTGAAATGGTTATAGTCAAGAAAATTAGTGATGTTTTCCTCACTAGGTTTCAGGACTCTGGTAGCATTAGATGTTTATATACCATGGGTAAAATAAAATAATAAGGGACCTTATGATTTTTGAAGGATTATTAATTGTTCATAAATTACCAAAATAGAGGGTGACCCTAATATCATGTTACTTATATCTGAGGGAGATTTTGTTTCTCCTTCCAATAGATGGGAGGAAATGACGATTTAGGGACTTTCTAGGTGATTGAATGGGAACTGGTACTGGTTTGAGAGTAACAATGATTGTCTCTACCTATCCAAGATTTTTTCACATTGCTTAGGGCATGGTGTAGGATTTAGCTCTGGTTTATTGAATGGGATATTCTATTGTTTCATTCATTTTTGAACACTCATAAAATCCTCCAAGATATTTCATCAGGATAAATTATGTTTTTTACTCATCGCAACGATTTCAACATAGAGTTATGTCAGTTGCATTTAAAATAGAGGGATAATAGTTAAATAAGTTAAATCCTATCATCTTGTGATAATGTTAGAAACCCAATCACTTTCATATTTTTTGAAATCTATGATCTCACAAATTGATATTTTACATAGAATGGAGATTAACTAATAAAGTAATTGAAGAAAATATTCTCCCCATCTTGTAATAGATCCCACTAGAAGACTGTTATACCAAACAATGGATGGACCTATCAGAGTCTTCACAAAACAACATAGTTTTTTTCCTCATTCTTTTCCCAAGGGCCAATAATCGCGCAAAATTAGGACATGAAGCACTTGGTTGAGAAGGTAGGGTTTTTATAATTGGGTTGAGGAAAAATATTTACCACCCATCTAGGGTATGTCTCATTATTGTGGTTTACGATTGTACACCACTCTTCCATGGCATTTATTTGAGCATCCAAGGACTCAATGGAGTTGAGGAGTCCTTTAGGTAACAGTTTTAGAAGAACCTTCCATCTATATGGATAATTTTTGGATTGATGATGTGTCCATATTATCATATTTGAATGATTATCAATATTTTCTATGAATTAATTATTTCCCTGATGGGGATAGGATTTCATAAAAGTAGATTAAATTAACAATCATCCCCAACTTCTAAATTTACGTAGACTTGTTTTGTAGATCCAGTGCTATCCTAGCACTCATATGTCACTCTTGTATTTGGAATGACACTCTACTAATATGTGAGAGGAGGGATATTAATCTCTATTTATAGATGGTAACCAATATGATTATTTTCTCTAAGTAGTTCCTTGTTGATCCATCTGATATTTTGTATCTCATTCTCATACTATTCCATTTATTCCTCTGAAAAAGTTAATTTCAGTTCCTATGGGTGGTGAGTGAGATATATCCACACACATCCCTTTTTCCATTGTTATGTTCTACTATAGAGGTTGAAATTCATTAGTCAAAGTTTTCATGATTTGGATATTTATCTTATTCCATATCTGTTCCACAGTAGTTGGTGAATCAAGATCACCCTCATCTCAGTGTATGGTTTCTACATTTCCTCCCTCTATGTTTCCATGATGGTATACATTGTTTTTTACTTATTGTGAAGATATTCATGATGGAATATTTGGAAATTCTAGTTATCCCATTACTCCCAACACAATTGTGTGATTCTGCACCGCTTACACCTACTTCGAGGGATTTATTATGGTCAATTATCTTACACATGTCCATATTAGACCATTTTAGTTTACATACATTACAAGGTTTTATTCCCTTCCCCATACATTCACCATATCTCAGTCTATAAATAGTGTCCTTAAGGGAGATTTCTGTTATGATTTTTGAATCCACTGTAAATAGAAAAGTCATTTATCATGGTTTTAGGAAAGAATGAGATGATAATCATGAATTTTTACCAACCAAACTAGATACGACTTATCAATTTTTGGTAATTTTAATTGTTAAAATTTCCCCAACCATGAGGATGGGGTTATTTAGGGCCTCTATCTATAATTTGTGATCTTATTGATGAGGATTTTGATATTACAATAAAAGATCTATTGTCTACTGAGATGGAATTGTGGATATAAATTCCATAATCAAATTGGGTTGAGGTGGATTTGAAACCACTATGGATTTCTACCAAAACCTCTTAGGGTGTGATGAACCTAGTGATTATGATTGAGAAAAATGTTCCCCTGTCCTATGGGTTGTGGTTGATCTATAGCTTTCACTGATATTTATTAGATAATATTAGAGTTTGATGACCTGAGGGGTGGAGGCTGTGGTAAAAATTACCATATTCTTATGTGTTGGGTTCTCTCCTAAATGAATGTTATATATGTTATTATTATAATCCATTAAATTTGGGAAAATTTTATCATGTATGATCTAGGTACTTTAGAATCCCATGATGGTTTTCATTTTCTAGGGGAAGATACTGGGTTGGCCAAAACATCATCATTCATGGTTGAAACGCATTCTTATTATTTTGAGAGGCCTAAAATAAGAATCTATTGGATGTTCTCTCCATCAATTCATTATGTATTTATATCTTTAAATAGGTATAATTTATTTGAATTGACCTACTAGATCATGAAATACTTATTCCATAATTCACTTATAACTATGAGATATCAATAGGCAATATCTGGGGAGTTTTTATATTTCAAGGATGTGGTGATTTGAAAGGATCCAAATATTCACATATTCAGATATGTACATCTGAAGGGGATATATAAATAAGTCGATGAAGAGTTGTTATGATATTGGGACATATAATATGCTTGAGTTTTTATTTCACTTCCATCACTGGGTTCTAGGCAGAGAGGACAAGGCCACATCTCACTAAAAAAGAGTGTATTTAGGATCTGTATATTATATTCATATCCTAGATATCATATCTGTTTATCCATAAATCACTCATGAGTCACCCACTTATTCTATTATAAGGCATGAAATTATCCTCTAGCTCATTTGGGATCTCATAGTTGAAGTGGTGAAGGGCCAAAACATGGTTGGTAGGTTGTTTCTGTATAATTTTTTCAATATATCCATGCAGGCCTCTTCTTCATTAGATTTATATTCCTTCACATGGTCAAACCATATTGTTTTATTCTCATGGTCACCGGCTGACCACTGTAAGGTGCTTCTTATAGTTGATAGGGGCGCAAAATATAGTAAGCACTGGTGTTTCATGATCATCTTTACATGAAGGTGCCTTAGTATTGATTACCTCTTGATACAAAGGTTTATTGGTATGTGGTGGATTTCCTTTTCTAAGAGCGATATCACTAGGGGTTAAATACAACCGATGTGAGGAGTAGAGTCCCTACAATCGACATCTACACTATTATATTGATTACTATCGATGTAATTATAAAAATCTAATTTGGTTTAGTATTTTAAAAACCCTTCATGTTTTTTAGATATGTACCAAATTTCTTTAAGGTAAAGAGAATTGATAAGATGTAGGATATGTGCCTAATTTTTCATCATGACCAGAATATTCTAACTCACCTTTTATTATAGAGGAGATATTCGAGTCTACCACATGGTCATTGATGTAACATTGATAAATGTATTATGATATTGTGATCTGATCTCATTACTATGAAGATGCTAGAATATACCAGTTACCTTTAGTATTATCAGTTGTAATATATTCCTACCTTTAGGTGTTATCCAGAATATGTTGTTCAATATTGAATAACGAAAGGATATGATCCTGGTTAAAATATGCATTCACTAACAGAATATGATAATGATCCTATAGAATGGGATAATATATTTGATCCTACTTTTGTATATCCTATAAAGGATATTGGTGTAGTTTTTCATTAGTGTAAGTAAAGATATGAGAATTTATTCGGTAAACTACTAGATTATGATGAGTAACTCCATTATTAGGGATATACGCATTCTTAGAGTTGATTTCTATATTTTTCTAACATACCATGGTTGGAATAGGGATATGAGACCAATCTTGTTCATTTTTAATATACATTTGGTCTTTTTCGATACTAATATATTTCTTTGTTGAGGCATGTTCCAAACCAACATGGTGAGCCCTATTCAAAACAATGATATGATCATGGTCATATTCCATTGGATTATTCCACTGGCCTTTTCAATAAGAATGTACACTATTCCAAAAACATTCTCCGAACAGATTTGGTGATCTTTTATTAAAATGAAAATTTGAGTCTAATCATATGTTATATCTTGTATCAAAATATTCCAATAATACTATTGGATATGAGAAAGAATTTGTTATTTCTCTATAGTTGCCAAATGTTTGTACCGATCATTGGGACTTTCTACACTTGATTTCAGGATAGAAATATGTTCCAGTCCGTGTATCTATACCAGTGTAGGAATATACCAGCATAGCTCTTATGTTGCTTCTTATAATGTAGTGACAATTTACGAATGTGTGTTTAGGAATATAGGCATACACATTTATAGTCCCCAAAATATATTGGAAGTTATATTAGACTTATGTGGGTATATAATCCCACTAAATTATTCATTGTTCCAACATAATATCCTGATGGGATTCATGAATATGGTAATGGATATGTGTCTCTCCAATGTCGGATATAGGAATATGTATGCAAAGATGATCTGAGTGAGTAGGGATATGAGCATACTCACTGGCTACCGTCAAAATATACCTATGCGATTCATTAGTAGAATTATTTATATGATAAAAATACCATTTACACATTGATTTATATTCCTAGAGACACATCCTTGATACCCACACATGAGACTCTAGGGTGGAAAATTTTGGGGTGGTTCCCTCAGCATTCAACTGAGGGGAACTAGTGGGATGAAATTGGTAACAAGGGTTTACAATATACCTCCACAGACACTAATAAACCACAATGGATATGTAGTGGAATACTTGATCCACCATCCAAATATTTGGATGATTTTTATTCTCACACTCCAGGAATAGACTATTTAAGTGATTGGGTGTGGCAATAGGTTCCAATGGATTCATTAAATCTTTCCCAGAATGAGATGTAAGAATCATATATAATTTCTGATTAAAATTACTTGTATCCTTGAGTGTCATGACAATTTCTTATAAATGGTATTCCCAATAAATCACATCATCTACCTGTGGTTAAAGGTGCTGTGTGGGTGATGTTTTTTCCCAATATGAGGAAGATACTACCGTAACTATGGTTCCAGAACAATTTTTTGATGAAGAGATAATATTGGTTAATGATTTTTTTAAATAATTTTATTTAGTCACAAAGAAAACAAGGAATAGAGTTACTTATTAGTATATCATCTCATGTATGAAACATGCATAATCAACTATGCACAAGAAACACAATTTTCATTTCATATTCCCATTTTGGCCATTTTACTGATTGGGACATGTCATAGAGAGAATGTAATTATTTCACAGGAACCCCAACAATGAATCAATTAACATCATGAGTACCATTTTCATTTTCATAAGAGATGAAAAAAACTCTTGGATGGTCAACAGATCATTTTTCATTTTGTATAGATTCTCATCAGGTTCACCATTTTTGTTCCCCTAACATTGTATAAATATATTATATCTATGGGGT
This sequence comes from Viscum album, assembly GCA_963277665.1. Classification (NCBI taxonomy): domain Eukaryota; kingdom Viridiplantae; phylum Streptophyta; class Magnoliopsida; order Santalales; family Viscaceae; genus Viscum; species Viscum album. Next base: position 503,444 of record CAUJRU010000407.1, on the reverse strand, counting down.
CTAGGAGAACTAACTCTTGAAACCTATTATGATTCAGTTATTATATCATTGAATTATTTTACATTTGGTCCAATATCTATGTTTTCTATTATAGGACTAATTATAGCGTGGTTGAGTATGGGTACACAATCATTCACATCATGTTTACCATTTTCAACTCTCATAGATACTCCAAATAGTTCCCACATCAACAAATAAGTACATAGAAAATTTACAAACGTAGGTATCCATTTATATTTTCATACATAATGGATCTAAAAAACTCATATTGATCAATAATATGGGAGGTTTATCTTATCAGAACATTTTAGTGGTAATTATTTTCTATTCAAGGACTCTCTTATAAATTAAAGATATGTTTTTGAATCTTTTAAAAATCCAGATATTAGACTACTTACCCTAATAAAATTATCAGGTGTTGAGTCCATTTATTTATATAGGGGGATTCTATTAGTTAGACCATTTATACATATATAAGGTTCTCCATTAGTTTCATGTTGTTTATAATAAATGGGTAGCTTCTTATATTTTGATGCCCTATAACCAGGCCCTCTGATGATTACTTCTATCTTTGAATATTATTGGTGTCCCAATAATGGAATGAAACCTTTATAGTGTTTCTTACATATCCTAATTAAAATAGTAATCAATACTCATGTAGTTCGTTTATGTCCGATCAGTGAAGTATAACATCTTGGGGAATGAAAATATATGATTGTACTTAGACAAAAAGTGTTGATCTCAAGACATAAGAAGGCATCCAACGAATCTTTCTTATAATAAGAATTGGTTTCAACGTAGTTTTATCCTCCCTAAAACCACTGATGGGTGGTGGTAGTTAATTAATTATCATGAGGGTTATTTCCCCAGGGTTTAATAATATTGGAATTGCTTAAGGACTTACACTAAGGTAGAATCCATTGTATGGGGAAATAAATTCATTTTTTTGAATTGGGATTGCACATTGAGGTTACCCTAGGTGGGGGAATATATGATATGATTGATATTATTATTGAAAATACCTACCACTACATGATACACACTCAGATTTATAAACAATAGATTATATGTGATCTACTCAACACATATCGATTCAGGGGTTATGAAATACGGAGGCCATGCCGTGGTGTTTGATATGGATCTTTGGCCTTAGGAATGTGTTCAATGGATCCTTCTTTTAACTATAATTTTAGTCATTTTAGATCAATAGTCTTCTCAATTCGTTGATGCATTTGAAGTAATGATAAACCATTATGAGATTTTGGATCACATGGGTTATAGTATCTGAGATATGGAGTGACATACGATGATGTTGATGACCAATTGAAGATCAGACCATATTAGGGATTATTAGGTATCCTATTCATATAGTAATTAGAGAGTTCAAAGATAAATAAATTTCTAAATATTCTAATAGATGAGCATGAATGATAAACCCAAAAGAGCATTTGGGACCCGTGGGTAAGATTACTTGAGATATGGAAGAAATTACATCGATGTGGATGACCAATTAGAGCTTGTTCCCTATAAAGGCATCCTATCATGTTTGGATAGAAATCAGATCCCTCATTGTTCAAGAATATTGTCAATCCACTAATGTATGTGTAATTATGAAAGACCCAAATGATAGTTGGGGTGCCATGTGTTAGAGTACTTGTGACATTGAGGGACTTAAAAAAAAGTGGATTCCCAATTGTAGCTCAAGACATATGATGGTGTCATATGTATCCTATTAGGATAGGAATAAATGTATTCATATTTCAATAAGATTAATTTTTTAGTGTTTCTACTGAATAATATTATCATTTCTTGCGGTGTTTTCCAAAAATGCTTTAGATGTCAAAGGGTTAATGTTTCAAATGGTAGATATGTACTAAGTGTATGTATGACATGTATTGAGTGTCCCTATAACAGGTCTGTCATTTATTAGGGTGATTCACATGATTGAGGTAGATTTGTTAGAGGTATACCACCTAATATAGTTAACATGTCTATAGGACTATCATATGACATGGATGAAATATATGAGGGTCTTCCCATGATTAATTAATATAAGTATAATGGTTTTGTGTGATCTAAGATGACATGTTATAAGGATATATGATGACCTAGACAACATTTCTATTGAATTTATCATGAACTGGACAATATTTATAGTGGATATTGGGTGACTTGACTGACATGTCTGATGTACTTCATGTGACCTATATCACATTTATGGAGGACTTCATGTGGCCTATCTGACCTTTCTAGTGGAATTCTTATTACATGGATAACATGTCTAGAGGACTACCACATGATTTGTCTAACATGAATGAGTGGTGTCACATGATCTAGGTAGGTTATGTGAATCAAATAAATTCATTGTATAAATAAAATAATATCAATATTCAAATAAAAATCACACATTTTTCATCCTTTGTTACGTATATGCTTCATCATTAGAAAATCATTATCTTGTTGAGGATTCATGTGACCATGTTGACATGTAGAAAACACTTTTAATAATATTTCCATCACACCATAGGTCCTTCTTATGATAAAAATGATGACCAATCAAAGAATATAAACATTAAGGGTGATCCCATAGGTTATCCTTTGGGGTTTAACTTGTGTAAGGCCTATGAGATTGTGTGGATTTCAACTCAATGATGTCCATTATTTCTTGTAATATCCTATGGGTGTTCATTTCATGTTGTGTATGTGTTTTAATTTCAAAGGGGGTGGAATTTATAGGCCTACCCAACTAGTATATTTTCATTCATTCATAGTGCATATATCATCAATATGGTCTTGATTTGGTGGGGGGAGAATCACATTATGTTTGTTGCATTATCCAAACATGAGTCATCTGTAGCATTATATCTTTGTCGAATGATAAAAAATGAACATAAGATCCGTCAATCATTGGAATATTTATCATACCCATGAATTTCTAAATGGATTTCTCATAAGAATATCTACATTTAAAATATCCATCATAAGATTATAGTAGCGCATCTAGGAGTCTTCACAAGACAATGATAAATGTTGATGAGGATTTCATTTGACCTTGGAGACTTGTTTGGGGACCCTCATGAGATCAAGATAACATGAAAAAGGTACTCCATAAGAACAATTTTAATTGTAAATGGATATTCTAGAGATCAATCCTACATGTTAAAGCATCTTCATGAGATCAGGGAACCAATCAAAAAGGATTTTGCGGGATCATGTGTTACATGTAAGGGAACCACTCTGAGATCTAGTTTCCTTGCAAGATTATATTCAGAATATTAAGATGGAATAGTAAAGGTAATTCACATGATCAATGATAAGAACATGAGGATCAAAATACTTTCTAATGAAAAATAGCATAACATCTCATCAGATGAGGCTTCCACTTTTTCACAATCTATTATTTATTTTATAATATACTTCCATACATTCTTATTGATTTTATAAAATAGAATTGTATTATCAATGCTTGATATTATGATTTCATATGAGAATTTTCATGTGAATTGTCTATTATTGTCGTTGTTTTATCACATGATCATTGCTAGATATTTTGATGCTGTGCAAAAATTGTCAGGGATAGTCACTGCACTTGTCTATGGATATAGTAGGGTATCACATGATCGAATAGATATGACTGAGGGAATTCATATGATCATGAGTTTGTGCATATTAATATGTCACATTAATAGAGGAACTCATTTTTCTACCTTTTCATGGTCATTATCACTAGTCAAGACACATTCCAAAGAACAAGAGTTCTTATGGAATGTGCTTTTTATATTCAGATGACTCATGAATGAGTCCTTATTTGATTATTATCAGATGACATAGAGAACATAATTCAATTATGTAATATTTTTAGGGTAATGTGATTACATTTACTCTTGGGGGTTATTTTATTTGTTTGATTCATATGAAAAATCTTCATCTATCCATACCACTCCTTCATTCCATTTGTAGAGAAACAAATACTTATTCTTAGGGTGTTTCATTAATCCTGAAACTTTTGGTTCTTACTTAGTAGGTATCCACCGATATACAACTTATTTTTGTGCCTTAATGTTTTTACATCATTACCCACCCACCCTTAACCCTCATAGTCACTTATGCCTTAATGGTAAATCACTCATGATTAATTGTGATTTTCCATATAATATGGATATTTTAGATCCATTTAATGTATATTGTATGGATCATATATTCAAGGTATTATCAAAAATCCATTAAATTTATACATTGTGTGAAGAGTGAAGAAATTAAGGTGAGGTAGATAATGATTTGAATGATTATTAATAATAAACTGTGAAGAATAAATGGACATTTGGAGAAGACCCATCCATTCTAAAGGGGGAATGTAAAATAATTCATTTATGGGTTTTCTTGAAAAGTATAGATTTGAAAGAATATTTTTATTTTATTCTCTGAGTTTTCTTTTTCCATTTATTATTTATTAATTTTAATGGTAATGGATTAACAATATAGGTATCATAGGTTCCCTTTTTGGTTTTTGTGGAGATGTATGATTAGGGGAAATCAAGGATTCTGTTTGGATGATTTTATTACCAAATTTTATTCATTTACTTTTTCAAATTTAAATAAAATAATTTATGTCAATTTTAAGTCATTTTCAAAGATGTTATTTTTTTATTCATCGATGTGTAATTTATAATTTCAATATGATTTGGGAAAAAATTAATTTTTTATATATGACTTTTGAATATGTTTTCTACAACGAAAAAATTAATTTATAAGTGAAAATATTTCATGAACACTATACTGACGAGATGAGTACATTTTTTCCTAGAAATACATTGGGAATAAAAATGGGGAGATAAAATTTAAATAATGTTGTGCATGGTATGAGCATGATTGGTTGAATATGGATAACTTCACTGTAGAATCATTCATAGATGTCCTTAGGAGTGTATTATCCCTAGTCATTCTTCAACAAGTTTTGAATGGAATATCATGCATTATTAATCCATTTGTGACTAATGGGATCACTTAGGTGGGATGTATCATCATGTGTTTATTGTACATTTTAACTCAAAATTTTCTATTTTAGCAAAGTTACGCATCTTTTTCCAAGATGAATACATTTACATCATATTGTTGTATCTTCACTGTAGAATTTCCTCTGATTGAAGGAGTTAGGTAGATCTATTTATGAAATAAAATCATGAATTCATAGTGGGGTGAAATACATGTCATAGTACCTTGAAAAGGTTGTTATGAAGTACATTATATACTTTTAGGAACTCCTTTTCACCATGTGCCATGTACCTCAGAGGATAGTGGAGAGAGACCATGATGTTGTGTTTGTTATTGCACAGTGGTTTGAATGATTAATATGAAGATTCTATAAAAGTGTTTTTCTTGAATCAATGGGTTTTGTTATTTAGTGTTTAAAGGTAAAATGAGATATTATTCAATAAAGATATTATTTTTTTCTAAAATTAATAGATAAAAGACTCTACAACTTTTTGGGTCCTAAGAGTATACGATGGTAAAAAGAGGGGGGTAACTTGCAGTTTAAAAAATTAACCTAATATAAAGAACCAATACATATTTATCACATTTATTGGACTCCCTGCGTGTATAATGATTATAGTAATGTATTGAAATTAATGTCAGTCTAGTAAATCAGAATATTGAAATTTTTAGTATTACCATCATTCAATATAAAATATAGAAAGGAAAATAAATTGTATAGAAACAATTAAAAGTAAAGTATATATTAAAATTATTAATGAATTACTAAAGATTTTCAAAAAAGATATATGCTATTGGACCATAATAGTTATGGTTATTTTAATTACTAACATAGGATATCCACATTTTTCAATACTATATTATGATTTATCTTTCCCCACCAGGAAATCCCTCAATTCACAGATCGGTATAATATCTGTATTCTAATACCCTGGAATCCTTCAATATAAAGATCAGTTTTATCTCTTTATTATAATATTGTGGATTCCCTTGATCAAGATGATTGGTATGAGAAATCATTATATCCCCATAATAACCGAATTAAAATCATGATTGGAACAAGTGAATATAAATCAAAATTATATAATATATTTTAAAACTCTTTACTCAGAATTCATTGAACAAAAACTCTCTTAAAGATTAAAAGAGTAAGATCATTATGTTTAGGTAGAGAAAACATCATATTTGTTGAGTTTAAATTTCATTTACACCAAGATCCTCTAATTCACTAATATTTATTGTCATCCCTCTCAGGGTCATATTTATATGAATTTAGGAGTTGGTTTCAATAAGCTCAAATTTTCTTCACCTAATATATTAGAAAATTATATCTTCATCCAATTTCATTCTGTATCCCCATTAGAATGTTGTTACTATGTATTCAAAGAATTAGTAATAATTATTTCTATAATTATAAACATATTGTTCCTGATGGAAAATTTTTTTTGTACAAAATACTAAATCTATCATAATGATAGTCTATAATGTGTCACACAAGTACACTAAAAATCACCACACTTATATATTAAATATCAACATACCGATAGATTAGATATAATCACACTGATAAACTAAATATTATCAAAAAAATTGATTAGAAATATTCATATTAATATACTAAATATTTTCATAATGATTGATTAAAAATCATCTCACTGATATACTCAATATCTTTATACCGTTATATATGATATATCCAAAATGATAGACTAGATATCACCAAACTGATGAACTGAACTATAATTATATTGATAGACATTACTATTTCTAGTCCAAAGGACATGATGTCGGTTAGTATGATGAACAAGACATTAGACAGTTCGATGTATTATATTCATGTATTAAAAGTTTATATTTGTTTGGTTAATATTTATTTATAAGTTCGTTAGATAAATGTTTTTTACAAAAATATATTTAAATTCTTGGGAAATATAATCTTATAAAAGAATACATTTTTAGAAAGTGGTTTTGATTTTAAAAATTAAGTAAAATAGATTTATTAAGATAAAAATTTTGACTCAAAAATCTCAACATTTTTAAAATCATAGAAAAAAAACAATTAAAATGATAAACTATCAACATTGAAAAATTTACAACCCTCTTCACATTTAATAACATCAACAAAATATATCACCTCTTATTATATTAAATCCCCTATATTGATTACTTCCTAATGTTAAGCTTTCTTAATTTGATATAAAATACTATTAATTTATAATAATAAGAATAAAATACCCCTTTTCATATTGTAAACTTTTATATGATATCCCCTTTATATAAATTTATGCCCCTAAAAAATTGTCCCCCTTTAATAATTTCCCACCCTTTATGATTTTCAAAGGGAAATAGGGGATGTAAATTATTTTCCTGAATGGTTAAAATATATAATATGGAACATTTTTTTAATAAATATTTATCCATGATAAAATAAAAGAAAAATCATACAAATAAAATTGGAAAACATTCCAGAAAAATAAATTCTATGAATAATTATTTCAAACGAGAATTCATTCGAAATATTTGGTTTATAAATACATCTATAGTTTTGAAAGAATATTTTCTGTATTTATTATAGATATTCTTAATTATCGATTTTATCATCTAGAAATACTCCTAATTATTCATTGTATCTTATGTTATAGACTCAATATTTTGTATTTTATCCTCTAGCATTAAGAATATATAATTTTCTCTATTCAAAAAGAGTACATATTCTTCAAAAAGTATGATATTTTTTTACTCTTAAATAATTATTTGAAACTTATATTCAAAAAATAATATTATGGAATTCAGTTCAGTGATATTTTTTAATTTATTCTTTGATGTCACTGATTTATTGAATTTAGGAGTTAGATAAATTTTATAGCTATGCAAAATAATCCAATCAATCAGTTACATCAAATGAAATCTTCTCAAAAGAATCATTAATAAAAAATAATAATTTCTTAACTTCCATAAAATAATTATCATGGTATTTTAAAAATTCGTCTAATTATTTCAACCATTTTACCATTTCATTAAATCTCCTTTTATGGGCCTTTAATTTATCTTTGAAACAATTTATGTCTTCCTCATTATAAATAATAGACTCTATCAATATCTTCAAAGCCTTTTATTTCTCATTCAGACTATTTTTTAATTACAAGAACATGGATTCAATGTTCAGATGATATGGCATTGAATATGTGGCCTATTTCAATGTTTGAAAAATATAGTCAATTCAATTATGAGCTTTAGAAGGTGAGGTATATGATAAATCTGATGAAGCTTTAGAAATTTGTTGGTGATATTGTCCAACATCAATATTTTCTTTCCCTTTATCATTTTAATCATTCAGACAATTTAACACATCAACATACCTATCATTATCTAATTTTTCTAATAATTTATTATGGGAATGTTATGCATCCTCTTTATCATGCTACAATATTTTTTCAATAGAAATATATAAGATAATATTTTGGTCAGACTAGGTTGATAATGATATAGAGGATGATCATGAATGTGATGAACATTATTATTATTATTATTATTATTATTATTATTATTATTATAGATCATTCTCTAACTAACTCTCTGTTATTTTATTTTATTTTATAATCTTTTGAACATATTTGTGAAATTTTTTCTGAAAGGACTTATTATGTGATTTTTAGATTAATTTCTCAACTGGGATTTCATGTTGAGTTTCAACCTCAGCTTTGTTCCCATATTCATCTGAAAAATCAAATTAATCACATACATTACAAAATTTTCTATTTATATTTGTTTCAATGGCCCTATAACAAAAAGTGCTCTAGAACCCATAACGTTTTTAACTACTGGTAATGGTGAAATTGAATGAGAAAATATTTCTATAGTTTTATAAAATCATTTCAGTAAATTTTCCATAACATTATCATGATAAATGCATTACTGTTCCTTTTTATTAATTTTATTTTCTCTTTTAAATCCATACCATTTTCATTTTCAATTAAAAAGACTCATCTTTTCCAAGTCTGAAACATGGATCTCTGGGACTTTTCTGAGGATTGGGTTCCATCAACTTCTTGAATTCCACATTGATAATGGTTTTCTATTTATTTTTTTCTTTCGAGGATAGGATTATTCATTCCATTTATCCTTTAATTTTTATTTATGTTTAAATAATTTAGTTACATATTCTTATTTATCTTAATTTTCTAAAAAAAATTATTTCATAATGATTACTAACTTCACCCTATCCATAGTCTCTTCTCCAATCATTGAGTCCCTTTCTCAAACTACAAAATTCTGTTTATTTATCATTATAACATCTATTAAATTAACCAAAATATTTTTAAGAAATAAGGAAACCAAATAATTTTTTACGTCACGGAGGTTTTATTTATAGGTTCAATCAAGAAAAATAGAAAATTAACGAGGTTTATATTTACCATATTTATACAGAAATCCAATATGAATATATAAAGATCATTCAGCGTATCACTAAAATGTTTTCCCAATATTTGATAAACTTTCACCCAAAAGTTATCACCTATTATGTATGGAGTCAAATGATATACTTTTCATAACTTCTCATAAGAGTAGAATAAAGATTATTTGACCATTTTGTTTCAGAAAATCCCAACTTTTCCAAAAGCTTGTGAGATATAAAGTACGCATCTTAATCAAATGGGACTATAGTTAATTAACTGAATTCGTGAATCCTTGAAATTTAAATGTCATATAAATAATTAAAACATTTACTTCCAAATCATCTATAATACTTAATTCTACTATAGAATACAATTCTATAATAATTTATGGATAATGTAGATTAGAATCATTCTATTATATACAAGCCTTTTCCAGTACTTGAATCACAATAACTCATTTCAAAATAGAATCATACAAATCTTACCATGATTTCTCAATAAGCCTTTCCTTTACAACTTCTCCCTATGAAAACTCTAAAGAATATTCCATCACACTGAGGCTGATACTGAGAATAAATAATTAGTTGGGAGAAGCGAATAAGTCTAATACCAAAAATTCCAAACTGAGAATCAAAAAGAGGTCTAATAGACAATATTTGAATATAAGAACCTACTTGGGACAAAAATTTTCATGGTATTATATCCATATATATTCTGGGAGGGACCTTTAAAATACCAAGATTTAATATCTTGAATATAAAACCAAATTTTATCCAATAGATGGGATTAATCCTTAAGGGATTAATAAGTATATTCAAAAAAAATATTGTTATCATTATAAAAAAAATATTTTCAGACATAAAAATTATTAGATTATGAAAACATCAAAATTTTGTAAGAACATTTTGTGTTTATAAATATTAGGAAAATGAAATTAGAATAGAAAAACATAAGTAAAGGATAATGATAAAACTAATAAGATTAGAAGAAACAACTTTTGTAATAGAATTATAACTTTTTATATGAAAGTATTTTTATTACATGTTATTAATATTTTGAAAAATAAGAATCCCATAATAATTTTAACAAAAATACTATCTGGAAAAATTATTAATAAATTTTTATGAGTCCAAATGGTTTTACTAAAAATCATTGTTTATAAAGGACAAGATGATATAAAAATAATTTTTTTTGAAAATAACAATATGCATACTCCCCCTTTGATAAGAAGTTCATTAATGTTAAGATATTTGTCAAAATGAACTAGATATAAATGATCATTTAATTTTGACCTTTCATATGTTCTATTTAATATATTAAAATATATCATAACTAATGGGTTTCGTAAAAATGGTATCATGTTTTTCTTGAATGCCAATGTATTGTAAAATTATATCTCCTTTATGCGTATATTCCTAAATAAAATGGTGTCTTTATTTAATTTCTTTAATAATGAGTTATGCTCTATGTTTTTATATAAATAAATCTCACTTGTTTTATCACATAATATTAATGTTTTACTTAAACCCATTACATATTCAGCGAGTGTGTGTTTCATACACAACACATGATCCCAAAAACATCCAGCTACCATATATTCAGCTTCAGTAGTGGAAATTGAAACTAATTTTTTTGTATTAATATACAAAGTCAGTAAATATTTCTCTAATAAATGACATGTTTTTGATGTATTTTTTCTATCAATTTTCAACCAATAATTTTGGAATCCAAAAAAATTAATTCAAAATCATTTCGAGTAGAGTAAAACAAGTATAAATCAATACCTCGATTAAGATAATGAAATAATAATTTTAATGCCGTAATTATATATTTTTGAATTTTCTTGGTAACATGCATATAATCATACAAAATACATTAAATTCATATGACTAGTTGATATGTAATCTAAACATCTGATAATCACTTTAATGATATTTTGATCAACGAGTTTCCCAATATCATTAATATCTAAAGTAATCGATGTTATGATAGGATTACTAATACATTTATTATTGTCATATCTTAATTTCTTATGAAAATATTTTATATACAGATGTTGATATAAAAAACATCCTTCTAGTTTTTTTGAAATTTCAAATCCCATAAAATATGTAATTTCTCTCGCTATTCTCATTTTAAACACACACATCATAAGATCTATAAAAGAATAATTTAATTTTTTTAGTTGAACCAAATATATTTTCATTGATATAAATTTTAATAATTAAGATGTTTTTAAAACCTAATTTTAATTAAGAGTTTAATATACAACACCCTTAAAAGTTATTTTGTATAAAACCCCAGTTAAATTACCATAATATGTTATAATTTTTTATTGAAAATCGTAATGTTCTTTTGTATATTTAAATACATGCTCTAGATATATTTTATTTAAAAAATACATGGTTGTTATACAAAAACCTCCCCCAAAAAATTAATGTTAAGGAATTAACATTTAACTTCTAGTTGAAATAGTTTAAAATTTAATGAATGATATAACTGCTATATGTGTATGAATAGATTTAGATATTTCTATAAGAGTATATTTTGATTCATAATTTATTCCATATTTTTTACGCAATTTAGAAACAAGTTTATCTTTATTTATAACTATTATTGTATTTTCATCAGATTTGTTCTATAAATACAATTTTACTCCATTTATATATGCATAATTGGGTTGTTCAATGAATGTAAAAACATGATTTCTCTAGACTTCATTGATTGTATCTTCATGTATTTTATCCAATATTTATAACCTAAACCCTCATCTAGAGTCTTAGGTTTTAATTGAGATAAAATTAAAAAATATTCAATTTTATTTCTCAATGACCTTATTGTTATTACATATTGATCTACATCTATAATAATATTATCCCTTGGTTGGTTCTTAAGAAAAACCCAATTTATTAGGTTTACAAAACTCTATTCTTCAATGATATTCTGAAAATATTATTCAAGTACAACTTCATAAATATATTCTCTAGTTTTTCTATCATGATAAGAACATTAAAACATTGATTGGAAATAAGTTTTGAAAAAATATCTAAGGATGTGTATTGGGGTTTTTTTAAGAAAAAGGACCAGTTTCATTAAACAAAACATGTACTATTTCCTCAATAGTACTTGTGAATTTAATAAAAAAATATTATTCATTATATGTTTCAATATAACCAAAAAAATTCCTTCATTTGATTATTGAGAAATCATAAAAGATACTATTTAGTATTCAAAATGAATACATTGCATCCAAAAAAAGTTAAGTAAGAATGTTTTTGGTGTCCTTCTAGTACACAAATATTAAGAAGTTTTATTAATAATAGGACCAATTAACACATGATTTATAGTATATCACATAGTACTATCTACTTCATCGTAAAAATATATAGCAAATAAGTGTTTACTATGTATGGTTCTAGTAATCTATGAAGAATTATATTTCTTCTTTAGAATACACCTTTTTTATATGGAGTTTTAGTTGGAAATTTTGTTTGTGTAGTAACTTATTTACTAAAAAATTGTTCAAAATAAGAATTAATAGATTCTCCACCATGATTACTAGAAATTTTAATTAGGGGGTATTTTCTCATTTTTAAGTGAGGATAAAGATACTTTAAAACAAAATATCCTTGCGACTTATTTTATAGAAAATATAAACACTTATATCAATTGTAATCATTATCTAAAACATGTACATAAAAGTTTTCACCGATCCTTCTAGTTTGTGTAGGACCAAACAAGGCAATGTGCACTAACATGAAACCATTATAATTTGTAACGTCACTAATAGAAATAGTACTTGACTTATATTTCTTTATTAAATCACAAGCATCACATACTTTTTAATTATCAAACTTATATTCTCATATATCCTTAAAAACTCCATTCATTAAAAACCTAGGTAATGTTATAAAAATAATTTGTCTTGATATTATATTCCATAACCATTATTGATATTCGATAAATCTAATACAATGTAGATATTGGCTTCTAAGGTATTCTATTTTTAGTGTGTTAACATTATCATACCAATTTATAGAGAGAATAAATTCATTATTACAACTATGAATAGTATATTTATGATTCATATAGTTTACAAGATATAACTCATCAAATAATTATACTATGATAATATGGATGTGATTATTTCATCTAATAAATAAAACATATGAAAATAAGTATTTTCAAAGAATAATAATGTTATGTATTTCGATAATTTTTCCTTGATCATTGTCACCAAAATTGACTTTTTTACCTTTAATTTTTATAATCCTCTTAAAAAAATATTTTCGTATAATCTTAAGCTTTAGGATACCACTATACTTGTACCATATGTTTTTGGTACATTCCTTATCTTCATGAAAAAAATAATTATATTTTCTTAAATTAAACCTGTTTGGGTATTGTATTTCTTATAAAGTATTTTTTTTTGGAATCCAAATTTTTTAAAATTTTCTATGTTGATATAATGCCAATTATTTTTAATAATAATTAATAGGAAATCCTAAGGATTGAAAATTTCCTGGAAATTTTTTTCTTCCATTGAAAACCACTTTTAAATTTAGTTAAGAATAGATATAGTTTGGGAATAAAGTAATTATTTTTAAAAATAAGTGTTCAATAAGTAAAACTGATTCTAAGAAGATCTCTTTTAGGTTTGATTTTATTATACATCTTATAAATGTTCTCTTTAGTTGTGGAAAACATTATGAAAATATTTTTTTGGCTAAAAATTTTAGAATCAAATTTATTTTCTAAATTCATTTCTATAGTAGTAGTTGTATTTTAACATTATTTTTCTATATCATTTATAAAACAAGTTTTTTCAGAATAATAATTTTAAATTTATTTTAAAATATCATATTTTTAAAAAATATATTTATATAAATATTTATAATGGTGTGATATAGTAGTAGTTAATTTAAAAATCCATGAATTAACTTTCATATGTCTATCTTGAGAAATAATTATTTTATAAATTTTGTACTCTTATTTTATGGTAATTTCGAAACTATTTAATCCTTGTAAAAACAAGTTAATGTGTTATTTTAATTTCAAGAAGAATATTCTTCATCACAAGATGTATATCTATTATTTTCGTTACTATAATGGTGATTCACATTCAATGTGAGATTTTTTAAAGATTCAGTCATTAATTGATCTATAATGAGTTTGTTAACATTTTGAATTTCTTCATAGAATCTGATAATCTTATTGAATGACTATTGAATATTTGATTAATTCTCTAATGAACTTCCCACACCACGAGCACTACATGTATTTTAATCTTTCAAACTATTATTTTTCATAAGAATGTAATAATTTTAAGTGTTTTTATTTGAATTTTTTAAATTTATATCCATTATATTCAACTTAGGACAATCCAGTCTAATGAGTTCATCTTTCTTACATTCATAACCGATAACTTTTTAAGAATACTTTTTATAATTTCTCTTCATAATATTCTTTTTATATCTATATTGCAAATCATTTTCTCATACTATATTTTTACCCTTTTTTAAATTATCCCATTTTGTTCAGACTATCCCAAGGAAATACATTTTGAATCAACTAAAACATTATTATTCTTAAAATAATTTGAAACATTCAAAAAAATATTGAACATTAATTGGATCATTTTAAATCATTGAAAAATAAAATCCTCCATATATTTTCTTCATTTTCTCAGCATCTATATTCTATATTCCCTCAAATTTCATAAGGTTCAAAATCTGATCATCAAGAGTAAAATGAGTAATTATTATTGTATCATCCAAAGTAGTTCTCATGGGTTCTCATTCATCATGTATTATCTATATAGATTTTTATTACATTATCTCATCTATAAAAACATTCTCACCAATAGATGAATAAATATTATTAAATTTCAAAAATCATTGATGAATTCTTGAAATAGGTTTTCCATATAGAAAATAAAATTCTAGATAAT
This sequence comes from Viscum album, assembly GCA_963277665.1. Taxonomy (NCBI): domain Eukaryota; kingdom Viridiplantae; phylum Streptophyta; class Magnoliopsida; order Santalales; family Viscaceae; genus Viscum; species Viscum album. The sequence goes on along the minus strand of CAUJRU010000407.1, from coordinate 488,105 downwards.
AAACATGAATAATTGTTTTTCTAGTTTCTATGACCATATAAAATACAAAGAAAATTTACCTTTAATTTATTCTAAATACTCTTTTCAGCTTCACAATATGATACCTAACTATATATTTTTCTAGTCATATAACATAATATATTATTCCTTACTCTAAAATAGAGTAGTTATTTGTTCATGATTTTTAAAATTTTAGAATTTTTTCTCCAGAATATTATAGTTACAAATCCACAAAACCACTACAATATATTCATTGTTTTATGGGAATTTTTTATTGATGGTTTAATAAAACATTGAAAAAAATAACTTAATTCTAATTTTTATTGTATAAAACACTGCTAAATATTATGTTTATATTTAATAAATTTCCCAACACCCCACCCTTCTCCTTCCCCAAACCTTCTGCCTCGAGCTCTCCTCCCCCAGACCAAAAACCAACCACACTGGTGCTCCCAATACCTCTTTCATACCCCACCTTTCCCTCCTCCCCCACCCCCTTGACCCCTCCACTGAGACCCCCCCCCCCCCCCTCGATGGCGCTTTTGAGACCTCCACCTTGCCCCAAAAACCAAACCATAACACCCCCTCGCCGGTACTCCAAAGTCCTCTTCCATGCCCTAATCTTCTCCCTTGAGCTCCCCTTCACCCCAACCCCAGACCATAGAACCATCGTGCTTCCCCCCTTTCTAGTTTTTGGGAATATCTGAAGCCCAAAAATATTGTTCCCCTCGAGCCCTTTCAAATGTTGCGGTCATAGGTCCCCAACCTATCTCCCTCACCCTCATCATCACTCATGTCTTCATCCTTTCCTAATACCTCTACCTTCCACTTCCTTTTCTTGATCCCACATCAATGGTGAGGTCATATTGATTTTATTTCTCTCATTTTTGAGAATATGACATTGTTATAGGCATTTTTTTCATTTCCTATCATTAACATTTCATTATTTTCTTAATGATTTCTAAAAAATTATTTATCAAATTATGTCTATATGTGATAAACATAGTGTTTTATAAGTTATTGATATGGATTCCATAATTTTCATAAAGGAAACTATAGTAATTTTCGAATTTCTAAAGTTATATTTAAGGTCCAATTTCCCGATAAAATTTTTAAATGGTTTCTTTAAATGAGTTTTTAATAAACAATTGAATTAGACCTTGTATGGGTATTTTAATGGATAATGTGGTTTTAAAAGAAAAAATTGGTGTTCTGTTGTTTTAAGTTGTTTTAGTTAAAAAGAATATTGATTTTGTTAATGATTTTATGTCCAGTTTTATATGGATTGTTTGGAAAGGCTATTTTAAATGTGGGATTTTAAAAACTAGAAAATTATTTTTCTTTTAGATTAAATTTATCAAAGGTATTATTTACACTTTATAAATGATATCATTATTATTTATGTGTTTGAATCATGATTTTTCCTCTTGTTTGGATTCAACTTTATATGGATTTTAGCCCCTAAGAAAATTGTTATATATTGTATATGATATGGATTATGTGAAAGGTGATATTTCTTCTAAGGGAATTTCTAGAGATATGAGATTTTTATACATTATTCTTATCATCTATCTTGTTTATATGACTCATTTATTTTCTCACCTACATTTATATATTTCATAGGAACCCTTGTCATAGATCACTAGCGTAAAACAAGAGGACAAGTCCACATCGAAACATTCCTTAGTAAAATATTGTGAACAGACCACATAAGGAAAAGTGACCCATATAGTAGTATAAAAATGAGATATCTACATTCATATAATGGTGTGCATGTAGGGTGTCAGACAGACATGAAAAATAAGATTTCAAAAAATAGTTTTGGAATTTTTTTAAGAAAGATCAGAAACTCTTGGTTCTACACCATTGTGAAATTAGGTTTTTATTAAATAAAGTGTAAGGAAAACAAATATCATTCTTTCCCTATTGAAAACATAATCACACATTTACATTCCAATGGGGTAAACACCTTTTTGGAAAAATAACATTAGCACATTCATCATTGAATGTTTTTTATTTTGAAATTATTAATATAATAAAATATCAATTATTTCCTTTAAAACCATTCCCTCAAATCCCCTTTTCATAAATAAAAATCTCAATAACCACTTTTTAAAATGTTATTTTATATAATAGAGGTATATACCCATAATAATTTATAGGAAATATTTTTTTGATTTTGAATGAATTTTTATTGGTTTCTCAAAAATTATATATTGTTAGATATAGTTGAACTATCGATTTTTTGATTATTTTAGGAAACAATTGTGTATGTTTTGTTACATTTTAATATAACATTACGGGAGACTATGATTCTCTATTATAAATTTTATTGATGGTGTCATGGTTCTTACCCATGATAGAATTTCTTTAACCATTGTAAAGATCTAGTTAAAATTATAGTTGGATGGGTCTGTAAAGGGTGTGAGGGAATTTTAGGGTGAATAATATTATAATGAAAAGGGATTTGGTTTAAACATGATTTGTTTAAATTGATATATTTTAATTATATATTCTATAAATGGGGTTTTATAGGTTACAAAATAATCACATTCTTGACACAAGAACAATTTAGTAATTTGTATGAATTCAAAAAAAACTAGTACCACATGGTCAAAATATAAATTTTGTATAATTTTTTAAAAGTAAAAAAAATTAAAATTTTTTTCTGAAAAAATTATTTAATTCTAATTCCATATCAATCATTCAAAAATCATTAATTCTTCATTTTTTCATAAATGGTAATAAACAGTTTTAATTTATATATATTTTATATCAATTTCTTATTTATTTGTTGACCCCTTCAAATCTACTTGCATGTATGTGTATGAAAAAAGATGTATTTTATCATTTTGATGATTATTAATAGAAAGAAAATTAATGGAAATGATATTTATGAATACTTTCATCCTCTAATTGAATAATTACAGGAGTTATGTAAAAATAGCATTGATACATATGATTCATATCAGATAAAAATATTCAAAATGAAAGATTATCTGATGTGAACCATTTGTGACATCCCTTGACATGGGAATCTAGCTGGTTGTAAAACTTTCATGGGTTTGGATTGTCCGATTTGTATCATTTATTTTGAGCCTAAATGACTACCTCATAGTAAAAAATGGCTTTCAGTGGGTCATCAAATATTTCTTGATTCATCTTATAGATTTCAGTTGAATGAATTCAAAATTCAACGGTTCTATTGTGTTTAAACCAACTCTATAGTTGTTGATAGGTTATAGAATATTGGCACAATGTGGAAATTTTGAAACAAAATTTGGTAAGGTGAGTCATCTAAATGATAGTGGGGAATGAGTTCAAATTGAATCATCAAGTGAAATCAAAAAACAATAATGGAAGATAAAAAAGTATATTCATCAAAATTCCGTTTTGAGAATTTAATTTGTCGTAGAATAATAATTATGTTATGCATATTGATTGATATATATATGATAACTTGATCATCACATTTATTAATGAGAATATAAAATTCAAGTACTATCTTAATGCTCAAAAATAATTACAAACAATGAACAAAAATATTAATCTCTTGATAGATGATAATGGAAAGTATTCTCTGAAAATTTTTGTAATGAAACACGGATAAATATGCATTCCTTTGAATTTCAAAACATGTGAAGCTATTGTATGGATATTAAAGTAAAATATCAGTGCTTATTAACTTAAATCATAAAATGTTACTTGGAATAAAAATTCATGATTTACATATTTGGTTACAATAATTACTACCATTACAATTACATAAATTAGTACATGAAAAGGTTACTACTGTTGTACTCCAATTTTTAACATTCTTCCGAAAAATATGTGAGAAAACTGTACGACCATATGAGCTTGATAACCATCAGAAGATATATTTATTGACTATTTGTGCAATGTAGATGATATTTCCTCCAACAATTTTTACTATCATAGTGAATTTACCTATTCATTTTGTCACAGAAGCTAAATTAGGAGGCCTCGTACATTATCTATGAATGTATCCAATTTATAGGTTCTTTATTTATAAGTTTTTTATTTATTTATATAAATCTAGGAACATCATTAAATACACAATTATGTATTTTATTTTATTTCACAGATATCTTAAGAATTTGAAATAATAGGTGAAAATGAAGCTCAAACTAAAATATTTATTTCTAATGGATATTTGGGAGTGAAGTGTTTTAACGTTTTTTCTAGATACATGGATGATACTGAGACAAGATTAAATAAATTTTTATGTATTTAAATCACATAAACTCAATCTCAACTACATGGGAAATAAAAATTCATTCCAACTATTAGATAATTGGTTGAGAGGAACTCAAATGTTACACTTGTAGAAGTGGAATTGTTACTAGAACATAGATATGTGCTTATGAATAGTTAAATTTCATATCCATTTATTTATGATTTCAGGATATATAAAAAAACATATGGGAGGCCTAACATGAAAGGGGACATATATAACAAAATATTTTAATAAATATCCTGTAGAATGGTTTTAATAATGTGTAAGATCATAAATGTTGAAATGAATACAGATATTTGTTTGAGACATATATTTTGTAAATCTAATATTGTATATTATGCTTTGTAGATCATGAATACTGATGCTCAAAATAAATGTTAAATCATTCTAAGTTTCTCACTAGATGTACTCTAAAATAGGCTACAAAGTTTAATGCATACAATATGAATGGATTTAAATATCAAACAGTCAATCAGGAGGAGGGTTTGAAAACGTATAATAGTGTATTAATTATGTTTCTTTGAAAAGGTATACTAGGGAATGTTGACTAATAATAACAAATAAAAGTAACATGTGAATTTATAAGTTTTTTTATTCAAATATAATTTGGTCGATATTAACAGGGGTGTTGGAAGAGATTCCTTTCAATTTACTTATGTGAAATTATATTGCTTGCTGGATATCAGTGACCCTGAATTACATGATTCATATATGTTTTCATCATAAGAGAAAATGGTATATTATGTGGAATATGTCATTGATGATGGGTGGTGTGTAGTTTCTCATGTAAAACAAAGAGACTTGTATTATATGGGTAATGAAGTTTAAAATTTGACCACTGGCATGGAATCCCATCAAATGCAATAAGCGAACATATTTTTTCATCATGTCATTGAAAATAGTTTTCTTTTCAGGGTGGAGTAAGTATATGAAGTAATGATGGAGCATGAAATGGATAATACTAAGTGAAAAATGATTGTATGTGATGTTATACATTAATCTATCAACCACTTATGTTATTTGTTCAATTATTCATTATCATAACTTTATATTTATTTTATTTTAGTAATTTGAAACTATTATCATTTCTATATTTTTGTGCATGATTTTTTTAAAATATTTGATCTGATGTAAATTTTAAAAAATTAAATGGTCAAAATGACAAGAAGAAATAATTTTTCTAATTCTAGTTGACTCTTAGTAGATGTCCCCTTGACCATAATGATATATGATGATCCATCAGTCACTATCCCTACAGCATCTAAGACTCCCTTTACATTCCCCCCAACACTATATCTCACACCCTCCATTCTGGCATCTTCTAGCACACCCTCCATCAATATCCCATCAGAGGCTCAGCTGACACCACCCCATTTAGCAGCCTCATTAGAGACTGAATATGTCATCACACCTTTTTCTTCCAGGTGATATTTAAGGGTACAGTTATAGTTAAATTTTTTACTAAGAATAATCTTCTAGCACTTTTTTATACTACTAACTATTTTTCATAAAATATGGGAATAATTCTACTGCATATAGAACTATGAAAAGTTCATATTTTAGAATCTAAATAGTCTGAAGATAGTTGTGCCATTTGACTACTATGGGGTCCCTATAGATTATGTCACATGATTATTAAGCTAGATTCTAGGCCAACTAGTGGTGAAGCCAGTTACCCTTCTGATTAAGTATGTTTATTGGAGGGATATGCCTCCATCATAGAAAAATGAGGTTTCTTTATTCACAGGTTAAGGTAAATATAATACTTTATGGCATAATTGAATATTTAATATGTCATTAAATTATAATATTTTAAAAATGAATCTCTTTGTACTTTTCACATTCCCATTGCTGATCATATAGCACGAATGTGGACATTGAAATTTTTGGGTAAGAAATTGATGGATTTTAAATAGATATTATTGAATGAATTCATTCATATTTCAATGAGAACCCATCAGCTGTATGATAAGGTACCCAATCAGGTACTTGGAGAATAATGAATAGTTTTTATTGATAGCCATTGTTATAAGAAGAACTTGGTATATATATATATATTATTATTATTATATTAATCTCATTTTATGTTTTTACATGAATATGATAAAGAGATGATAATGAATACATTACTATTAAATTACATGTTATGTATTTCTGGTTGTTTCAAGGAATAATTCATTTAGTTGAACAAAGAAAATAATCCCTCACACTACTATGCCAATGATTTTTTCAAGAAAACGATCGACTCTTGTAATCTTTTAATTAGTAATAATGTTTATAGGAGAATATTATTTTTTAGTATATCAAATATTTAATTTATCTTTGTTTAATTTTGTCAAGTAATATAGGGCACCTAGTCACTATAAGAGAACTATGGTTGGATGTTTAGAAAAATTATGATGGGAGTTATGTTAATGATCCTCCAAAAAAATTTGAGGTATGATTTCATTTTTCATTATAACAAATTATTATCATTTTTCACTGTGTTAATATATATTTCCTAAAATATGAATGATATTTTATTTATAGGTATGAACTAAATAACTATGGGATGTTAATCCCACATAGTTTTTCTCAGTCCCCCAGGTTGATCCAATTGGTTAAATCTTAGGGAAGGAGTATCCTGGTTGAGTGAGATGGATGGGTTTGGGACTATTTACAACTAAGGTCTATGGCAGCTCATCAGGGATTCCAGCTACATATTCTCCATGTTGTAGTCAATAAATTACCCAAGATGCTACAAGAGAGTTTATTTCTATGCAAATATCTTTTCAAGAACAGGGGGCTTGAATATCCTATTTGTAGAAAGCATTGGTCAATTTATATCAGAAGGTGACTAGATCTATCGCTAATGATATTTCATCGATAATGGGTTGTGAGCTGGTAAATCACATAACTTCAAAATCATTTATTTCACAAACTATTATTGGTTTTATGTTTAAATATAAATATAAAACACTATTTAATATTCAATATAATTGTATTATAAGTGTCACTACAATTAAGTAGAGAAAAATATGGAGACGGTGGATTGAATAGTTCATCATCATGTAGTGATTAGTGGTCAATTTGATCTATCAGACCAATTTATAAAGGGAAGGTCTGATCATGTATCATTTGTGGCACAATGTATTCACATTTAATTGTCATGATTTCCCATGTCTGATTATCACATTACCAAGACTATGATCACAGTTTGTTATTTAGATAGTTTTGAGCAATTTATATCATTTTTTAGTATAATTTTATGGTGAAAAGTTCTGGTTCATTTAAATTGGGAATGTCTAAATATTATCTATCTCATCATTTGGAATGTTTTATGCATTGATTGATTTTTTATGTGGTTGTTTAGAGGTATGGATTCTATATCTACCTTTTATTTTCAAAATCATCAATTACAGGTAGTTTAATCTAATTCTAAATAAATCATATTATTTATTTAGTACAATTTATGTTACCTCTAAATAATTTTTTTTGGACGTGGTTAGAACCACTGAAAAAAATTCAATACTATTATTTAGCAGTTTTCTTCATTTTTTTCATTAAAACTGTCGTTAAATCCTTGTTATTTTTTGGGGTGAAAAATGTCACTAAAATGAAGAAAACCGTCAGTAAATAATCATTCTATGATTATTTAAAGAAACTATCTCTAAATAGAATGAACCTCTATCATTTGGATACCAACACCCACATCAGTGGTGGTTTTTTGAAACCATCACAGAATCATTTGCAGAATGTTTAAATATCCAATAGAATAACAAATAACAACCATAAAAATCAAACTTTCTTATTGTGAGGAAATATTTCAACTCCAATATTTATAAAAAACATTTTCATCTTATATTTGAAATACTTTTAATGAGTACTATCAATGATTATAGGTCATCTTGGATTCAAATTTTCTAAAATACCTAATTATAAACATTTAATATTTCATTAATAGTAATTTTTAAAAAATATACACATTAGAGTAATAAAAACTTATATATAAATAGTTTATAAGAATAGTTTAAACACTTATGAAACTTGTAGTTTATAACATGAGTAAAAATTGATCACTTAAAGTAGTAGAACATACTTTTATATGAATTGTTGGATAATAAGAGTATATGAAAACTACAAAAGGGGGTGAATTATAGTTTAAAAAATTATACTAACAAAAAAATGTCTTTATTATGTTTATCAAACCCAATGTGTATGTGATGAACGTTGTAATACATGAGATATAAAGTTAGCCTAGTAAATCATTGTATCTTAACGTTTAATATTTCTAAGATTCATTATAAAATGAATAAATGAAAATATAACTTGTAGAAACCTATAAAATTAAATCTTAAAAAAATTATGAATGCATTATTAATGAATTATAATAAGATATACACCAATTAACCATAAGTGGTATGGATGTCGGAAATCTAAGCATATGATATCAATGGTTTTCGAACAATTAGTATGGTGTGTATTTCATGAATAGGATAGTACTCAATTCAATGATCATTACATGTTATGTGATCAAATACCCTAAAATCCCTCGATATAAAGATTAATATTAGCTCTATATTTTAATAACATGGAAGACATCTATTAGCCAAATAGATTTCATTAGTCTTATTATACCTAGAATAAATCGATTGTAACATTGATTAGAAAATTAAAAATCAAATGAAAAACCATTTTATGTATTTTAAATTCCATAATTCAAACTCTGTAAAAATATTCCTTTGAAATATTATAATTTGTATGAATTATATTGTCAGGAAGTGAAAACATCATTCATGTTGAGTTGAAATTGTATCATCACCCATCTCTTCAAATTTCATTCTATTGATAGGAATCCCTCATACTTTAATTTTTCCATGAATCTCGGTGTTGGTTACAACGACGTAAAATAGTCATAACTTGACTACGTAGCATATTATATCTCCATATGATGTCATTCGGTATAACCATTACAATAATGTTACAATGTGTTATCATAAGTAGTATTAATTATAACTGTAATTATAATGTTCATATTTTGATGGTGAAATTTTTTAGTCCAATGGACTAAAATTGTAATATGGAGAGAATATAAATCTTTACATATATAAACTAAAAATCATCACATTGATATACTGAATATCATTATATCAATAGATAAGATACAGTCACACTAATAGTTTAAATATATTCATATAAATTTATTAGATATCATCACACTGATAAGAAAAATATCTACATAGCAATTGATTAGATATTGTTACACTAATTGAATAAATATCATCATAATGATATATAAGATATAATCAAACCAATAGACTACATATCTTTAATCTGATGGAGTGAACTCTAGTTAGTCTGATGGACTGTACTATTTCCACTCTGAAGTACTGCATATTGGTTAGTCTAATAAACTAGACAATAGCCAGTCTAATGGATCGTACTCAAGTATTAATTATTTATAATATTTTATTTAGGAATTATTTATACATTCATTATAATAAATGTTTTATAAAAACATTTTAAAAGAAATGGGAAATATAAAGTTAGAAAAACCAATCATTTATGGAAGTGTCTATGATTTTAAAAAACAAGGAAAGGAAATTTAGAAAGTATAAACATTCATATCAGGATAATTTAATGAAATATTGCATCATTTAGGGGTTCATTAGGGGTGGAAACATCATTTTCAATGTATAATAATTCTTCCGCCATTGGGTAGGCTCCATGTTATGGCGATGATTGAAAAAAAATGATGTACTATAAGAAACGGTGTTTCACCATTGATTCTTAATTTTATTGATGTAAGAAAGAAAATGTTTTATCATCACAAATATGGTTGAATTAAAATTTTCATTGTGTTTTAAGAACATCTTTCAATGTGGGACACATTTATACATCTATAGAGTTTAAGTGCATTTTGATGTTGACGATATGAGAGAAATGATAGCTTGAGTGATGAAATTTGAAATCAATGGTAGTTGGTGAAGGAGTTACAAATCAACAAGGACACCTCTGTCCACGATCATTCATAGTCACATGTTATAGAAGATAAAAATAGGACTATCACATATTAAAACCTGGTCTCTTCATAAATGCAGGAAGATAGTGATAGATAATCAAAGGGAGAATCCATGATATAATAGATACCTGAATGGGGGGTTATTTATATATAGAAGGAGATAGTTTTATGAACAATTTTATCATTTTCTATCGGAGGAGAGGTCCACTAGCATAGTTTAAAATCTACATTGACTTCCAAAGAGAGAGTAGAAGAAGTGTATCTAACTCAATCTTGGTAAAATTTTATTATGATTTTTTTTATTTTTATTATATTTTAATGTTTATTCCTTTTTATTTTTTTGCAACAACATAATATTAATTAAACTAAATCTTCTAATTTTACTTATAATTAATATATTTTCTTATAATTTTATTCATTATTCTCTAATTATTAGTTTATTAATGGTTGAGCTATCAACTATGAGTGATTAGGCTTCATAGGAGGGGGTGTAATTGATTGAAAGGGGTTTATGGTAAATCCTATAATTATATATTACTTTTGGGGTGTTTGTATTTGTATATTACTTCTCTGAGATTATTATTTATCAAATTCCCTAGTTCCTGGTATGAGTGATGGTTTCTAGGGTATTCCATCCAATGTAGTACATGAGAGCGAGGGGGGTGAGATTTAAACTTAAATACATCATAATCTATGAGATAAACATTATTATACATATTTTTTTATATATTACAAATATATTGGGATCAAAGAGACTATTTAGTTTGAGTATACTGTGAAAGATAAGTCGAGATACTATGACAATCCTTGTGGAAAATGAGATGATTTCATAATAAGTAGGGATTATAATGTATTTATTTAATGAAAAAATATCAATTGATACTGATTATCATATATTTATCATATATTTTTAATTTTTGAGGGCATTTATTCCATTTATATTATACAAATATTTTTTTTTTATTTTAGTCAATATATCCTAACATGTCTAACTATTGGATTATATGTTCCAATTTCTCATGTGTTTATCATAGAGAAATAAAATTTGTATAGAACAATATAGTACATTTCTAATTTTTATTTTCATATTTTTAAATTAAAAACTGACTCTATACCAAAATATGTAATGAATCCAAGAGGCTCATTCAGTGTATTGTTTCAAAATTGTCCATGAAAGAGGTAAATGTGAAGCTACTCAATGCTAATACATAATTTCAAAATGAATTATGATGAGATCTATAAAAACATTTTCCTGAATATGATGACTTTCACAACATAAAAGGAAATATGGGAAAGAAATTAATATCTTTGATGGTGAAACCAACATTAGTTATGTAAATAATCATGTGCATGAAAATATGTTTAATGATATGAAATTATTCCTAATGAATGTTTTGAAGGGTTATTTAACAAAATAATCAATGTTGTTGCATAAATTTAAAGACATGGTTAATATATAAAGGATATTAATATTTTCAAGAAGATCATGTGGATTACATTTCCTATTTAAAATCCCAAGGCATCAACTGTTGAATAGATTGACTTAGGATACCTTCATTAGATGTCTCCAAAGTAGTTTGGTTGCACTGGAAAAGTGGGATAATCAAGAAGGAACATTTGGTCAATTCAATATATACTTTTTTTAAGGATATGTGAATACATGATATCTCTATGTATATAAATTATGAGTACCATTTAAAATAAAATTTTAAATCTCTTGTGTCAAGGAGGTTCAAAAGCATAAAAAGTAGATTTGAATAAAATCATCTCTTGGATTGCTCCAAATATGGAAAGGATGAGGACATTAATGTAAGGATTCAAAGGATATTTGATGAAAATTGAGGTGAATAATAAATAATACAAAATTAAAAAAGGGGGTTTTGTACCACTGCAATATGTTTAAGATAACACTATGTTTGATAGCGTATAAAATACTCAATATATAGATTAAACGAACCTTAAAATATTCATATCTAAATGTTTTAGATATGAACAAGCTATAAAATTTGTTGTTTTGAATAAGGTTAACCACACTAAAAAATAAATATAATGTAAATACTAAATATAAATGGATTTGTTAATTCATGGGCAATAAGTTATCAATTTTTCAACAAAGTCATTTTATGCTACAAAATTTTGATTTCATCAAAAATTAGTTTTATTGATTTTTGTGTGAGAATTCTATAATTAATTTCTGTAATGTTTAGAAAATTTATTTAATATAATTTAAATTATTTTCAAAATCAAAATATATAAATTATAATAAAATTATTTTCTATGAATTTTCTGAAATGATGGATTTTTCAGTGAATATTAAAAAATAATATTATTTGTAAAATTGAAACATATATTCATTATATATATTAATTTAAAAGTACCATTTGATATGAAAGTGAGATAAGATTAATTAAATTATTATTAATATATGTAATTTCATATTAATCATCATTATACCTTATTTTTCTAGAAGTCTATTTTGGGTATTTAAAATAAAATTGTCTAAAAATGGTTTCCATTGCGTTTTCATTTTAATCATTAATTAATTTATACCAATTATAGAAATTTAATCTTTTAAATTTCATTCATATTTTTAATAAATACCTATAAATTAGTTAAATAATTTCATTTTGTTTTAACACATAATGAATTATAAACATGCAAAAAATAACCACACTGGTATAGGTAAATTGGGGTAAACAAGGTCAAAACCATAGAGTTAAACATTAAAATAACATGAAAAAAAATTTCATCCTATTGGAGGAGTTTTTTTTGGCCAAATTTATTATAAATAAGTTAAATATTTTATTTTTGGAAATTAGTTTTATATTGGAATCTCAAGATAGAATTTTATAATGATATGTTATGTTTTATTTGAATTTAAACCTATTTTTTGGTCATTGTATTTAATGGAAAAGTCGAGAGATTACAACACAGTTTTATTTGATCGTAAATATTAAAAATATTCCCTTCTATATTATTTAAAGAAAATAAATAAATATATTACTTGATTTAATGGAGAATTTTTTAATCAAATATCAGGTTATTTGTCTAAAAACTATTTTGATGCATTTTTTGTAGTTATATTTAATGTAATTTATTCCTCCTATAAAAATTAAATATTATAAAAAGTATTTAAAATTTTTATTCATTATTTAAAAATTATTTTATATTTCCCTTTCATTTTTGGTTATAAAACTAAGATATCGTGGTCAGGAATTAAATTATCATTGTAAATGTTAAAATGAGTTTAATGTTTTTAAATTGAAGATAAGGGAAAAAGGCGTCAAACACAAGAAAAAATGATATATTTTGAGTTTATTTCAACCCTAAAACATATTTTATTTCAATATAGAGTTTCATCCAGTTATTTTTTTAATTATACCATCTATATTATTTTAAGAAAAAAATAATTTCAAATTTTCACTCTCTATGCATTAATATCTCTATTTTTTTACATAAGGATAATCATAGGACAAGTTCAGTTATGAATTTTTATTCGAAATGTAATTAATATTATTCTAATAGTAATTTATATTAAATCATTAGTCATATAATAATAACCTTAAATTCATACACAACACTTACACAATATTTATTTAGTTAATAGAAAAATAAAATAAGTGTTTTTTCTAATATTAAAAGTAGTAAAATTGATTGATTTATATGATCTTAAAAAAAATGTATATAAGTATAAAATATTGGGGGTTTTTTGAAGGTTTATATTTCAATTCCATATTTTTTATGATGTATTTATAATAAATGAAATTCAGAGTGTAAAATAGGAATTAATGAGATTTTGGGATAATTAGATTTTATTAAATTGTTTAAAATTTATAAATATGTTTTTTATAATATCCCAGGTCCACTTTGTAACGTCCCTCATTCGGAGGCCACTCAACTTGTGTCACATACCCATTTGGACACATGTCATTAAGCACATTTCCCAAAACGATAGAGGCTTCCGACTAGAAGTAAGGGACTAGTGTGTAATAGTGGGGAAACTATGCACTCATTGGAAGAGTTTAATATAGAGGAATAAATAATAACAATAAAAAAGGCAGTAAATAGAAAACAAATATAGTAACAAAAAAACTGAAAAACAAATATAACCAAGAGGAATATAATATCAAAATGATGCATCATATCACATATTCTAAAAAAACAATGGTAAAAATGATACACTACAATCAAGTACAATACAAATACCAATGTGTGGTAAAACAAAATCGAACTCATCAATATCACAAGGCTTGGCTTGGTCCCTTGCTCCCCTACTTCTAAGCAGCAATCAAGTACCTAAAAAAGTGGCATTCCCCTTATCAACACCTACAAAAATATTGTCTGTTTGGGCCCAAAACATGACCCACATATTGTGTGAGAAATAAATCCCAGTAGGAAACCACCTAAGATCTATTCTAATCTATTAGTGGGTATATGAAACTGTAGTGTACAATAGTGAAATGTATAAAATTAGAAGGTACTCAAAAGTAATGAATCCTACAAGTACTGGAATTCATTTCTAGATTTCATTATGTTCATTATCAATTCATTTACATGAATTATTTAAGTCTCACAATGTGGCCTAAGCCCGACATTCCCCATAACAATGTAAGATCAACATAAGTCTCTAAAGACCTTCTGACAAGTATGTGAAGATTGTATCGAAGATTCTGCTTTGGGTTTCCTACATGAAACAATTCATTCCATTCCACTATTTAATTATAGCTTGAGTATTGTTCTTGGGATTCCTATGTTGGAATTCAAGTATCACTACAGGTGTAATTCTACTAACACCATGTGAGTCTGTCCTTAATAGTCCTACTGGGGAGCCTCGAGGGTCACTCTTGAAGTTGCTATAGGTTCATGCGAGTCTGTTCCCAGTGGTCCTACTAGGGTGCCCCATGGTATCACTCTATGTGAAATATAATATTATATAAATTTAGTCTATCCTTGGAAGTCCTACTAGGGATCCCAATTGTCTCTAATGACATATAAATCAAAATTATCTCATGTCTATCCATGGAATTATAAACTGAACCCATGTATCACCCAAGGTGAAAGTACACTAGTTATTCAAGTATTTTTCTAGTTTTCTAAGTTGAACCCATGTATCTCTCAAAGAAATTTACCATTTATTCTTTAAAATTCAATAACACATTAGGAACTTATTGAACAAGTAAAAACATTACATAGAAAAAGGGGAAAACACATTCCCAAAGCCATAGTCAAAACAGTTACAATTCTAAAGCAATTAAAATTTTAGATAGTTATTAACTTCATTTTTAAATAGCCCTAAAAGGGAAACAAAATCACGCACATATACATCCCTAGCCGAAACTTGCAAAAATATTATATAAGGTAAATACACATGTACGGTGTCCCTTAACCAAACAACAAATACAAACATGATTTTATTCATTTAATTCATTACCAGAAAAACATTATCTAATAATAAGTATCAATTTTCCTTTAATGGAAACACCCTAAACATGGGGATGTGGAAAAAAGACATATATAAACATCTCAGTAACTAACAAGATTCATGAGACCACCTACCTTGTCATAGTATAACTCTCATCTTCTAATATCTACTTTCAATTCAATCTAGAACGGTGTAGATATATTAAACAAGGATATTCAATCAACCTTAAATAACATTTTTGATTAAAAAATAACTATGAATGTCTCAAAATTAAGTTTTATCATATTGATTGAGTTCAAATGAGACTGATAATGATTGATTCAGATTTTGAATGATGAATTGGGAAGGGGATGACGTTCTATCACTACTCTTGAGTTCCCTAGGTGACACTTCTTTCCAAATGATAGAAGAACGAAGATACTTCCCATTTTAATTTAAAAAAAGAAATTAGACAACATGTAAGTCTATATACATGGCATGGACATCATTTTAATTTTCATTTGGAATTCGTTTTCTACCTACATACTTTCATGTCCTACTAACAAGACAACACAGTGTGTACTGAGAAGTGCATGGCGTGTAGTTGGTTTTTCTTCTCTTTCTTGAATAAATGCCCACACACCATTTATTCCCATTATATATTGCAAAAATACACAACATGTTCATAGAATTACATGATGTGTAACCCTAAATCATCCCGTTTAAAAATATGATTCTTGTACTTGTCTAGTTTTCCCTTATTTTCTCAAAAGAAATCAATGGAAAAAAGAATAATAGAAAAATGTACCTTAATGTAAGAACCAAGTTCTTACATACTTCCCCCCTTACAGAAATTCATCCCGAAATTTCCCTTCAAAGGGTGTTGAAAATATATTTGGGAATAACTCCAGCCACTGATCATGTACGTCGGCCTCCCACTCCAAAAATTTTATTCTATACTCGGTTGTGCTGCCATAGCACCCGTATGAGAGGAACTGAGGCCTCAACGAAATTTTGTGTTATTGTATGCTATAAGAATAGGATGCTCCTAAAAGGAATAATCATCTTGAAGCTCAACCTCCTCAAGAGTAAAAACACGAAATGGGTCTGAGTGAAAACAATGTAGCTGAGATACATGGAAGATGTCATGCATTGCTCGACACCTCTGTGGAAACTGTAGCCGATAGGAAACTAGCTCATCTCTCACCAGAATGTTAAATGGTCTGACATAACTTGGTGAATGTTTACCATTTCTCTTGATTCTCTTATGTCCCATCCTCAGCGTAACATGTTGGAAAACTCCATCCCCAACCTCGAACTCAAAATTTCACCTATAGTGATCAACATAAGATTTTTGATGAGACCACGTAGTGGCCATCCATATTTTAATGAAGTAGACCTTCTCAAATATCTCGTTCACAGGACACTCTCTGAGTAAGGCTGCCTCACATGCCTATAACAAGCACATGGGGGAACAACATAACCTACTATATAACGGCTCGTAATGTTCCATATGTATAGTCACTTGGAAACTGTTATTGTAGGTGAAATCAAATAGGGTAATATACTTCTCTCATGATCCCACAAAGTCTAAGATAAATGCACGCAACATGTCCTCTAGAACCTATATCGTACGCTCAGACTGACCTGTGTACCCAGAACCCTTTTAAAAATCTGCCAGAAATGAGACATAAAGTGGGCATCCCTATCTGATATGATAGAATTAGGGACCCCATGAAGTCGTACCACCTCTCAGATATACAACATTCTAAAATCATCAACACTGAAGGTATCCTTGATCAACAAGAAATTAGTTACCTTAGTAAGCATTTCAACTATGAGCCACACAACAATGTCTCCTCAAGGTGACCATGGTAACCACATCACAAAATCCATTGCGACATCATCCCATTTCCACTCAGGAATAGGTAATAGTTGTAAAATCCCAACTGGCCGCCGTTGTTCTGCCTTCAAATGATGAAAGTTGGAACCCCACTTATCAAAACCAACTACTTCTCGCTTCATACCCAGCCACCATTACTAACGGCACAAGTCATAGTATATATCAGTGACTCTTGGATGCACTGCCCAAGCTGAAGCATGAAACTCCAGCATTAGCTCCTCTTGTATATCCCCCAAAACCAACACATGTCCATGGATACACATAACTTCATCCTTGCCTATCGTCCATCCTGGAGGAGGGTCCTCACATTCCATACTCTCCCGTAAAATTAGGGCTTTGAAATCCAATAGCTTCCTCATCCTCTCTATGTCGAGTATGGTATAGTTATCTACCAAAGATGACAGATAAGTCTGTCCCTGACTTTCATTCAACTCTAAATGCATCTCAGATAACTAGGCCATAAGATTCCACTCAAAAATGGTATCTTACACTACCTATATCTATGTCCTCCATCTCAGTGTTTCAGCCACTACTTTTCCTTTACCAGGCATATAAGAAATCTCAAAATCAAACTACTGAAGGCATTCCAATAATCTTCATTGTCTCATATTCAAATCATGCTGAGTGAAGATGTATTTGAGACTTTTTTGGTCCATGTACACCATAAAATGCTCTCCCAATAAATAATGTCTCCAATAGTGAAAGGCATGAATAACTAAAATAAAATTGAGATCATGTCTATGGTAATTCCAATCATTTGGAATCAACTGCTGATACCCATACGTAACAACTCGATCCCCCTGAATAAGCACTGCTCCCAACCCAATACCTGATGCATCACAGTAAATAGTGTAACTCTTGATCATATATAGAAATATTACTATCAACACTGAATTCAAACATCCATTCAACTCCTAAAATGTTGCGTCACAAGAATCTGACCACTCAAACTTCACACTGTTCTTTCTCAAACCTTTCATTGGCACAACTATGCATGAAAAGTCCTGTATAAAATGCATATAGTAACCAGCTAGCCCCACAAAACACTGCACCATAAAAACATTCTTGGGATGATCTAAGGTCACTACTGCTCTCACCTTCTCTAGGTCCTTTAATACTCCATTCTCTTAGATGACGTGACCTAGGAAGTGAATCTGGTCCATCCAGAAGTAGAATTTTGTGAGATAACCATATAATGGATTCTCTCTCATTGTATTCAATATGATCCCAAGATTCCTGGAATTTTCAGGTCAATTGTATGAATACAAAAATATACATTCCATAAAAAAACCCCAAAAATGAATATAGGTATGTATGGAACACTCAGTTCATCAGCGCCATGAAAACTGATGGCATGGTCATGAGACACAACGGAATAACCAGGTAATCATATAGAACATACCTTATAGGAATGGTGGTATGAGGTATTCCTGCTCGTAGAACACATACCTGATGATATCCAAACCCTAGGTAAATATTTGAGAATACAAAATCTCATCGAAGTCGATCAAACATTCCATCTATCTGTGACAAGGGATATTGGTTTTTAACCATCAACTTGTTCAGTTTCGAAGAGTTCATGCATAGCCTAAGGGTATCATATACCTTTTTTCAAAAAGGACCAGTGATCCCCATGGAGAAATATTCAGTTAGATAAATCCCTTAGCTTCTAGTTCTCTTATCTTCCACATGATCTCTTGAAAAGATGTCATAGACATCCTGTAAGAAGGAATGGATAATGGTGCAGCTCCTGGCACTATCTCGATAGTGAACTCCACCTCTCGGACTGGAGGTAAGCCTGAAAAGTCATTCGAGAAAATTAAACACCATGATATTTTATGAGGTAAATTATTTTAATTCCTTTGATGTATTGTTTTTTATACTACATCTAGATTAGATTGTTCTATATGCAACACTTTATTATCTTGAAGTATACACAACACTATTCTTGGCTTGTGTTGCACAAAATTTCAAGTTATTTTGTTATTATTCAACTTTGTGTATAGATTTTGTTCAATGTAAAAATGAACTATGTTTTGATTATGTTATATGCAACACCAAAGGAAGCTTGAACTACAACAAACACTGACATGGCTTGGGTTATAAGGTAGAGTGGCTATCCTTAATAGCTTGCATTGTACACGATACCGAGTTTCACTAAAAAATGATATATTATTAAAATATTATTATTTAATGGGATATAAACTAGACGATATGAATATTATAAATCCAAAATTTTAATTTCATAACATTATCATTCATCTTACTGATTTTCTAGAATATTTTATGAGAACAAAATCAATTTTTCAGATAAAATAAGTATTTAAAAAAATTCAGTTTTTCCGCCTTTTGATGGCACAACCATTTTAAATATAGTTTTTAAAACATTTATAATTTTAATTTGACAAAATAAAATTTTTCATGGGAATAAGGATATAAAAATTTACTGTGGATAAATTTTTGTTATTTTTCTAATAACTTTCTGATTTCGATGAATAGTAAAAGTACGCTAAAATTTCATTAAAAACAACTTTCACATCGAGATAATTTATATAGTTAAATTATAATATTTAAATGTTTTAAATTATAAATATAATATATTTTTACAATTTAATATAATTTATATCATTATCATTAATTTTTCTTTGAATTCATAGGTAAAAACATTTCAATCTTTTTCAATGTTTTAACTTTTAAAACCTGTTTTCTCAACAATGAGATTAATTTTAAATTAATTACTACAACATATATGTTTTGAATTTTGAAAAATAGATTCCATATTTTGAATCATTAGTTTCAAATTATTTTATTGAGATACTATGAATTTTGTAGCATTATGAATAGTAACTTTGATAATTATTTTTATTACCATAGTTAAATGTAAATTAGATAAATAAGGGTAAAAATAATATTATAAAATTACCCTAATACATGGAAAAATTCTATTGGATCTATAAAGGTCGGCCCATATCTCATAAGGGTCGTAATATATTCATTTCATAGACTTTTGACAATAAAAATGATGTAATTATTATTAAAACAAAAGAAAGTGACAACATGTCACTCTCTTAAATATTATAAGTATTGTAATTTTAATTTATTGATAAATTTTATAAAACATTGAATGTAAATAATCACTTGAATTATTATTATATTATCTACATCATTTGAATTTATTTAAAAAATTTAGAGATTAATTAATTGTCATTAATGATTACACAATAGTGTTTTAAAAATTATTTTATTAGTAGAAATATCAAATAAATGGTTTTAAAAATATTAAAAGAAAGATCATATGATCTAATTGAAGTGATCCAAGAATTTTATTGGTGACTATGACCTGTTATGAGTTTATTGAATATTTTTCTTCAAATTTATCTTCTGTGAGGATTTTATAAAAAGTCACATATATAAATAGTGTCAAATTTGACACTATTGATATTTTATAAAAATAAAATTTTATTAAATTATATAAAAACCATAAAAATTATTTAAAAATTTAAAAGTGATCTAAAATATCATGAAATACCTAGTATTGTCTATTAACACCATATATGTAAATATCTATAACCATTAAACATTTAGAGTATTCTTACATAAATGAGAATTTAATAAAATAACTAAGTGTCAATTAAAAAAATGTGGTTTAAATTGAAACAATTAGTTGTCCAAAATTTATTAGTTTATGATATTAAAATCCTATATCATCTTATCTTCGAATTTGGGACACTTTGGGGGATTTTTTGTAGGGTTTGAATTTATTATAAATTAATATTTTTGAGGTTTTCTAAAAGTAACCCTCACATTAGTTATAAAAGGGAACCTCCTCTCTCTCCTCATCACTTAATTTTGAAACTTAAATCTAGGCCAACCCATAAAAATTTTCCTTATCAAAATGCCTAGTTACATTCTAGAGGTTGTTTTATGCTCAGAAGACCAACTCTAGTGCCCAAAGATGAAATTTAAAGGAGGCACGTCAAGGAAGAGGTAACCTCTCAAGCAATTAATTCAAAACAATTCCTCCATCTACTCCCTCTACTTTAGTTTTTTTATTGTAAAGTAAAAAAAATAAGTATCAATAATATATTTATATGTTATTATAAATATGAAAGAACCCTATTTCACCTTCTATCAATCCTTCTAAAAACGAAATCACCACTTGTGTGTACATACGATTTACCTTCTCCACGCTGTGGTGTAATCTGTTTTTCAACACCAGCTTACTTGAAAGGGTATAATGGTAGAAATAATAACTATATATGATTATTATAAAATTATACATATTATTAGATATTATACACCATCCACTTCAATACCTTTCAATAATTATGGGAACGATATCACCGCTCGAGTTTATATAAGGCTTACCATCTCCATGACATTATGAGATTCATTTTCCACATTAACCATTAAAGAATGATAATAATGTATATATAATAAATAATAATGAAATATATGAAATAATGATTCTACTTAATTTATATATATATATATATATATCATTTACTTACTTCTATTAAATTTAATAAGGAAATGAAAACAACATTCATGCATACGTACGGCCTACTGTCTCTATGAACGGTGTATTCCATTACATTTATCTATCTATTATATATATTTATATGCTGAATATATATGAAATATAAATCCAGTTTTACATTCTAGAAGTAATTAAATAATGATATATGCAATAATTTCAAGAATAACATGTCCAAACACGTACGATAAATAAAACAATTATTACCCAAAACCTAGCATTAACATGGAATTGACAAATGAACGGGTAATATAATGTCATAAATCAATCATATCTGATATCATAAATATTATTATGTTTTTTAGAATTTAATATTATGTTTAAACCCACTATTATGGTGTTTCTGACACATACGGATGAAATCGGACCTTAGGTAAGGGATAACTTTTCCAATCTTGTTTTTAACTGAGATTGTTTATTTGTAAGTATTCACTAGAATTATACTAGTCATCCATGTCAATGTTTTATAAAATAATATTTTTTGTAAAATTATAGATAATCTTATATATTTTTTAAATTCATTTTTACCCATCTTGAATCTTACTATATGGTTTGGAAGGAATCTTTCATTTGTTTACCAAAGGAAATATGTTTTGACATTTCTAGAAAAAGTAAAAAGCGATTGTTTTTTTATCTTATACTACCCGAATTGATTCTTACATATTTATAAAAAATTATTTCCATGAATATTTCACTACACATTTACAAATGTATTTTCAACTAAATTTTTTTCTTTTAAATTTTCAAAACATTTTGAGAAAATAAAACGTTTTTTAAGAAGAAAGGATATTTTCCTCTGGAATGAAGCTCAAGTGTTTTATCAAAATGATTTTTCATCTAAACTACATAGTTTTATGATTTTATCCATGTTATTAATGTGGTTTTATTTTGTTTATGAGGAAATTATTTTTAGTAAATCTATATATTTTATATCAATTATGATGGAATGATTTTTAAGAAACCCATTTTATTTTATGGGTTATGCTATGGATAATGTTTCTATGTTTTTGTGGCACACATAAGAATGGTTTCATTATGAGATGGGTGAGACATGTATCTCCCTCCAATTAAATGGGTAAAGATTTATATATCATGAGATAGACATTACTGGAACAGTCAGTTAATTTGGTTTAGTAATGTAGTGCAGGAATGTCATGTAAATTCGGTTCAGTTATACATTGATGGAATGGCATGTAAAACCGGTTCAATAATTGACTATGTCCACTATTATGGTCGTAGAAGTAATTAATTGGCTACTATGGAAATAATATTATTTTATTATTAATTTTTCACAATTATATGTTTTATGCCAATGCTATTTTATCATGGTTAAACAAACTTTATGATCTATGCCTTATGTTCTTCTAGGATTTATTTCCTGACTCCCGTTTTTATATTCAAATTTTTATGTTCATGTTTTCACTTTATTGTGTTTATGTTTTGATTGATGTTCTTAATTTTTACCCTTACTGAGCATTTGAGATCACCCATTTTATTTTTTCATTTCCCAATGATATAAATATAGGTTTTAGGTTGGAAAATAAAAGGGGAAGATCTTTATGGGAGATGTTGAAATATTTCACCATGATTAGAAGATTATGTTCAGAGTTTATAAAGACAGTAAAATAATACAGTCTTTCAGATTTTGTTTGTGTCAGGTATTAAGTATTCCGTAAAAGAAATATAATGTCCATGTACATCAATCTTGGGTCTTTATATTTGGTATTTGAGCGAAGGTTTATCCAACCATTGGAAACTATGATGTGAAAACATTAGTGAGATCCCAATAGATATTTCTAAAGATATGTCTAGGGATGTCCTAACGATAAATAATGTATAGGTTACAAACCTAGTTTTTTTGTGATAATCATGATTAACCTAAGGTTAATCTGAAGATGTCATAGATTGAAATATTAGAAGTAATTTTCCTTATTTATGTGTTTCTAATCTCTGATATTTATTTCTCACACATTGATTTCTCACCTTAGTCAATAGATAGAACTATGTAGAACATTTTTAACCATTGAATGTTTTAAATGTAGAAATTATGAGAATAATTAAGATTTATTTCCCAAGTGGAAATATCATGAAGAGAACCAGGATGATGACATGAGTATTGGTCATTCTACTGAGGATAAAGAGATTGTAAATGACTTGTGAAAGGTATGTGATGTTTTTCATGTAATTTTTAGATTAAACCTATGAATATTGAGGTTGAGAAATCTTTAGTCATGATTTATATTTTAGTAATGATGAAGATAATGGATCCTGAGTAATGGTTTCAAAATAATATTTGATGATTGCGGTGTATATGTTTTAGAATTCAAAGATTATGTTCTATTAATCATGAAATATATAAGTGTTTGTAGTATAAGTTTTTCATTATAGATTTGAAAGGATATATTGAATAGTTATATGGATCCAAAAATTGATTTAAGGGTAAGGTGATATACTTGAAGAACATATGATTAAGGAAAAGATAACCCTTAATACATCCCTTGTGTTTAGATAATGAAATGTGGGATTTAAATAATTAAATTGGATGATTATAGTTTCTAGGAGATTATTATAGAGTTAATGGAAATTGGGTTATGATAACATGGTTGACGCATAAATCATTTTTGAACTTATAGAATATATCCAAAAAGTTTTGGAATAAGGAAACATGCCTGTTTTCAAAAAAGATATATGGTAAATTTTTTTATTACCAAGACTTAAGCGAATTCATGATTAATTCATTCAAATGTTTTTAATGTGACCAATAATATATATCTTATGATATATGGGGGATAAATTATGATATTCACACGCTTATTATATGACCTTTCTTGTTTATTTGTATTGTGAGATTGTATATAAGTATTTTGGACAAGCTTAAAGGTTGGAATGTATTAAGTTGGAAATCAGATTGTATTGTTTAAGGCTAAAAAATTATATTCTTTATGGAATGTTATAATATTGTAGTTTTTGAAAAAGGAAAACCTACAGGACGGGCGACAACCCATCGTGTCAGACAAGGCTGCAGGAATAAAACACACAACCGAAGTCAGGAAGTCCATTATCACCTAACACATTCCAACAAGTAGTCTGTGGTTAGTATTAATTAGTTTTATTTCATTTCATTGCTATGATAGATGATGTATATGTCGATTTTCTGAACCATATACAATTAATCTTACCATAAATGGACTTATATATATTTAATAAACTATTCTAACCTTTTTGTGATAGAGAAAGAAGGAATGTCCTATCATTCTATCGCATCATCTGCTAACACTTCATGAATGAAAAATTCGACTTCATTTCTATAAATGAGAGGTGAAGTGGAAACTGTTCAAGGCACGAACAGTAGTGATATTTTACCAAAATAAAGTATGTATATATTATCATTCTTCAACATTAGGGAAAGTAACTTGAAAAACAAAAATGGTATATTTTTACCCTTTTATTGATGAATCATATGGTCCATTAAATCATTACATATTTATGGTTTTCTGGTTGTTAACATTCTCACAGCCTTATTTTCTATAACAATCCATAAGAATATGAGGGTTATATATCTCTTCCATATCCATGTTTTCACTTCCCACCTATGTTATCCTATATGGAAACTCGGTGAAGAGTTACTTTGGGTAACCGTTATCTTTCTAACTTTCCTTTTTAAAATGATGTTTTAGTATTCCTTTTTAAGATGTGGGTTTCGATGAAAGAAAATTTCAAGTAGTAAACCATTTATATCCCTGAAAAATTCCAATGGTGAAATTCATTTTAAGGGGGTAGAATTTAATACCCTGAGATTTTATGAGATAAATTATTTTAATATCTTTGATGTCTTGTGTTGTACGATACACAAAGATTAGCTTAGGCTATAGGAAACAATGTATTACCTTGCAGTATACACAACACTATTTGTGTCTTATGTTTTACACAACATAAATTTCCTTTGATATAATTCAACACTGAGTATAGATTTTGTTCAATGTAAAAATAAACTAGGTTTTGATTATGTAATATGATATACAAAATAAAGCTTTCACTACATGCAACACTGACTTGGATTACGTTACAAGCAAGAGAGACCTTCCTCGATAGCTTGCATTGTACGCGATACTGAGTTTCACTATACAATGATATATTATTAAAATATTATTATTTAATAGGATATAAAAGCATTTATGTATAGTATAATCCAAAATTTCAATTTTATAACATTATCATGCATCTTACAAATTTTTTAGAACATTGTATGATAAGAAAATAAATTTTTTGGATAAAATAAGTATTTTCAAAAAATTGAAAATTTGTCTCCTTTTGATGGAACACCCATTTTAAATGTAGTTTTTGACATATTTATTAGTTCAATTTGACAAAATAAAAATCTTATTTGGAATAAGGATATAAAAATTTACTTCGGATTAATTTTTGATATTTCTCTGATAACGTTCTAATTTTGATGAATAAAAAAATATGTTAACTTTTAATTAAAAACAACATTTTTCATTAAAATAATTTATATAGTTAAATTAAAATAATCCATAGTTTTAAAGTATAAATAGAATAAATTTTTACCATTTAATATAATTTATTTCATTAGAGTTTATTTTATATTGAATTCATTGTTAAAGATTTCAATCTTTTTCAATGTTTTGACTTTTAAAACCCATTTTCTCAACAATGGAATTAATTTTAAATTAATTACTATAAAATATGTATTTTGAATTTTGAAAAATGGATTCTTTATTTGGAATTAGTAGTTCCAAATTATGACAGTGGGATACTATGAATTTTTTTGGCACTATGAATAGTAACTTTGGTAATAATTTTTATTACCATGGTTTAAGGTAAATTAGCTAATTAAGAGTAAAAATAATATTATAAAATTACCCTAACACCTACCAAAATTCAATTAGATGAATAAAA
Organism: Viscum album; assembly: GCA_963277665.1. Classification (NCBI taxonomy): domain Eukaryota; kingdom Viridiplantae; phylum Streptophyta; class Magnoliopsida; order Santalales; family Viscaceae; genus Viscum; species Viscum album. The sequence continues at coordinate 461,085 of CAUJRU010000407.1, read as the reverse complement.
GTATATCTATATAACCTAAGTGTCTTAATAGATTAATTTCATTGACTTTTTTCCATGAAGATGATGTACGTTTTGTTAAACCAAAAGAAAGTGACAACATATCACTCTTTTAAATCATATATGTGTAATGTTGTTAATTTAGTGATAAACTTCATAAAACATAAAAATTAAGTAGTCACTATAAATATAATGAAACTATATATATATTGTGAATTTATTTATAATTTTTAATGATTAATTAATATTTACTAATGATGACAAAATAGTGATGTAAAAATTATTTTATTAATATAAATATCAAAAAAATGGGTTTCAAAATATTAAAAGAAAAACAAAATGAACTAATTTAAGTGATACATGAATTTTATAGGTTACTATAAAGTTTTAGGAGTGTATTAAATAATTTTATGTTGAATTTTTCATATGTGAGTAATTTATTTTAATGTCTAATAAATGCATAGTTTTAAAATTGACACTATTGATATTTTATAAAAATAACATTTTATTAAAATATTTAAAAATAGATAAAAAATTAAAAAATTAAAAAGTTATCTAAAATGTCATAAAAGATCTATTTCAGGTATATTAACACCATATAAATAAATATCTATAACTATTAAACATTTAGAATGTTATTACCCAAATTAAAATTTAATAGATTAATTAAGTGTCAATTAAAAATATTTTGTATAAATTGAATAAATAAGTTGTGAAAAATTTATTGGTTGCTGATAATACAACCCTATATCATCTCATATTATAATTTGGGAAACTTTTGAGGTTTTTGGGTGGGGTTTTAGTTTATTATAAATTAATATTTTTGAGGTTTCCAGAAGTTCCCGTCACCTGAATTATAATAAGGAACCTCCTCCCTCTCTTCTTGAACCCATTTTGAGACATCAAGATCACACATCCCCTATCCATTCGTATTCCAACTTATATAGTAACATTTGAGAGTTTTTGGTCCTTTAAAAAGTCCAACTCTAGTGCCCTAAGAAGAAAATTTAATGGAGGCACATTAAGGAAGATGTAATCTCTTCTACTAATTATTTCAAAATTATTTCTTCTTCTAAATCCTCTTCTTTAGTTGTTTCATTATAAATTAATAACATAGGTATCACTAATATAATTATATTTTATTATATATATGAAAAAACCCTATTTCACCTTCTATCAATCCTTCAAAAAATGAAATCATCACGCGTAGGTATGTACAGCTTACCATCTCCACGCCGTGGTGTAATTTTTTTTCACCATCACCTTACTTGGATGGGTATAATGGTAGAAAAAAATAACTATATATTATTATTATAACATTATACTAATTATGAGATATTATACACCATCCACTTAAATACCTTTCAACAATTATGGGAATGACATCATCGCTCGTGCGTACGTACGACTTACCGTCTCCATGACGTGATGAGATTAATTTTCCTCATTAACCATTCAAGAATGTTTATAAAGTATATATAATATATAATCATGAAATATATAAAATAATAATTCTACTATATTTATGTATATATATATATCATTTACTTACTTCAATTCAATTTAATAATGAAACGAATACAAATTTCATGCGTATGAATGGCCTACCGTCTCTATGAATGGTGTATTCCATTCCATTTATATATCTATAATATATATTTATATACTGAATATATTTGATATATAAATAATTTTTTACTTTCTTGAAATAATTATATCATGATCTTTGTAATAATATCATGTATAAAAAGTCCAAACATGTACGATAAATAAATAAATTATTTCCTAAAATGTTGCTTTAGCATGGAATTGACAAATGAACAGGTAATATAAAGTCATAAGTGAATCATATATGATATGATAAATATTACTATGTTTCTATTACAAATTAATATTATGTTTAAACCCACTCTAAAATAGTTTCATACACATATGGAAGAAATCATACCTAAGGTAAGGGATAACATCTCCATTCTCGTTTTTATCCGAGATTATTTATTCGTAAGTATTCACTAGGGTTATATTTATAATCCATTTACATTTGTTCTAAAAACAATTCTTATAAAATCTGTACTATTCATCTATATATGTTTAAAGTCATTTTTACTAATTTTTTTAATATATGGTTTAGATAAAATGTTTTTTTGTTTACCATACGAGGTACTTTTGACTTTTCCAGCAAAATTAAGAGGATAAAGACTTTTTAAACTTATAGAGTATGAATCAGTTTTTACATCATCATAAATCATTATTTACATGAAGATTACTCTACTCATTTACAATATTATCTTCAACTCAATTATTTTCTTTTAAAATTGTATGACATTTTTAGAAAAGAAATTGTTTTTTGAGAAGAAATGATATTTTATTTAGGAATGAAGCTCAAGTGTTTTATCAACATTATTTTCCATATAGGATTACATATGGTTATGTTTTTATCCCTATTATTACTATGATTTGATTTTTTATAACACAATGTGATTTCAGAAATGAATTTTGTTTATATCAATTATGATGGAATGATGTTTAAGAAACACATTTTAATTCATGGGTTATGCTATGGTGAATTTTACTATGTTTATGTGGAACGTGTAAGAATTGTTTCATTATAATATGGTTAGGACCTGTATCTCCCTTCAATGAACTAGGTAAAGATTTATTGCTCATGAGATATACATAACTTGAAATGAAAATAAATCTTGTTCAGTAATACAAGGCTAGAATGGAAATTAAATATGTTTCAGTAATATATGGCTAGAATGGAAAGTAAACCGGGTTCAATAATGGACTATGTCCTCTATGATGCTATTGGCAGCAATTCCGTCACTACGATGGAAATCATATTATGTTCCTATTAGTTTTCAACAATTCCATTTTTTATGGAAATGATATTTTATCATGGTTAATGTTCCTTTATGATATATGTCATTGGTACTTCCAAGATTTATTTCATGACTCGCGTTTTTAATATTAAAATTTTATTTTCATGTTTTCACATTATTATGTTTATGTTTTATTTGATGTTCTTAATGTTTACCCTTACTGTGAATTTGAGCTCACCATTTTTATGTTTTCATTTCCCCAAGATATAAATAATGGTTCTAGGTAGGAGAAAAGGGGGTGATCTTTATGGCAGATGTTGATGATATTTTACAATGATTAGAATATTATGTTCTGAGTTTCCAAATAAACTAGACTAATACTAGATTTGGGCATCTGTTTTTTTCTTCTATTATTTATTTTTCAAAAGAAATTTAATGTCCATGTGGATATACCTTTTTTTATACAAAAACACCCCTAAATGACCAACCACTAGAGTGAAATCCATCTGACATGTTCCCTGGTTATCCAAATATAAACTTGCAATTTGGGTTTTCATCCCACCCATCCCCCGATTCTCGGCTACATATCGGCTCACCTGGACATCCCATTCAGCCTTTTTTAGAAACTCTACACATTCTATTGATGTGAAACTCACCCTCTGGGTATAGAAAACAGTGAATTCTCAATAATAAACCAACTATTCCATTCAGATAATGACATCAAAGCCCATCATCTCTAAGGCGTAGATGTTCAATAGAAAGTGACACTCACCAATCTCAAGGGTGAACTCTGTGCACTATTGCACACCTTTTGTTTTAATCCCTAATGGTGTTTCTAGAGTCATGAAATCTGAATAATTATAAACACAGAGCCCAAGGATTTCCACAATGACCACATATATAAAACAATGTGTATGACCAGTATCAAATAGTGTAAAAGATAAAACAGTGGCAACTAGGATAATACCTCTGATAGTAGAAGGTATGAGAACATTCTCCTAAAGAGTTTTTCCACTTCATATGTCTAACATGTATTGTGACCCTGAGACACTACTTGGCTACCCTATGCTGACCCACCCAACTCTCAGTGAGATCTTGGGGTTTGGATACAATGGTCATAACCATTGCCTTGACTTGAATGCCCCAACGTATTTTAGTTTCTAGACTGGTGAGAAGCTACTGACCCTACTTCTGCACATGGGGTCTATACAGAACCTCTCTCACTAGTCACTAGTGGAAAAGTCCAACATAATCACTATAGATGGCCCATCTTGCCACAAGATCGATACTCAATTGTGTCCTTCGAGAAATGGGGCCTCATATGACCCGACCTATTGTATTGGTTTCACCTCGCCTAGTAACCTAAAGAAAGGTTCTAACTGATACCACCAACATGAGAGAACTCTAGATGACACTTCGTTTTTCCAGTTAAGACAATTATAGAAATCGTTGTCAAACCGCCATGGCTCCCACCACTAGATTCCTGTCGATTTTTCTCAATGATAAGAGCTTGATTCATGGTATTAGAGACCAAAGGAAACTAGAAGACATTCACCTATTATCGAATGTTTAAAAAGACATCGTCCTCGAATTTTCTAGCTTTTTATGCATCATCACTTATCTGAATTAGTGAAAAACACTGAAGCTCAGTAAACCATGATAAATAGGCCATAACTGACTGTGTGCCCTGTTCCATGTGCATGATCTCCTAGGCGTGGTCAGGCCTCAATGTGTCAAGAAAATAATAATCCTAAAAGGAATATTGAAATTCATCCCATGCCATATCCTGATGAAACCCATCCTGAAAGATAATATCACACCATCTCTTGGTATAATCACGCAACATATGTGTCACGAGCTTGACCCTCCTCTCAAGAAGATTATTTAGATGCTCGGAGATAGTCCGCGTTGATTCTAGCACTGATTCTATAGTCTGTGGTCCACCATCCCATAAAAAGTAGGCAGATTCTACTTTGGGAATATAGACGTTAGCTCTTCCATATAAGTTTCAGCCTGCAATTCTCCCTGAATGTTCTATATAAACCTCACAAAACCTTCACAGAACATTGCATTAGCACTTGCGTTTGGTATAACAGCTGGTGCCGCAGCTGGCACAATAGCGGGTTCCATTAGTAGCCCATGGCATACCATATCTCAAGTATTATCATCACCACTCTCCTAGTGTACCGCTCATGGTCATCATAGCAGTATGACTCTACAAGGTCATGAACATGCCTTAGTTCAAGCTCATATTCAAGGTTTTCCATTCAGGAGTTACAAAAAAAATAGAAAAATACCCTCAAATTTTGGCAAAAAGGGACTACACGACATGTAGAAAGAATAAACAATGTGTACCCTTAAAAAATTACCCTGTCATGTAGTCGCTCTATATTGGACATGTATCAACCACATGTACACGGTGTGTCCCATTTACAAATGGCAGGTACACTGGTTTGTCCTCCTATGCATCTACTTCCACAAGGCCAAGTCCACATAGGTTCTTCCTGGGTAGGGTACACAACATGTACTAAAGGCACCCATTATTTTCTAATCAAAAATAAAATGCCCTTGTTTCCCCTCACAAGGCCCGTTACACGATTAGATACTAAATGATGTGTACATATGGTTTGCGGTGTTTACATCTTACGACATTGAACACATTCTTCACTAAATATGAACAACACATGACGTGTTAGGCTAAAATACACGCCATGAAAATAGGGATTTCCAGGTCTAAAACTCCAAATTACCCAGAAAACCCATATTTAAGTAGAAAAATCAACTAGTGGTATGCCAAATTCCCATCCATGGGGGCCCATACTCCCTATGAATCAATGTTTTTCACCCAATAATAACATATCAAAATACAATTCTATATAATAGGATGAACCATGATCCACGAAATTATGATCCATGTGGACCCATACACCTCATAGATCAAATATTGGTATCCATCTAATTTGAACCATATCACGTACCAATAAACCTATCACAATAGCAGGCATATCTATCAAGTTACTATCACAACAACATGCATCTCTATCACGAAATCTATCACAACATCATGAAATATCTAATGAATCCTAGATGTCATGGCATAATTCATGGCATGTGATTCTAACAAGTGTTTATATGATGAATGAGAATCCATACCCTCATTTCATCAGGTTGAAACAAAATAAAACCACAATAATATCCATAATAGACATACAAATCATGTTCATCTCCCAATGGTGAAATTGAATCAACTTTTATAGCTCAAATTACAAAAAAAAATTTAATTTGAGGTAATTTGGATTTTCCATATACAGGGGATAGCTACTCTTTAGAAAAGCTAATTTCCAAATTCAATATCCTTTATATTATCAAAAAATAGTGAATAAAACTAGAAAATAACTCCTTTAAAGCCACTTTGTATTGTCATGGGTCCGGAATCCACTAAACTGGTGCCCCATACACATTTGTCCACATGGCCTCAAGAACATTTCCCCAAATTCTAGTAGATGCCGACAAGTAACGAGGTCAAAGGGTTTGATAGTTGGGAAACAATTACCTCATTAGTAGAGCATAACATACTGGAAAAGTTAACAATAATAGCAGAACCGATAAATAGCACACAACTAAAGTAACAAATGAAGACTGAAAGATAAAGATAAACAGAAGGTATATAATATCGAAATAATGCATCTTGTCACAATATCTAAGAAAACAATCAAAAAATGATACACTGAAATCAAGTACGATAAAATAAAAATGTATGATAAAACTAAATGGAACTCAACAACATCACAAACCATAGATTGGTCCTATTATTTCATTCTCATAAGTAGTAATCATGTACCTAAAAAAGGGGCCTTATCTATGACAACCCTGCTCATTATTACACACGTAAACATGAATTATTACATAGAAAAATCCACTTGATACAACATAAAATATCAATAGGTCTAGTGTCATTGGGGATTAGGAACATTACATAACAACTAAAAATATAGAATGCGATATCTTATTGAAAACTTCCTTTGCATGACCACTACATTCCCTTGTACATAGCATTTCATGGGATAACCTGAGGGCATTCATAAGAAAAGGGTGAGATATAAATCCCATTAAGGGAGTGAACAAGGCATAACATGAAAGATACAATACATGTTATGAAATAGGAATATCAATCGAGCATAAGAGAACATGAACATAAAGGCATTCTATAACATGATTAACATATCATGGAAATGTGGCGACTACATTTAACAAGATTTTAGCATGATCCATGTCTCATTGCACATGGAGCATGATTAAAACCACATTGTACTTGAATTAGAATCATTAAACGCTCATTTCACTTGACGTATCATGATACTAATCTTTACCCAATGCATTGGAGCGGTATCAGGGAGCACCCTTCTTGAACATTTTATTTCATGCATAAGTGTGCCACATTGATCATTAAGCATGGATTCATTAAATATGAACATTTATTCCACGATAAAGGAATGTGGAATTAATACATGAAACTCTATAACCAATTAGTAAATGTGAATAAATGTGAATAGTATTAATATAAAAACGAGCATAGTGTTCACTACATGATGTCTTTAGCTTGGAAAATCGTGGTGCAATTTTGGCAGCATAACAACATTGACATAAGGATTAATAAAAATGGATAATGAGTGAGAAAGGGGGGGTATAATCATATATATATGAAAGTGAAAGTAAGGGGTTCATATTGATACATGTCCCAACATAGGTAATGGAATTTATATTCACAATACAAAATAATTTCATGAATGTAAATGAGGAGAGAGAGATTCCTTACAGAATTTCGGTATGGTAATAGGTCTACATGGGTGGCATTTAATGAGAGATAAAAAGGCCTCTCATCATGGAAACATATATAGGATAGTATGGGGAAGGTGAAAAATCATACCCCAACATTTATAATTGAAAACAAAAGGGAATAACAATAATATGAAACTTGGAAAAAAATGAGAAAAGATGAGATCTCTTACATGGAGGTGTGATCCCATAGGCGTGAGAGAGGCCTGATAGAGGCTTCTTGGGAGCTTGGGGTGCCTTGGGAGGATTCTAGTGAGATCACGGCATATTTTCAATGACCTCCAAAGGCTTTGAGTGAAAATGAAATGGGAGCTTGGGTGGGCTTATTTAGGAAAGGAGAGGGAATTCTTTATCATTTGGGTTTGGGTCACCACACATTAAACAAACCAATACCACAAACCATCCCATGGTTTTCACCAATGGTTTTTGAAAAAGTGGAGGGAAAAAATATATTTTATAAGGCAAATGGCTGAACTTCTTAAAATAATTGGATTGCTTATTTGGAGGTGAGTCACACTCTAAGGAAAATACATTTAAAAAGTGAAAATGTTTTATAACTCTTGGAGGGTCCACTAATGTTTTGTAAAATAAATCAAACAAACCAGAAATTACATTATCTTAATGGTAAAACATATTTTGACTGAAAATATCATTTATATTATATTATTAAATCTCTATTGGGATATTATGTTGTCATAAAACACATTATATATTTAAACGGTATATAACTTTTACCCAAAAAATTGAGTATCTCATAAAATTATGAAAATTTCACCATTGGATAATTTCGACGTCTTGATTCAGAAAATAATATTCATTTTATGTAAATAATTTTCTAAAATTTGATTTTTTACTTTTAAAATAAAAACCATTATTCATAAAAAAATTCATGGCTTTTGACAAAAACGGCTTTCAAACATTAATAATAATTACAATTGCATTCAAAACATTATAATATCATTTATGTTTAATAAAAATTAATTTAATAATTATATTATTTTTTTAAAATATTATATAATTCAAAAATCAATTAATTCATCCAAATAGATTTCATAGTTAAATATTAACTAAAAATATTGTTTTCGCGTTAAAAACTATTTACAAAGTAACAATAATAAAATGTATGTATATTCATTGTTATATACAAAAATGAAGAAAATAATCACAGTTCTATGGTCTTGTTACATAACCCCTTATAACATCTACATAAGACCAAAGAGTAAGGTGCACGATGGTGACTGACTCTTGGGGTGGCTCAGATTACCTTGCTCAGGTGGTAATCTCTATCAACTTTCACATTTCTCGTAGTCGGTTCTATTCGAGCATAACATGTTGAATCTCAGCATGGGCTTGGTCAAGATAAAATTCCAATGACACCACCTCCTTTATCATAACTGACAAATGGGATCCATAGATGGTAAGTCTACTAGATGAGGCCATCTCTTCCTTTGTCTGAGTAACTTGTATTTATTAACGCCCTATATTTATAATAATCATGTGATCACTATTCAACGTCTATATTATAAATGGTCACAATTCATAATGGTATTTTAAAATCCTAAAACATAAAACCAAAGAAGTTCACAATTTATATAAACATTTAATTAGATCAAGAGTAATTTTCATTAATAAAAATTTGGTCGTTACAATCTTCCCCTTAATAAAATTCTCCCTCAAATTTTCCTTTTTCCCACAATAAAACAGATGTGGGTAACTCTGTTTCATTACTTTCTCCGATTCCCATGTCACTTCTTCAAACATTTGGTTTTCCACAACACCATGATGAGGGGCATTGTCTTTTTTCATAGAACTTTTTTCTCTATGATTTAATATCATCACCGGTCTCTCATCATAAGAAAGATCATCCTATAACTATACCACCTCTAAAGAGAGTACATATTAAGGATCTTGTATGTACTTCCATAAAAGGGATACATGAAAGAGATCATGTACATTGGCCATGGTATGTGGAAGTGCTAGTCGATAGGCCACAACCCCGACAAGATCAAGAATCCCAAAGGGGCCGATGCAGCTAGGACTTAACATCTATTTCCTTCCTAACCTCATGACCTTCTTCTATTGAAATATGCGTAAAAATACCATATCTCCAACTTTGATCTCAAGGTCTCATCGATGGTTTTCTGTATAACTCTTTTGTCGACTTTTGGCTGCCCTAATATGCTGCCGAATGGGTTTCACCTTATCCACCATTTCTTTGACCATTTCAGGTCCTAGTATCTTATGCTCATCAATATAATCCCAACACACTAGTGTTCATAACATTTTCCTATAAATGTCTTCATATGAATCCATTCGGATGCTCAAGTATAAACTGTTATCGTTTGAGAATTCAACCATGTAAGATGTTTGTCACATCCTCCTTTGAAGTCCATTGAACATGATCTTAACATATCTTCTAGAGTTTGAATATTTCACTCATATTTTCTATCATTTTGATGATGATAGGCCATACTGATGTTCAGTTCAGTTCTTAGAGTGTGTTGGAGACATTTCTAGAACATTTAGGTGAATCTCATTTCACAATTGGATACAATAAGTAGTGCTAATCCATGCATCCTTAACACTTCATTGATGTAAATCCGTGAAATTTGATCCAAGGATAAGTCCTCTCGAATCGTGATAAATTGATAAGTCTTTGTAAGATGATCCACAATAACCCATATTGCGTTGTTTTCTCTAGATGTCCTTGGAAGTCCAGCGAAAAATTCCATGGTAATTTTGTCCCACTTATCTATTGGTATGGGTAGTGGTTGCATCACCCCCTTATACTTTTTCCTCTCAGACTTCACTTTCTAACATACCAATCACTTTGATATATATTAAAAATTATTCCTTTTCATATTGTCCCGCCAAAAGTTCTCTCCGAGATCTCAATTCATCTTTGGGCTCCCGAGGTGAATAGTGAAGGTTGAGCTGTGTGAGTCATCCAGAAGCTCCTACTTTATCTCTGGATGAGATGATACACATAATCATGACCCAAATCTCACAATTCCATCCTTATCAACTACAAAACTTGAGGGTTTCAAATTTTTGATAGCTTCCACCCTTTACAAAATTTCAACATCTTTTCTTTGAGCATCCTTCTTTTTCTCCATGAGGGAAAGCTGAGTAATCATTTGTGAAAGGATTGATGATGTTCCTCCCTTAATAATTCTCATATACATTCTCTGTAAATCTGAGAAAATTGGATCCTTTTCAATTACCATCTTTAATAAAATCACGGGGTCCTTTCTACATAGAGCATCTTCCACCTTGTTCACTTTCCCATGATAGTAATAGATTGGGAAATCATAGCCTTTGATCTTCTCTAACCATCTTCACTGGTACATGTTCAACTCTTTATGTGTGAATATATTCATGAGGATTTTTTTGGTCTGTATATATTTCACACTTCTCCCCAAAGAGATAATGCTGCCAAATATTTAAAGCGAAGATCACTATAGCCAACTCGAGATCATGTGTTGGATAATCCTGCTCATGAACGTTTTATTTCCATGAATCATATGTAATTAAATTGTCATTTTTCATCAGGACACATCCTAGACCCCTCATCGAAACATCACTATATACCACAAAAAGTTCTCCACTTATGGGTAAAGTGATCAAGAGTACAGTGAAAAGCCTCTTTTTCAACTTCTTGAAGCTTTCTTTTCATTCATCACTCCAAGAAAACTTTACTCCCTTCTGAGTTAGCTTGGTAAGAGGGTTGGAAAATAATGATAAATTTCTCAAAAAATCATCAATAATATCCAGCTAACCCCAAGAAGCTACGGATACTTTTTACCGATGATGGCCTTTCCATGTCTCTATTGCAGTTGTCTTAGAGGGATCCAAAAATATCCCATTACAAGTGATGATATGGCCCAAGAATGAGATCTCCTTCAACCAAAACTCACACTTGTTGTACTTCACATAAAGATTCTCCTTCCGCAAGGTCTTTAGAACAGTTCTTATATTCTCCTCATGATCCTCCATGGTTTTGGAGTATATTAGAATATCATCTATAAATACTACCACATATTTTTTGAGGTAGTCTATAAAGACTCTATTCATCAATTCCATGATGATTTCTAAAGCATTAGTGAGTCCGAAAGTTATTACTCCGAATTCGTAGTGCCCGTATCTTGTATAAAATGTAGTCTTTGGGATATCTTCTTTCTTAACCCTTACATGATAATATCCTGACCACAAATCCACCTTGGAGAAGTATTGTTCTCCATGCAACTGATCAAACTAGTCATCAATTCGTGAGAGAGGATACTTGTTCTTTATCATGATTTTGTTAAGCTCATAATAATCGATGCAAAGGTTCATTACCCCATCATTCTTCTTGATGAAGAGGAATCATTCACCCTTGGTGAAGAACTTTTGTGTATAAAACCTTTATTAAGATTATCCAATAGTTGTTTATTTAGCTCCTCAATCTCCACAACAGCCTTTCTATATGATGTATTGGATATTGGATACTCTCCAGGTATAAGGTCAATTGAGAATTTAAAATCTCTTCTAGGAGGAAGAGTAGACAATTTCTAATGAAAAACTTCAGCTAATTTCATTCACAATAGGCACGTCTTAAAGGATGGTTACTTCTTTGGACCCAATCATCTGATCCAGAAACACCTACTCATAGGGAAGTAATATCCACACATGAGATGATGGCGCTAAATAAGATTCATCTTCCTCTGTTCACTTGTATAGAATCGGAGGTCGATTCTCCATATAGAGAGTTATTTCCATCTCATTGAAATTTATGTTAGCTTTATATAAGTAAAGCAGAACCATGATAAGAAGTGAATTAAATTCCACTAGAGGGGGAATGAAAAGGTTTTCAGAGACGTTCATTCCATATATTATGACAAGGGTGGAGATATATTCATGGGATGAAATGATTTCCCCATTTTTCATACTCACCGACATCCTTACTTCCATGATTAGTAGTGGTGTTGGGATTGTTCTACTAAACATTCTGGATATAAAATAATTCGTAGAACCAGAATTGAAAAATTAAGTTCACTATTCATGAATGAATAACAAGCATACCTGTCACCACTTCATTTTTAGGGTTCACTTCAGTGGTAGTGATGGAAAAATCTCTCCCTTCATGTCTTGGAGGTTGTCGGTTGCCTCAAAAAACCCATGTATCTGGGAACTGATTTGAAAAGTGCCCATGTTCATTACAGTTGAATCAATGAAAAACACATTGAGGGTCTAGCGGAGCATTCCTCTCCTCTATCAAAGCCACAGGTTTTTCTTGCCTACAGTTAATAGCCACCTGCCCTTCTATTGTACACATAATGCATTTCCTCATCAACTTCAGGCAATTTCTGGGGTTCTTATTTATGCCCCTTTTTAACGTGGGGTGATATAATTTCATAGAACCATTGGATTTATCCATAGGACTTCCAGAAATGAATTCCACCTTATGATTTTTATCCCCTTAATACCCCTGAGATTCCTTGATCTGCATTTCGACATTGAGGGCATATTAGAAAATTTCCTTATAAATTTCAAAGTCATAGATTTCCAGGGCTTTCATCAGGCTAGGTTACTGCCCACCAAAGAAGAGGTCATCCTTGTATTTGTGGGTAATGAAAAATATGGAGGTGTATCGTGGAATCCTTGTGATGTTTTCCTCATACGCTTTGACAGATTCTTCACCTTTTTTCATTAGGGAAAGGAAGTCCCTTTCCATCTTATGCCAGAGGGTGTACGAAAAATATTTATCAAAAAACAACTTCTAGAAATTCTTCCATTCCAACACCTCGATCTCCTCCTCAGTATTTGTAATTTTAAAAAATGTCCACCACTTATCGACTTCACCCTCCATACGATAAGAACCCAGAATGACCTTCTATTGTTCGGAACATTGAAGGATGGAGAAGATCTTTTCAATGGAATTGATCCACTTTTCGGAGAATGAGTGATCAGATGATCCATTAAAGGTAGGAGGCATTTGTTTAATGAAAATATTGAGAGTGACTTGTTCTTTCTTAGGGGGGTTGAACATTCCTCTTGACCCACACTTCTATTCAAAACTTGAGTTAACTGATAGAGAAGCATGAAAATGTTTGCAATTCCCTCTCCCATGGGATTGGGCATCTCATTAGCATAGTCATCACATTGATCTTCACATTATTTGTTAGCATGAGTCCTCCTATTACCATCCATTGGCTAGAATAAAATAAATGATAGGGGTAACACATAAAGGGTAATCCAAGGAAAAATTGGATGACTTATAAACTACATTTATTCCTTAACTTATGAATCTATAGACTTCAATATTTTCTATTCAAGATCTACTTTATAAAATATATTATTAGAGGGATTTTTTTAATTCCCTTAATAAGGGTTCATACTAAGCTTTTGAATTTACCAAAGAATATCTCTGGGAGTGTTGGAACCAAAAGTGGAGTAAGGCTCCTTGTCGTGTACTAGGTTACCCTGGGTCATGCACGAAACTCCTTGTCGAGTTTTTCACCCTTAGGTACATATGTGCCACAACCACCTCTACTAGCTCATATCCAGACATGGATGTATTTTCTGGATAAACCACTCAATAAATACTCACCAATACCTAAGGATGTTTTTATTTTACATAGCCTTATTTCTATGTCTTCACATGGGTTTTATAATCCTAATCCCAAAAATAACTAAACAGATCCTCTAATACCAACTATGACAACCCTTCTCTTTATTACACACTTAAAAAAGATTTATTAAATAGAAAAAATCACTTTATACAACATAGAAGATCAATAGGTCTAGTGTCTTTGGGGCTTAGTAACATTACATAACAACATAAAACATAGAACACAACATCTTATTGAAATCATACTTTACATGACCACTACATTCCCCCATACTTACCATTGAATGAGATAATATTTGGACATGAATATAAAAAGGGTGATCTATAAAGCCTAGTAAGGGTGTGAATAAGTCATAACATGAAAAATACAATACATGTTAGGAAATAGGAATATCAATGGAGCATAAGAGAACATGAACATAAAGTCATGATATAACATGATTAACATAACATGGAAATGTGGAAACAACATTTATCATGATTTTAGCACTAACCAAGGCTCATTGAACATGGATCATGAGTAAACCCTCATTGCACATTAATTATCAAGATTAACGCCTTGTTGCACTTCACATATCATGATACTAATCTTTACCCAATGAATTAGAGCTCTATCAATGAGCACCCTTCATAAACATTTCATTTCATGCATAAGAGTTCCACATGGATCATTAAACATATATTCATTAAAAACAAACAATTATTCCACGATAAAGGAATTTGGAATTCATACATGAAACTTTATAATCAAAAAGTAAACGTTCATAATGTTGAATACCATTGATAGAGAAACAAGCTTGGTATTCAATACCCAATGTCTTTAGCGTAGAAAATCGTGGTGCAATTTTGGCAGCATAAATGTGTGACATAAGGATTCATAAAAATGGATGATGAGGGTGAAAGGTTTGTCTAACAATATGTATATGAAATGGACAGTAAGGGTTTAATATAGATACATGTCCTAACATAAGTAATGGAATTTAGATTAAGAATACAAAAGAATTTCACGAATGTAATTGAGGAAAGAGAGATTCCTTACAGAATTTTGGGATGGTAACAGGTGTACATGGGAGGCATTTAATGAGAGAGAATCGGGTATCTAATCATTAAAACGTAGTTATGGTGGTATGTTAGAGGTGATAAATGATACCTCATCTTTTATAATTGATAAAAAAAGGGCCTGACAGTATTAAGAAACTTGGACAAAAATGAGAAAAGAGGAGATCCCTTACATGGAAGTGTGATCCTAAAGACTTGGGAGAGGCTTGAGAGAGGATTAATGAGATATTGGGGCACCTTGGTAGGATTCTAGATAGAGGAGGATAGAGGTGGGACGAAATCCAAAGGATTTTATTGAAGATTAAGTAGGATCATGGGTGGGTTTATATAGGAAAGTAGAGGTAATTCATAATTATTTGGGTTTGGGTCACCACACATTAAACTAATCAATACCACAATCCAAACCATGGTTTTTGCCGAAGGTTTTTTCAAAAGGGGAGTGGAAAAAGTATTTTATATGACCAATGGCCGATCTTATTAAAATAATAGGGTTGCTTATGTAGATGTGAGTCACACTCTCAAAGAAATTCATCTAAAAAGTGAAAATGTTTTATAACTCTTGAAGGATCCACTGATGTTTTGTAAAATAAATCAAACAAACCTAAAATAACATTATCTTAATTTTAAAACATATATCAGCCAAACATATCCTTTATATTATTTTATTACATTACTATTGTGTAATTGTTATGTCATAAAACACTTTAAATATTTAAATGGTATTTAACTTTTACCCAAAAATTGGACTGTCTTAGAAAATTATGAAAAATTCCCTATGGGATAATTTCGACCTAATGATTCTAAAAATAATATTCATTTTATCTAAATAATTTTTTTAATATGTTAATTTTTACTTTTAAAATAAAAAACCGTCTTTTATCCAAAATTCATGGGTTTTGAGAAAAATGGCTTTCAACCCTCAAAAAAATTACAATTGAATTCATAAAATTATAAGATAATTTGTATTTAATAATAAGTAATTTAAAAATAATTATAATTTTATTAAAATATTTTTTATTTAAAAAATCCATTAATTCATAAAAATATATTTCTTAGTTGAATTTTATCTAAAAAATACTATTTTCTCTTTAAAAAAAATTTACAAAAATAAAATGTGTGTATATTCATTATTATATACAAAAATAAAGCACATAATTATAGTGCTAAGGTCTTGTTACATAACCCTTATAACACCAGCATAAGTCCAAAGAGTACGCTGTGTGATGGTGACAGACTCTTGGGGTGGTTCGAATAACATTTCTCAGGTGGTAATCTCTATCAACTTATACTTCTCTCGTAGGCGGTTCTGTTCGAGCTTAACTTGTTGATGCTCCGCCTGGGCTTGGTCAAGAGCGAAGCCCAATGATGCCACCTCCTTTCAGATATTAGGAAAATGGGACTCATATGGGGAAAGTCTAATGTATGAGGCCATCACTTGCTTTGTCTGAGTAAATTGGATTTGTTAAGGCCCTATATTTATACTAATAATGTGATTACTGTTCAATGGCTATATTAGAAACGGTCAGAATTCTTAATCGTATTTTAAAATAAAATAAACATAAAACCAAAGATGTTTGAATTTTATTTAAAAGTTTAATTATATCCATAGGAATTTTCATTAAGGAATGTTTGGTTCTTTACATTTCCTTTATCAAGACCTGCAACCATATAGTCTGTTTGGGCCCAAAAAATGGCCCAAATAGGGTGTGAGGAATAAATATCAGTAGGAAAGAACCTATGGTCGCTACTAATCTATCAGTGAGTATATACAAAATTACTGTACAATATTTAACATTAGTTAATTATCAGGTACTCCAAATTAATAAATCCTACAGTTACTGGCATTCTTTTATAGAGTTCATTATTCTCATTAGAAATTCATTTACCTGAAGTACTTATGTCTCTGAATTTTTCCTAAGCCTAACATTCTCCACGGTAATGTAAGAACTTCAGAAGTCTAAGAAGACATTCTAATAATTATGTGAAGACTGAATCCAAGCATGTGATTTGACTTGGTAAACATGTCACAATTCATTCCTTTCCATTATTTAATTATAACCTGGGTCCGTTCTTAAGATTCCAATGTTGGAATTCAAGTATCACTACATGTGTAATTATATCGACATACTACGAGCTTGTCCTCAGTGGTCCTACTAGTGTTCCCCGAGTGTCACTCTCGGTGTTGGTATACGTTCATGCAATTCCATCTTCAGTGGTCCTACCAGGGGACCCGAATGTATCACTTTATGTGCAATATAAGATCATGTCAATTTAGTATGGCCTTGGCCATCCTACTAGAGAACCCAAGTGTCACTAACGACATATAAATAAAAATTATCTTCAGTCCTTCCATGGTTTCTAAGTTGAACCATGTATCACACAAGGTGGAGGATATAATAGTCATGTGAGTCCATTCAAAATTTTCTTAGATGAACCCATGTATCACCCAAAGCTATTTAATATTTACTCATTAAAATCCAATAACATATTCCATCTGTCTTGAATAAGTAAAAACATTGTATGGAAAATGGGGCAAAAAAAATCCCAAATCCATAATCCAAACGCTTACAA
Source organism: Viscum album (assembly GCA_963277665.1). Lineage (NCBI taxonomy): Eukaryota > Viridiplantae > Streptophyta > Magnoliopsida > Santalales > Viscaceae > Viscum > Viscum album. The sequence continues at coordinate 443,190 of CAUJRU010000407.1, read as the reverse complement.
TTGTAACGCAATTGAAATTCCTGATTGTAATAAACTTAATTTTTAAACAACCCTAAAAGGGAAATTAAGGCTTGCCCATATACATCCAAGGATGAAACATCCAAACAAATTATATGATGGAAATGCACCTGAGGGGTATCCCTTAACCAAAAAACAAATCCAAACATGATTTCATTCATTGAATTCATTACCATAACAACATTTGATAATAAAAATGATCAATTATACTTTCATGTCAACACCATAAACATGCGAGTGTGGCATAATGACACATATAAACATCTCAATGATTACCGAGAGGCATGAGAACACCTACCTTGTCATACTAAGACTCTCCTCATCCATCCTCTACTTCTGATTCAAGCTAGAATGATAGAGATCTACAAAACAAGGATATTCACTCAACCTTAAATAAAATAGTTAAAACCAAAAATCACCAAGAAAGTATCAAGATTAACTTAGACTTACAAATGAGGTTAAAATGAGACCAAATATGATTGATTCGTATTTTTGATGATCAACTGGGAAGAGGTTGAAGTTTCTAGTTCTCCTCTAGAGTTCCCCAATAGAGCCTTCTCTTAAAATGATAGAATAATGAGGCTACTACCCATTTTAATAGAAAAATTTAAAATGCATTTAATTCATTATACACAGAGTGTACATAATTTTACTATTCATTTGTTGGTTGTTTTATGATGACTTACATTCTAGGACCTACCGATTTCACTACAAATCATGTACTGATAAGTACAAGGCATGTAGTTGTTTTTTCCTCTCTTTATTTCCAACATTCCCACACAACATGTATTCCCATCATACACAAAAAATCGAAAAGGCATGTACTTATAATTACACACTGTGTAACCCTAAATTAGTCTGTGTGACAGTATGATTCTAGTACATGTCTACTTTTCTCTTGTTTAATGAAAAATAACTCAAAGGAGAAAAAGAATAAAAGAAGAATTCACCTCAAAGTAAGAATAGGTTGCTTATATTAGTATAAACCAATTTAACGGAATATTTTTTAAAATAAGAACCATGGTCCAATTATGGGTCACTTTTCCTTTTATGATAACAATATTCAACCTTAAATAGAGAAAAAGTGATATTTTCTAATTGTCAAAACGGTCAATGAGGAGTTAAAACTAGAATATAAGTGTTAATAGATCACCTAAAATTGTACAAAAATTATTATACGATAAGATTTATAGTTATCATAATAATATATGTCTCAATTTTAATAAAATATATCACAAAAAATTTATTTATATTAATTTAATTCTATAAGTGTTTCAAAGAGTTCCCCTACGCTCACTTGTGATAGGGAACATCCCCACCCATTGTCTTGACACTCCAGGAACCATTTTTTCAATACATACCTAAAAAATACCATAGTAAAATCCATTCCCATATTATATAGGTATTATTTTGTTCATAATAATCACCTTAGATTCCATATAGTGTAGTGTAAAGGGAGTGGTTCAGAGAAGAGCTATAGCTTTTAACCAAATTCTTTAGTTTCATTCATTATTATAACTCAAAAAATAGTATTTGTATATTATAAAGTAGTAACAATAATATCTTCCATTTTATGAAATGTTACATGATAACGGAATAACCAATATCCATCTCATCTTCCATGGAATGTGAAACAAAACCATCATTCATTCATACGACGATCTGTCACCTCACGAACTATTGTAACTAATTTTTATAATCAGCATCACACGGATGGTTATAATGATAGAGTTATGTTTATGTGTGATATTAATGTAGTATTTATAATTACATTAATATAATATATCATTTACTTTCATACTATTACCTCTATTGAAAAATGATAAAGTTATTTATGCGTATGTGTGGACTACCACCTCTACAAAGTAATCTGGGGTTTTTATCCTGACAAAATCAAATGTATAAAATATATATAAATGTTTATTTATTGTGTTAATTTTATACCTATGATATAAATATCATTTCTCAATGAAAATTTTTTATTTTTCTTAATTCTATCTTGATCATTTAAAAATGGAAATGTTACTCCTTTGTATGTCCCACCTACAATGTCCATAAATATATAATAGAAAAAAATTTATAACCATCATTCATGAATGATTTTTAAATTATAATTATTTTATAAAAATAATATTTAATTCATGATTTTTTTATAGAGATGACTAAAAAATGACCTTTTTTCTATATTCAACATACTAAATTCATTTTATAAATACGAGGCAAATATCGTCATAACGTCTAATAGGAACATAATTTGATAAGTAATTGAATATAAAATGGAAATAACCAAAATAAATTGAATAATAAATATGAAAAAATATGTTAATAATTTAAATAATCATCATAATTTTATGAATCTACATGATAAAGAACATATGTGATGAGTTGGGATAATTTTAATGGACTCTTTAAGATAAAACATCATTAAATATTTACTTTCTAAATGTTTTTATTCCATTTACATACTATTAAATATATAATATATATCTATTTATGAAAAAATAAATTATATACAAAAAATATATCGATTTTGTATTTTGATAATATGTTTTAAAAGGAACTTTGTTTATTTTATACTTAACATTTAAATGTTATTTACAAAAGGATAATGGAATGTTATATTTTAATGTATACGGTGTCAAAAAAATTTCCATCTCCCACAGCCATTATTTGATGCTTTTCTTCCTCTACAAAAATTCATGTTTTATTTAAATATTAATAGTATGTCCATAGGATCTCAGTATTTACTTTTTAAAATGTGTTATGAAAATGATAGTGTATTTTAATATCCCAAAGTGTTTTTTATATGGGTTTAATGTTTTTTCAAGGGTATTATGATAAAAAGAAGTAAGAATATAATTTTATTATTAATGACATTCCACTTGAAAAATATAAGTGTTTATTGGTAAGGAAAATAAAACTTATATGAATAGGTTATCTCGTTATACCTTATATTAGAGGTTAGCCCCATTATATCCCTCTAATGCACTGGGTAATGTTCCTTTTCCCCAATGTTAAGAATGATGGAATTAACCTAGGTGGTATCTATTATGGATTTAAGTAGGATATAATTTTTTATGTCATGATTTTAACATGTGTAATGAATGTAATTATCTAATAATCCTATGATATATGTTTACATATAGTATTTCTATTTCTTACTATCATTTTTAAATTTTTTCATTGGAAAAATTATTTTTGTATTTTTGTGGAAATTATTTATTTCATGAACTAACTAAATTTTGTTTTAAACACAATAATTTTATGTATTTTCATGTTTCCCAGTGGAATAATATATTTTTTAAATTTTTTTACACAATTTATATTTCCTTACTCATCCCACATCTTTTAAAAAAAATTTATTGGGGTTTTGGATGATTAGTAAAAATGAAGAAGTTGATTTGAAAATTATAATTATTTTTCCTAAAATGAAATGAGTTTTATTCTAAATTTTTATATTATTGTAAAAATGGATACAAAGAGGGACTTTCCAACTTATTACGTATGAGATTATTATGTAAGAGTTATAACCTAATTATTGGGAACCCTAAACCTGGAATGGTCCTCAAAGTGATATCAAGTTAGTTATATTATAAATATTCAATTTATGAATTATTTAAGTTCATGTCCATATATATTGTATCAAAGGGAATGTTTTGATAAAATTATATGTTAGGATGATATTTGGTCATAAATTAAATGTAATATATAACCATAATGGTAATATTGTTAGGAGAAATTATATTTATTTTCTATAAATAAAAATATTTGAATAGAAGATTATATGGATATGGATATATTATTATTTATCAACCTCATAATGTGGTTTATTATTTTATTTATATACTAACACAATCTATTTTTTGAAAATTTATGGACTTAAGAAGAACTAAATTTTAAATTCATGTGATGGAAAATGGAGGGTAGTATGAATGTGCAACTATACGGAATAAGAGAAGTACTGAAAAATCTTATGGTTATTCATAAAAAACATTCACAACATAGGATTAATAACCTAATCCTTGGTGAGTTTTCTAATGTACCAATTATGTGAAATAATGATTTCAATGGATTTTTAGGAGATGAAGATCATAAAGCATAAAATATTCATTGTTTTACATGTCAAATGTGAAATATGAATCAACTGGGAAAATTTATTAAAAGTGTTAAGATTCACATTATAATAATATGGGTAATAAAAAATTAATTTAAAAGGTAAAAGGAACTATTTGATTAACATCATGGAAGGTATTGAAATTATTCCCAAGATATCAATTTAATTATTTGAGTGTGGGGAGTATAGGAATTATGAAAAATATAGTCCAAGGTAGAAGTCTTAAGTGTAGATCACCAAGACCTTAAATATAATGATTATAAATGCCTAATGTCATTACAATTAATTTTTTGGAAATCATGAATGAAATAAAAGAGGTAGGGAATATATTTTGACTTACATCTTCATATTAGTTAATTAGTGGACATGATTATTATTTTTTATTATTGGAATAATGTATTAAGGAATAATATGGGAAATCATGGGTAAATAATTATAAAGAACAATTAATGATTGAGTTTCCTACATATAGGGATTCAAGGATTATGATTTAAGGATGATGATAAGATTACAATAATTAGATCTATTGTAAATTTTTATGTAATGTGAGTACCTTATGGATATTTATTGATTATTAATAGATCATTCAGGTATACATAAAATTTAAAATTAACGTGTACAAAGGATTATTTAAAGAATAATGCCATTAAATTTTGTGGAAATACATTTAATTTTATTTATAACCATTATGGTTCGATGGATCTTTGATATTGAGTTAATTTTTTGTTATTATAATTTGGCAACATAGGTTTTATTGTATATATAACAATGGAATTAGAATATGATTTAGTGATTAAGTGATTATTAATGATTTAGAATAAGATCACTATAATTTTATGGAACATTATATGATTATATTAAACATAATATATTGGGAATTTATTTTCGGAATAAAGGATAATTTATATTTTGGTTGGATATATGATTTTAATGTGGATTTATGGTGATTCAAGTTATTTCAGGAAATTATTATCCTATTTTTCAAATTATATTAGTAGGGTTTATATATATATTTTTTATTTGAATTTATGAGTGAATAATATTGTTTCGAGATAAATGATAAATTGATCATGGAATAATATTCGATCGAATACTTATAATATTTTTGTTTTAAACATATTTTGGAATATTTTGAACAATTTTAATTATTTCTATTTATCTATCGATTTAAATTATTATTTGTGTTTTATTATTGTGGTTTCTGAGATTAATATTTTATTTCCTCATTCAATTATGTATTCATTTTTGGAATTATCATATGCATACCATTTTGGATTTAATTAACCTTAAAATATAGGAGAAATAACTTTTTATTCTTTTTTATGACATGATTTTATATAAAATTATTTTAGTTCTTCAGAAATAAAAATACAAATTGAATACTAATCGTTTAGATAAAAATATGAGATTGTTGTTAAAATTTGTTAAAGAATTAAATTAAACATTACATGTAACAAAAATCCTCTTGTTTTTTATCTAAATGATAGCTTAATTCCCCAACTCTCTAAAAAGGATCTTGAAATGTAACATTTTATCCTACTACATTATGTACCTAGGAATTGATATTCCTTTTCACATTTCATTGATTAATTTTTTCTTTTGTGTTTTATATTACCATTATCCTTTACATTCTTATGATTAATGTTCTCTATCACTATAATATAATTATCAATACATTAAAATTTCCCCCAATGTATATATTTTAACTTCCCACTAATTTTATTGTATTTGGAAACCATGTTATGTTTCATTCTAGATGACCATCTTATTTTTCGTTCCCTCATTTCAAGTAGAATTTTTTTTAACCCTTTAAAAAATGTGTATTTTTGTCACAGGTATTTTCAAATGCCAAAAAGTTTAATACCAAGACCCATTTAAAACTTATAGGATGAATCTTTTTAAATAAAAAAAATGAACGAATCCAATTTATTTTAACATAACACTATGTTTGACATCATTCAAAAAAACGAAAGGTCAATATTGAGAAAACATGAAGAATTAATATTTAAATGTTATAGCTATATCCTTGCATTTAATTTGGTAAGGATGAATACGATTAAAAAAATTATTATATATGTATATATATATATCATACTCAACAAAAATGTATTTATTAATACATATAAAATAATAACTAGATGATTCAGTAAAGTCATTTAAGGAATGAAAAATATATTTTCTTCAAAAAAATAGATTTAATTGATTTTAGTGAGTGAAAATAACAATTACTTTCTTGATATTTTATAAATTAAATTTGTTAAAATCAAATTTATTTTTTAAATAATCATATAAAATTTATCATAGGACGAAGGTTTTGTATTTCTCGAAAAATAATATTTTATTTGTAAATTGGGAAAGGTACTAATTTTTGTAAAGGTTTCATTTATTTAATTTAAAAGATCCATTTTTTATGAATCTTACATAATATCCATTTAATTATAAATAATATAATTAATTATATAAGAATCATCATTATAACTTTTTTTCAATAAGTTAATTTTTGGAATATAAATCATTTGTCTAAAAAATGTTTTTCTTTGCATTTTTCATTTTAATATTAAATAATTTTTTTCCAGTTCATCAAAATTGAATGAGGATAAATTTAATAATTATTTGTAATTATGAGGTCCAATTTTGATAAATATATCCCTTTTATTTTTAATTAGTATTAATTGTAAATGTGGTAAATATTATCACATCGGTAATCGGTAGAATAGGATAAATAATGTTAAAAAAATTATGTAAAACCTTAAAAAACTATAAAACATACCATTTTCATATTAGTTGAGTAGTTTCTACCAAAGTTATTTATAAGAATTTAATTAATTTTTCATATAATATTATTTCAAGGTTGGGTGACCAATAATTTCTTTTATAAAAATAAGTTATATTTTTTATAATTAAATAGATAATTCCAATAATTTTTATTTAATGACATATTTTGATGACTCTATTCAGTTTTGGGTTGATAAATAAGGTTAACACCCCCTTTTTAAATTACATAACCAAAAAATTTGATGGAAATAAATTTATTACTTAATATCAAGGTGAAATATTTTTTATTCTAAAATTGGGTATGTTTCATAAAAACATTTTAGATATTGTATGCATTATTTTATTTATTTTTTACACGTATAGAAATTAAATATGATAAAATGGATTAAAAATTTGGAATCCTAATATCAATATTTATTCAAGAGTTTTAATTTATTTTTAACCATTAAATTATGATATCTTGGGAAAAAGATAAGTTATCACGTTTAAGGTTAAAATGGGTTTAAAGTGGTTTAACTAGTTGATAATACTAAATAATTCATCCAAAACACACCCAAATTGAATTTTATTTAGTTCATGTATACCCTTTAACAACTTATGTTTTAATTTTTGGTACCTTCGTTTTATTTTTATATGATAATAACTTTTATATTATTTTGTGACAACAATTAATAAAAAATGTCACTCACTTGACATTAATATCTCTGATTTTTTGAATAATGATAAAAAAAAATAAAATCAATTATAAATATTTATATCAACTATAAAATAATTTTTTTATCATGGTAATTTATTTTTAATATTTATTTGGTGAATCAATACCTTAAATTATTTTAAAATATTGACATAATATTTATTCAATTAATAGAAAATTTAAATAAATGATATAAAAAATATTAGATGTAGTACAATTTTAGTGAGTAATAGTATCCCATGAATATTTAAAAATTTATAAAATATTTTGTTTTGTGGAATTTTTATATATGAATTTATTTATTTCTTTATATATTAAATGTGAAATTAAATTAATTGTGTAAAAAATGACAATAATGGAATTTTAAGAAAATGATAATTTATTAAATGATTTAAATTTCATGAAAATATTAAATTCTAACAAGTGAGTGATATATTGTTTAAAATATCATCCATCGTCAATTTATGAGTCATTTATAGTTTTATGATGAAATTATTGACACTTAAAGAGTAAAAAACATTGATACTATAGTAATTGTGAAAATGATTAATGGGGGTCAAATCTAGGAGTGAAGGGTTAAAAAACCTATTTGTTCAAATATTATTAGTTTAAATTATTTTGAATTATAATAAACCTAAACTTTAAATATATCAATTTACATCCACTTTATTATAATAAATAATTTATATTAATTTAATACATTTAATTAATTAAAATAGTTCCCCTCCCCTCAATTATAAAAGGTAACCTCCTTCCTTTTTTCTTTACACACTTTGTACAATTTGTATTTACAATAACTACCCAAATTCATTCCTATAATACCATAAAATATTACATAGGTCTTAGCTTTGGCAGGCTCAAGGGGTAAAGAACAAGAGGTTTTCTGAAGAAGAGGTATACAATTAAACAGAATGATTATGTTTTATTTATTCTTATAACTCCATAAAATAATATTAAATCATGTTGAAATAATAACAAAAGTATGTACCATATTCATAGATTTTATAATTTTATTTCGATAACTATAAGGACATGGACTTAAACATTACATAATCTTGAATTAAGTTAATAATTCACATTGAGTATCTTTTCAGGTTTAGGGCTATAGATAATTAGGTAGTAAATTATTTATAACAACTTGAACATTAAATTTAGACACATCCACTCTGTATCCATTTTTTTCATAAAATAAAAACTCTTAAAAACCATTTTTTGTTCCATCATTCAATCAATATGACTTTTCCTTGATCACATCCCTGGCCATATTTCACATTTAGCCTTGTGAAACACATTTAAAAAACTTGTGATGAGCATTAAATTCTAAGTAAGGATGCACAAAAAAGGAAAACTATTATTTTTCAAAACAACATGAAAACCATCAATACATTATCATAAAGTAATACTCTTCACCATAAGGAATTAGAAAAAAAATTAACTGAATATTTTCTAATTGCTTACCCTTCTTTTGTAACAAAAAGATTACAAAAAAACCCAGAGAAAGAAAAATATAGCATATAAAGGTAAACTTGGGACATAATCATACTTAAATGTAATAACCATATTGTCAACTTCCATAAATCATTCTTACAAATGGAATAGTCGTACGACCCACTTCCATACCCAATGCATTGGAGGTTATAATGTGACCACCCTTCCTTGGTTTTTCATGGAACCACCCATCATTTTGTTTTTCACGTATCTATCCATCAAATTTCCAAGTACCATTATATAACCATTACACATAAAAGATTGAAAATATAAAAATTTCAATCATAAAATTTCATTTTCAATCACAAGAAATCATTTCAAGATATTAAAATATTAAATCATCTTTCAAAACCATTTTCAAAACCAAAATATATAAAATGGATATATGGTATTTATTTTCCATTTAAAAACATCACGTCTTGTTATGTAAGATTAATATCAAATAATGATCATGGAGGGTGAAAAGTGATTGTCACCATGTACGTTAAAAAAAAATTCCCCTTTTCATTTAGTAAAACTATACATACAAAATTATTTCCTTTTAATGAAATTAAAAGTCAGGGGGTATTTACACTGTATAAAATAAATTTTTATATAAATCAAAATATGCCTCAAAGAAAAGATATTGATACAGAGTCCCTTACATTGTGTCCGACTAGACTCGTTTGTTCCTTATTATTTATGAATAATAAACATTCATTAATTTTGACTTTCTTCCAAACCGCTTCCAAGTTTATTTCTATTTTTATATCACTTATTATCATGTTATAAAATTATATCATTATTTATGTTAATATCAGTCATTTTGTCGATATTCAGTAATTGAGTGGAAAATGAATTAATTTTATCTAAATTGTCCATGTAGTCAAAAGTACATAATCTATAAAATGATATTCATGAGTTATATATCATATATATCATATACAGTCATTATATATGTATTTATAATATTCCATAACATTTTGATATAGGAAGTGAAATGCACCATTCCTAGAGACTGTAAGTCGTACATACACATGAATGAAACTTTAATTTATTTTTCATATTTAATGGAATGAAAAATAAATGATACATAGGTATATTATAATTAAAGTAAAATATATATGTTATATATGTTAAATATGTTCATTAATTCTATCCATTATACCTTCCATTATAACATGAACAAGTCAGATCACTTTGAGGGGGCAGTAGTCCGCACTTCCTCAAATGAATTTATCATATTTATACAGCATGAAAAGCATAAAGGTATATCATAAATGAGAATTATAGAAGAATAGAGATAAAATAAACATCATATGTATCATACATTATTATAGTGTCATCATAATGTTTACCATTAGAGGTGGTAGGTGAAAATCAAACAATCATCGTTTTGTGAGGTAGTAGTTCGCCATCATGAGAAATAGTATGTTCAATACCCACTAGATGGAGGGATGTGTAAGTGTAGTTCGAATAATTATCATTAAAACAACCTAGTATATTTAGGATACTTGTTTTGTCATATAAACAAAGAATATAAAGAACATAGGGTGTGGAGATGGGAAATAGTGGAAAGGAACTAGAGAGAAGATGTTACCTCGAAATAGGGTAACTCCCTTTGGGTTGACCCAAAAGGATTTCATGAATTACCTTTTTCATAGGGGGCGGAATCTAGTACTAAGAGAGAGATACTGGGAGCTTATTTGGTTAGAGGATCCAAGGGGTCTTGATAGGTGTGACTAAGGGTTAGAGGTGGTGTCCTTTTATATGAGGGAGGAGGGGCACTTTAGTATTATTTGAATGTATTATTTTATTATTAGTTGATTTTAGAATTAAAATAACACCAACGTGATATATTTCTAGTATCAGATAATTATGGGTCAAAATAATCTCATAAAATGGGTTTTATATAATTATAGGTCGTAAAATTATCCTTATATGTTAGCTTTAACCCTTAGTGAACTAATTTAACTTTTACCAGGTTTTCTTGTATAATCATACTATATGGTTAATATAGTTTTAATAAAATTCCAAGAGACCAAAAAATGGATCATTAGTGGAAATTTTAAAATCATATATATTAATTGGAAGAATATTATATTTTTAGCACTATTATATCATGTAATAAAATATTAATTTATTCAAAAACTCATTTATGTCAATTTTATTGTATTCATATCATGACATTTTAAAAATAGACAACAACTGGATTAATTACAAAAAAAATAATTAATTAAAATATAACAATTCATAATTATACATAAAATTATTGTATGGAATAAAACGTTTAAAAATAAAATTTATTTTTATATTTAAAATCTCATTTATTTAAAACATTCATTAATGGGGTAATCAATACATCATCATTGTGTCATAAAAAAATTATTTATTTAACACCTAAAAAATATAAATAAAATACTATGATATAAGAAATTATTTTATCTTTCTAAAGACTCGTTATTGTCGAATATATCACTTATATAACCCCATATAATTTTTTTTAGTAAAAGACACATTTTTTGTTATATTTTCCTTAACTTTAATTTAAAAGTAATTAAGTGCCATTTTCAAACACAAGTGGCTCCACAGAATCCTAAAATTGACCCACGGATCCCCATTGTCATAAATATATCATCCAATAGGGTTAGGACACGTTTTAGGGTAATTTAGTATTATTATAATATTATTTTTACCCTTATTTACAATATTTACCCTTTAACCATGGTAAAAATAATAATTACTAAAGTTATTGTTCATAATATCTAAAAATAAAAGTTACCTATTTACACAATTTGGACCTCTTGAATTTAAATATGGAGTATATTTTTCAAAATTCCATACACATAAGTTGCAGAAATTAATATAAAATTAATTCCCATGATCAAAACCAAAAAACTTGTTTTTAAGAAGTAGAAACTACCAAAAGATTAACATGTGTTTATGTCCAATTTCAAAGTTAAATAACATAAAATGGAAAAAAAAAATATTAAATGATAAAAAAAATCTATTTAAACGTTAAAAAAATTAAAAGGACAATATAATGATATAAATAAATTATATTAATAGATAGTTTTGACTTAAAATACAGTATATTTCACTATTCATTAAAAATTGACATTTATCTGAAAAATACCAAAAAGTTACCCAAAGTAAATTTTTATGTCCCACTTCTAAAGAAGAAGTTTGTTTTGTCAAATGTAACATATAAAAGAGAAACAAACGATATTTAAAAATGGTTCTTTATCAAGAGGTGGTTAAACGACCTTTAAGCATGTTGAGGGCTTAAAATCAAACTCATACTTATTTTAATCCTATAAAATTTATTCGATAACTATAAAGACATTTTAAAAACATTTATAATAATATTTATTTAGTTTTTTTTTAATTTTTTCAATAAAATAGCTATGTGTTAACTACCAATCAAAATAATTACATTATTTTTCGGTGTGACTCTACCTTGTGTGCAACATGAGATTTCGGAGAAACCCATTATTGTGTGCCGGGAACACCACCGAATATAGAATACCCATTAAAGTATTATCAAAATATTATTGACATGTTTTAAAATAAATCAAAAGTAATATTCTATAAATACCTAGGTTGTTGCATCTTTCCCCCATTTTGGGAAGTGCGTCCCCGCAATTCTGTTCACATATAAAAAATGGTGGGGTATTTATCCCTCATATCATTTTCAGATTCCCACTCTACCTCTTCAATCATATGGATTTTCCATAAAATCTTTACCTGATGAATTACATCATTTCACAAAACTGTCTCTATTCAGTCAAGAATCCTGATAGGTTGTTCGTCATTAGATAGATTGTCTTCCAATTGAAATACTTCTGGACTCAAAACATGAGATAGATCTAGCATATACTTTCTCAATAATGAAATATAAAGAAATTATACAAGGTACTCAGATGAGCTTCTTTTCAGGTTTAATAATTCACTTTTATTATCTTTTCGGTTTTATAGATTTAGAGAATTAGGTCATTACTTATATATAAAAACTTGAATATTACATGTAGACACTTCTACTAAGTATCCATTTTTTTTATAAAATAAAAACTCTTAAAAAATTAAACATGATAAGTTCTATATTTTAATTAGAATGAATTTCCCTTGATCACAACCTTGACCCTATTCCACATTAAGTCCTATGAAAAAAATTTCAAAATCATGGGATGAGCATAAAAAAGCTCAGTAAGGGATACATAAAGAAGGAAAAATATTAGTTTTCAAAACAACATAAAACCATGAATACATTATCATAACTATTACTTTTCGCCTTGATAAAGTAGAAAACACACTTTACGGAATTTAAGCTCATTTCTTACCCTTATTTTTTTAAACAAAAGATTACTTTAAACCCCACAGAAAGAAACATGTAGCATATAAAGGTAAACATGGGACACAATCATACTTAATGGGAATAACCATATGGTCGACTTCTACAAATATTTCTTACAAATGGAATAGCCATATGGCTGACCTACATACCAAATTCATTGGAGGTTATAACGTAACCACCCATCCGTGGTTTATCACATAACCACCTATAATCTGGTTCATCATGTAACCACCTGTAAAATGTCCATGTACCATTATGTAATCATCACACATAAAAGATTGAAAATATAAACACTTCAATCATTTAATTTCATTTGTATTCACAAGAAATAATTTCAAGATATTGAAATAGAAAATAAACTTTCAACTCCATTTTAAATAACAAAATATGTAAAATGGGTATCGGGTATTTATTTTCCATTTAAAAACATCACGGCTTGTTATGGAAGACAAATATCAAATAATGTTCACAATGGTGGAAAAGTCATTTTCACCGTATGCACTAACAATAAACATTACCTTTAAAATTTAGCAAAATTAAAAGTAGTAAAATATTCCATTTGAATGAAATTAAACGTCAAAGGGGTTTATACACTATATAAATTCAATTTATGTATAAATCAAAATATGCCTCAAGGAAAGGAGATCGAGACAACGTCACATACCTTGTGTCTGACTTGATTTGTTTATTCCTTGTTCTTCCTGATAAACATACATAAGTTAATTTGTAATTTCTTTATAAAAATTTTCATTTTTATTACTTCTTTTATATCACTTATTACCACATTATAAAATTACATCATTATTTAAGTTAATGTCGGTCATTTTTTCAATATTCGGTAGTTGAGTGGAAAATGATTTCGTTTGATATAAATTGTCCATGATGTAATAATTAAATGATCTCAAGAATGATATTAAGGATTTAGATGTCATATAAATCATATATAAACATTATATATGAATTTATAATAGTCCATAACATTTGGATAAAGAAATTAAATTCACCGTTAATGGGGACAATAAGCCGTACGTACGGGTGAACGCTACTTTCATTTTTTTTTTCTTATTTAATGTAATGAAAACAAAATAATTTGTTGGTATATTATAATTCCAGTATATTAACTATTTTATATATGTTACATATGTTCTTTAATTCCATCATTTATACGTTCCATGTATATAATGAATAAGTCATATCACTTTAAAGGGGAGGTAGTCCGCACTTCCTCAAAAGAAATTATCGTATTTATACAACATGAAAATCATAAAGGTCTGTTTTATATGATAATAAATAAATAATATAGAAAAAATAAATATCATAAATATCATATGTAATTAAATTTCCATCATAATGTCCACCAAGGGAGGTGGTAATGGCAAATCGTACAATCATCATTTTGTGAGGAAGTAGTTCGCTACCACATAATCTATATATTCTAAACCCATTAGAAAGAGGTGTGTATAATTTTTGTTCGAATAATTATCATTAAAAAAACATATTATATTTATTATACTGTTATATATATATATATATATATATAATAAAAACTTCATAGGGAGTGGAGATGGAAAATAATGGAAATGAATATGAGAGTGGACTTTACCTCAAAATCAGATAACTACCATTGGATTGAACCAAAAGGATTTCAAGATTTGCATTATTCCTAGGGGAATTATTCTAGGTGGAAAAGAAAGATCATTGGACCATATCTAGGTATATTTTTGAAAAGAAAATGGGTATTGATATGTGTGGGTATGGGTTAGATGTGATCTTCTTTTATAAGAGGGAATATGGGCACTTTAGGAATGTTTGAATGTAGTATATTTTTATTAATTGTTTTTCTAATTATAATAACACCAAAGTGATATAATTATAAGATCATATGAGTATGGGTCGAAATAATCTCAGAAAATGGGTTTTATGAATGTTTAGGAGACAAAATTAACTTTATCTTTTAGCTTTAAGCATTCGTTAACATATTTAAATTTTACCATGTCCTATTGTATATTCATACTATATGGATCATATAATTATAATAAAATAACAACAGTTGAAAAAATGGATCATTAATGAAAATTTTAAAATAATTTATGTCATTTGGTATAATATTACATTTTTAGGACTGTTATATCAATTAATAAAATATTAATTTATTTAAAAACTCATTTATGTCAATTTTTATACTATTCATATCATGACTTTTTCAAAATCCATAAAAACATTATTAATTCAAAAAATTTAACTAATTTAAATATAAATAGTGATAATAATGCATTAAATTCTTGGATGGATTATGTGGTTTCAGAATAAATTTATTTTAATATTTAAAATCTTAATTATTTTAAACATACATTAATGAGGTAATCATTACAACTTCATTATGCCATAAATAAATTTCTTTATTTGATGTATAAAAATTATAGAGAAAATACCATGATGTAGGGAATCTTTTTATATTTATAATTAGTATTTATAGTTGAATATATCACTTATATAACCCAACAAAAAATTAGTTTAGTAAAAGATACATGATTAGGTTATATTTTTCATAACTTTAAATTAAAAGTAAGTAAGAGTCATTTTCACACACAAGTGGCTCCATGGGGACCTAAAATATATCCAAGGATGAACATGGTCAGAAATATCTCATTAAATAGGGTTAAGACACAAGTTACAGTAATTTAATTTTATTATGATATTATTTTTTACCCTTATTTACCAAATTTACCATTTAACCGTGGTAAAAAATAATAAATACAGAAGTTACTATTCATAATATCTAAAAATAAAAGATACCCATATAAACAACTGGGATCCCTTGATTCAAAATATGGAATCCATTTTTTAAATTCAATACACAGAAGTTTCAAAAATTAATATAAAATGAATTCTCATTGTCAAAACTAAAAAATGTGTCTTATGAAGTAAAAACATCCAAAAGATTGAGATGTGTTTATGTACAATTTCAAAGTTAAATAAGTTAAAATGACCAAAAATGGATTAAAAAATAAAAATATAATCTAATTACACTTTCAAACAAATTAAATGGGAAATATATATATAAATTATATTAAAAGACAGTTTTGGCTTAAAATGTAGTATTTTTCACTATTCATTAAAAATGAACTTTATCAGAAAAATACCAAAAATTTACCCAAAATATATTTTGATATCCTTATTTTAATGAATAAGTTTATTTTTTCAAATAAAACATATAAAACTGAAAAAACTAGATTAAGACAGGGTTCACCATCAAGAGATGGTAAAATGACCTTTTAGAGTATTTCATGCCTAAAATCGGATTCATTCTTATTTTAACTATCTATATTTTATACGAAAAATATATAGACATTTAACAAAAACTTATAATCATACTTATGTTAGTTCTATTCATTTCCTCTAATTAAATAGCTAGGATTTCACTACCATTTAAAATAATTATATTATTTTTCGGTATGACTCAGCCTTGTGTGCAACATGATATTTCAGAGAAACCCATTATTGCTTGTCAGGTATGCCATCGAACACTACATCCCCTTTAAAGTAAAATTAATATCTTAATCTTAATTAATAAATAAAATAATTATTATTATAATATAAATACTTTTTTCATCACAATAACCTACATTAATCTAATATGGAATGAAATTGGAAACAAAACTATCATTTGTGTGAATGGTGGACTACAGCCTCGTGAATCGATGAAATTTATTTTCCACCATTTCCTTTCATGGAAGGGTAATATAGTGGATTTTAGGTTTATATCTAAAATTAATGATATGTTTATCATTATTTAAATATAATATATCACATACTATCTTACCATTATACCATATATAAATGACAATGTCGTTTGTGTGTTTATGTGGACTACCACCTCTACAGAGTGATGTGATTAATTTTTCACCACCAAATCCTATGGATAATATTAATAAGATTATATAAATATATAATGTGATATTTATAATAAAATAATCATTATGGATGAATAAAATTACATGTACCTTATTTCGATGATGATCGTTGAAAAATGGAAATGGTACTCACTAATAAATACAGCCTACCATATCCATGATTGTAGAAATTTTCATTTATCATATAGAAATTCCATGGTTTGTTAAAAATACTAATTAATATTTACAAATGATAATTATTTCCCAAATAGTATTTTTTATATGAAGGAATAATGTACCCCTTTTCCATATTTTACATATTGTCATTATACTGGACATGTGATCCATATATCGTCAAAATGTCCGAGATGAACATAAATGAATATTTAATTTAATAAAACAATTAAATTATTAACAAATAAATAATTGTTTTAATAAATTAGATAATTTCAATTATTTTCCTATTTAGAATCACAAAGAATGTACTTTATGGCTCATAATCTATGTAAGGGCCTTTTTAACTAAAAAAATTATTTTAAATGATTAAAATATTTATTTTCTAAATATTTTTATTCCAAATCCTTATGAATAAAATTAATATCTATATGTATTTATAGATTCATAAATTAATTATAAAGGTCATTTTATTTATCTTTTCTTACTTACATTAAATGGTTTTCAAAAGGAATCCTTTTTTGTATTTTATATGGAATGTTTTGCCCTTCTTTTGAAGAGTAAAAAAGTTTGTTATATTTTAACCTATATGATGTCAACATATTTTTTCACCCCAAAAATACTTTTTTTTTATTTTTTTATACCTTTACAACATTTCATGATTTTTTTAGTGAAAATAAATATTTTCCATATTTTCTATGTGTTTATTATTGATAATGAATATTCAAAATTTAATGGTATTTCAATATGAATTTTTTTTCCATATGAGTTCAAAATAAGGTATTATGATAAAAATTAAAGGAATACTTTTTCCTATGATATTGTTCTTGAGAATTATATATAATTAATGGTGATCCCAATATAGCTTTTGTGAACATGAAATCCTAATATGTATTATACAATGAGTGAGCCCCATTATAGCTCTCCAATTCATTGAATAATGTTCCTTATCCTAAAATAAAACGAGGGAGTTAACTAGAGTAGTTTATCATATAGATCTAATTGGGGTCCTGTCATTTCTAACAAATATTTAACATGAGTTATGAATTTAATTCTATAAAATTAATATTCCCTAAGATAACTAAAAATATTTCTATATTCTATCTATTGGTATTAAATTTTTTTCATTGATAATGAAGAATAAGGTTGTAATTTTGATATTAATTTTTTATGTAGAAAATCTTTATTTAGTTAAGGCTAAAATATTATTGTATTTAATATTTTTCATATGAATAATTGATTTCTTTCATTCATACCCCATACTATGTTTTTTCTGTGATTATTCCATATTTTAAATTGTGTTTAGAAGATTTTAATGATTACTAAGAACAAAGAAGAAGTCATGTTTTAAATCATACTGTTTTTTATTAAAGCAAACAACTTATATTCTAAAAGATTTTTTATTTTTTAAAAATCAATAGAAAGATGAATTTTCAAAGTAGTTATGTTTCCAATTATTATAGAAGAGTTATGAAGTAATTCTCAAACAAATTAAACATTAAAAATTTATAAATTTTTTAAAAAAATGTAATTATTATCTATATATTCAATTTATATATTGGTTATGGTTGATTAAGGTTCAACCCAAAAGCAAATTTTATTTGTAAAATTCCTTGAAAATGATACTTCAAAAGAAGGAATTGTTAATTAATGAATAATAACACAAAGAATATATTCCAGGGAAAGTGGAAAAAGAATATAAATTATGTAGTGAATATTCTATGATGGAAACAATGTAAATGGAATAATATTAATAGAAAAATGCTAATGAAATTTATGTTCTTTTTGATCATAGGGTAAAACATAAGGGGGGTCTATAAGTATTTGATGAAAAAAATAATATTTTCTAAAATAATATTATTAATATTAGGCCCATCATGAGGAATGAATTTATTAACTAGATGACATACTATAATATAAACTACTAATTCTAGTGAACTTATAATATGTGTTTAATCTCATGTTAATTAGAAAAAAATAATCTATGGCCGTCGGTGAACAGAATCCTTGTGTAATGTAATAAAAAATTATGATATACTTCCTTGAACAAGATGGTTTATAAATGAGAAATGAATTTTAACCTAAAATGTAACAAAGTAATTTAAATAATATGTTTCATATAAGAATGTTTTTAAAAGAATAATTATTATATATTTCTAAAAAAGACTCATAAGAAGTTCAATGATGTATAAGTGAAAAATTACTAGAATAATATATAAAATTAGAGTTTCCTATGATTTTATGTCATTTGAAAGGAAGATTAATTGTCCAGAATAAAAGGAATAATATGATTTGTGACTTTGGTTCAAACACTAATCCACAAAAATAATAAGAAATTATATAATTAAATATAGAAAAATTATTCTTTGTAAATAACACATAATATTTGAGGTATAATAAATTTACAAATAGTTTTTAAAATGATGGATATATGAGGAGAATTGTTAACGAGAATGAATTTCCTTTTATGATGTTAAATATTTTTGTCTAACCTAAACAAACCATGTCCTATAAAAAAGAAGAATTGAGATACCTGAATGGAGAACCTCCCAAAAATAATTAAAGATTAATTATATTATAACCTTGATCTCATAGACTAAATTTTTTCTATAAGTATTATATTGATTTTGATAATTTTAGATATAAATATTTTCATTATAGCCAATATAAGAAAGAATACTATAATCATGGATGTTAAATGGAGGTGAATTAAAAAAACCAAAATTTGATATGTTGATAAATAGTTACTCTCCATTATAATAAGAAGAAAAGTGTTATTATATCAAATTTTTTAATAAAAATAGGAGAGGATAACATATAACTCATCTTAACTAGTTACCTTAACGAAAAAAATATGACGGGGGAGAACAATTATTTAAAATAAATCACTCCCAATGATACAAATAATAATATAATATAGATTCTTGACAGTGGATAATCGTCCCACATGACGGGTAATATGATCCTCTTTAAGAACACAAAGTTTAGAGATTGTGTAAAAATTAATTTCAGTAATGATTTAGATTTAAAAACCAAATTAAGTGGAAGTACCTTATTGGATGGTGATAAGATGAAGAGCACTGAAGTTATCTATATTGATTGTTCATGGAATATACTCTTATGTGTGAGTAAACTCTTGATCTCCATACATGAGTTTACATTTAATCAAAATGGATTCATACTGAAAGGAAATGTTTAGAAATCTATCGTGATAGGTTGGAAGGAAAACGGTCATCAATAACTGGTGGATAGTAATGAAGAAACATGTTTCCTAACCATTGAATAGGAGAAAACATGTGGAATAATAGTCAATGACACATTCCCTAATAGATTTTGGATAATTTATCCAAGATAAAAGATTTATTTTGAAATTCCCAATATAAATAGAGGTTTTGAAAATACAAATTCCAGTAATGGGTAAAGATGGTAAGAAATCATTGTAGACCGTAGAACAAAAAACATAAAATATAACTAATCTAGTTCACATTAAAGTCTGTGAGATAAATACTTAACCCATCACATGTTGATAAAGTATTTTATCCTTTTAATTCATGATTAAAAAGTAGTGAATATGTTATGATTATATTGAGAAAATTGTTAGTAATGGAGTGTATGAATAGGTACCAATGGAGGGTCAAAATTAAGACCACATTCACAATAATAATATTATCACAAGACTATGAAAAATAATAAAAATATATTATGATAGGAAAGTATATATAAGAAAATCTTATTAATAATTTAAATTATTTTTTAGGAACCCCATAAAAAAAATGGTGTTGTAAAATGATTAAATAATCATGTGAAAAATATGGCCAATACATTACCCATGGATAGTGGTGCCTCTCAAAACCACTAGAATAAAGAATTTAATGTTATAATGTACACAAAACAATAATGCGGAACTATTTTTATGGATGTATAGGAGAGCCTATGAAATGTAGAGTGGAAGGAAAACCACTCTAAATCATTTTTGTATGTTTATAACAAGTAGTTATGTCTATAACAAATCGGAAAATCCTAGAAAATATGTTGATATAGTAGAAGGAGAGCTTTTTGGATACTAAATTAAGATAAATTCATAGATTTTATTCAACAAAAGTGTGATTAAAATGTTATAGATTACTTATTTTAATACCATTAATGATAAAGAGAGAATAAGTTACCAATGGTCAAACATTACTAAATTATGTTAATAAGATGGTGATGTTGATATCAATATAATAGTTTTCCATCTTCCCCAAATGACAAAGACTCTAAGGCCGATTAATAAATGAATGAAATTGATAAAAAAATAAATTCTACACCACAGAGGATAAACTATCGAGAATAATTCTTTTAATTCAACATAATTTGATAAAGATTGTCTAGTACAAAAAATCATGAATGAAGAATTTATCTCATGTTGACATACTATTAATGGTGGAACCAACTAAATTATATGAATTTATAATGTATGAATCATTTATTATATCTGTGAATGATTACTTAGATCAAATATTTAATAATAAAATGTAAGAAGTGATGAGAATGTATAAAAATGAAAATATGAATGGAAGGTAGTGGATATTTATGAATAACATCCAAAAATATAGTAATTTGATCCAAAATACTGATCATAAATTGTTTAATGGATATTATAAAATTTTGTTTTTTTATTTTAAATAATATATTGCACTAGTGGATCAATAAGAGTTAATTAGGTTCTTATTGAAAATGGTGATCCAATCTGGATTAAAGATTTATTAAATGAATTATATACCAACATTTTTAAATTATGTTCTTAAATAAGAGGTTTATATTTAATTTCTCGTGTGCTTCTTGATTTCAAATAATAAATCCAAAGTGTATTGGTTAGAGAAGGATATTTAAATTCAAAACAAGACACCAAGAGAATAAAACGGTTGTCTACAATCCTAGATGAAGAATCTATAATTTTGAAGGGGAGGTTTGATAATAATAATTATATAGAGACATATAATTAGGAATATTTAATGGTGATAGTTTACATTGATTAGAAAAATACTGTAAGAAAAAAATATATTTAATGGAATTCACTATTGTTGAAAGTTATAAATTTTATGTACCCATGATTGGTGAACTCACATACGTTATGGGGATAAAAATTTTCTAAAAAGAGAGATACACAATTTTCTCTCAATAGAATAATTCTAGACGATTTCGTATGAAATTTTATGTGCATGGTCAAAAAATAATGTAAATTTAAATTTTAATTGGAACCATGCTTGGTAAGAATACAGATGAGAAATTCAAGGAGGATAATTTTTGTTGAAAGATAATTGGAATATTATTTCATTTGGCTACAAAATGACATTATATTGTTTTTTCAATGTGATTGGAAACCTGTTTCTAGTGTAAAATGATTGAAGAACATATCTTAATAGTTTATAAAATCAACAGGTACATCTGTAGAACTCTTAATTTTTAATTTATCATTGATTATTAGAATAATCAGGAGTTAACAACATTTTTTAATAAGGAATAGACCAGTGATATTGGGGACTAAAAGTCTATAATTGGTGATACATTATCCATTATAAGAAAATGTGAATGCTACTTGAGTAAAAAATTTGAGATAAATTTTTTGAGTGTGAAATAATTTGAATATTCCAATATAACAAATCATTCACTAAGCATATGTGGACAATGAAATAGTTATAGGATACTGGTGAAGAAGTGATACTACGTATAATAAAAATTTTTATGGATTGAGTTCTATTTAACTCATGAATAATCATATAAAAACTCTAATACTTAACATAATGAAATCATGTACCACATTATCATGGAGAATTATAAGCAAGGAGTGGCCAAAATATTCCATGTTTAAAATAATGAAATCATGTAATAAGTACGAACTATGTCATTGTCCCCTCTAGCAATTGAGAAACAACAATTAGGACTAGGTGTTCAACTATCTCTCTCAAATTGAGGATAATTATATTATCCCATAAATCTAATACTTTATATATTCTTTTTTCATGACCGGAAGGTTATTTTCCAATGGTTTTTTTTATCAATGAGAGATAAATATTACGTTTCTAGGGAGAGTCAACAGCGAATAATAGAGATAGAATATGATTCCTAATATGATATAATGTTCATAATTATTAGTAGTTTCTCTAATATTTTTTAATCAATAATGAGAGCATGGTATAAATGTCAGATGAGATATAATATATGGGTAATGGTGTTTGATAATGTTGGAAAATTGTGGGAGTTTTAGAATGGGGAATGACACGAGGCATGAAATAATATCTTCATGTCAGAATATCATCACCAACCACTGATCATATAGATATATAATGATTTATGTTATATTTGGATCCCATATTAAAGGATTTTAATATCAATTTTTTTTCTAGAAACCGGTAGGGGGAGACTGTTGGAACCAAGGAGATCTGTGATGAAAATTATTGTTGTGTTTTTAATCAATACAGTATCTATGAAAAATGTTGTACAGAGTATGTATTATGTTGGAAAAATGTGTTGAAAACAGAATTCTTGTAGAATTTAATGATTCAAATGTTACTTATTTTATTTATTTAAAGGGTACAACATGATGGAATATTGGACATGCAGACGTAATCCAGAAGAAATTAAATATTGACTCTGGTGTTAATTGAACATGGATATTATTTTAATTTTACTTAATTGATGAGAGTTCTAATATGAGGATGAAGATTACAATAATTTTGAGGTTCATGATAAGATATTAATGAGGTGTTTCCATTATATATGTTAATGTGGATAGAGAAGCGACTACTTACATCAAGATGGAAAAGGGAATAGTTTCATCTACATGAATATCATGGATAAAAAGATTCAAGTAGCATCCATTACATATGAAAATTGATGATTTTTTCATCATGTTAATGTGAAGTATGAATTGTAGAGACTTTTTGTCTAAAATAGTTAATGGACATTTTAACTTACTTATAGAAACCCATCAATATCATAATATGATATTACATATGTTTTTATGAATATTCAATATATTCCAAAATTAAACATGCCTTAGGACCATAAATGGTTTGTGTATTTAAAGACTATATAAAAATCATCTTATTTAATAAACAATATTAAACATATCCCACAAGTATATTCCCATATAATACACTTCAAAGTCATACCCTTGATAAAAAATCTCTTTATAACCTTGGGAAATTGAATATAATAAAGGGGGATCTCAGATACTCTATAATGGTAGAAAAAAGGATATCTATTATCTATTATAAGTTACCCTTAGATAAACATAAGGGTATGATAAAATGATGATAACTTCCAATAATAATATCTAATAAGTCAAATATATTTAATCATAACTCATGGAATAAGGTTTTTTAAATCAAAATACACATGAAAAAGGAGTGAATAATCCAAAACAATTAATCTTGAACCATGAGAAAATAATATTAGAATAAGATGTATGTTTGTGTCATACATAAGAGTATATAATATAATTTATTTAAGGTTCACTACCAAAATTTTCATTCTTCATAAATTACCTTAATATAAATTCTTATGATGTAATTTCAACATTCAATTAGTATTAATTTCTATCTCTACATCATTTTCATCTCTAAAGAGATTATTATTTATGTAATCACTTAGGAAATTATCATTTCCCGAATCATTACCTAGTGAATTGGAGGGATTTATTATATTAGGAAACCTCGTAAAATAATTAAAACCATACATATGTGTTCCATAATATAGTAAAGAATTCATAATATCTTTATAGAGTGACCCATGTACATCAAATAGTGTTTTGTAAACTTCTCGTCATCACATAATCATAATCCATATAGGGAAAATAGTGGGTGATATAATAGTAGAATTATTTATATAATCATAGATAAATTATTCCATGGGAAAGAATTGGTTTTTAAGTAAAAATCGTTGTATCATCATAATAATTCTTATAGAAAAGTGGATGGAATTCGACGAGTATATCCCCAGTGAATCATAACATTTATTACAATATGTTCACATAGATGAAAAATACCTTTAAAAAAATTCATACCATTCATTGAAAACATTAGAAAAATATATCTTATTTTAAAAACATTCTGACTAAAAAATCATTGATTTTTGAAAAAATACATTTGTTTGAGAATAAACATGGTAAATTCTAATGGAATATTCAATTAATGTAATTTTCAAGATTGTGTGAAAAGTAATTCATTCCATATAAGTTAAAAGATAACTGCAATTTCACCCAATTGTAAAATTTCAAAAAGAACATGTTCAGAATTTTTTTAGAAGATTAAATTTCAATACATTAAAAATAAATTCAATTGTAATTAAAATAATGTAATGGCCCTGACACCCCTGGTATATTATATCGATAAAATACATTGTTTGTTCTGTTGTGTGATGCAACAATGGCTCATTACAAGTGTTTTTAAAATATTATGTTCTTCAATTAGTGAGTCTGGCATCTGTGAGTTATGTCGATATCTCAACGTCAGTAGTTTGGTGTCGGTAGCTTGTGTTGGTAACTCATTATTGGTATGTTGGCATCAATATATCACATCGGTAGCTCAATATTGTTAGGATGGTGTTGGTAGCTTGGGTTAATAGATTAGTATCAGTGACTAAGGGAATTGGTAGGATGGGAGTCAGTTAGTGGAATCTGTGAGTGGAATCAGTGAGTCGTGTTAGTGAGTTAAGGGTTGGTGACTCACTATTTGTGACTCGTGTCCGTGACTTACCCTCGACAATTCATTTCATGTTTTCCTGGTTTTTTCAGCTTCTCCCCTTTGACAATTCTTTTCAAATTAAATGAATTAAATTCCATATTTAATGGGGTTTTGGGCCATTTAAAATGTTATTTATCTTTTAAAAATATTGAATCTTACTTTGACTCCCAAACTTCATGGTCTTGATTGTGATCCATATTTAATGTACTTTAATGTAGTGTCCCCATTGTTTTATGATCTGGAATTTCTAATTCAAAAATCAACTCTTCCTTTGAACTCTTCTGCTATATCTTGGTGCGCTAAGAACCATTCTTCCCTGGGGATTCGTGCACCATTACTGTATTAGTATCTTCAGTTTTCCCTGGGAGTCTTCCATGGTACCCACAAGACCCCCATTTTTTGGAACAAGGAGGAATTGTTTATCGTATGTTGTTCTGGGTAGGAATTTCTTCGTCTCTATTTCCATTGTGCATCATGGGGTGTTGGTGTATAGATAATTTCTTGTGGTTACAATGGTTGAATCAAATTTAACACAGATAATAAGAAGCTATAAATGGGTGGTTATGAGTAAAATAATGATGATCACCTTGTTTTATATGTTATCATAGATCTGTTTCATGTTTTGTAAAGGGTGTATGCCTTCTGAAAATTATGGT
Organism: Viscum album; assembly: GCA_963277665.1. Taxonomy (NCBI): domain Eukaryota; kingdom Viridiplantae; phylum Streptophyta; class Magnoliopsida; order Santalales; family Viscaceae; genus Viscum; species Viscum album. Next base: position 416,319 of record CAUJRU010000407.1, on the reverse strand, counting down.
CATTGGTGATCTCTGTTTGCACAATTGTATATCTTGTGAATACATGCTTTTGAAACTCTATGAATGGCCATTAAATTAAGAAATTGGTTAACCTAGTATATCTGTTAAATAAATGGATTCCCAAGGATCGAACTCATTATATGATAACCCCTATTTTATCAAGTGGAATTATAGAATGGGTGTTATTTAATCTGAATAAACCTTGCCTAGTTGGTGTGGCTATCTGTTTTGTGTGGTTCTATTCAGCTAGTGTATGTGCTGTTCATTTTGGGTTTTGGTAGGGAGTGTTGTTGTGAGTATGAGGTGGTATGGGTGGTGTAATGGTATCTCGAGCTGAGTGATTGGTTGATTGTGGGATGGATGAAGTTGTAATGTAGTGAGACATCATCTGGGAAGAGGTTGGGTAGCGGGGCTAGGGGATAGGTTTGTGTCCTCTCCATGTTTATGGGTGTGTTGGGTGTGGTGTTGTGGTGTAGAAGGGATACCGATTGTGGTATTAATGATGTGTGTTAGAGGTATTTCTTGTTTAGAGGAAGGACAGAGTGTCATGACTTTAAAGAATGGTGATAGGGGTTTCCATGAAAGGGGAATGTTCAGTGGGACTACAAGGTGGTTGACTTCTTCTTTTTTTTGCATAATGTGGTTTTTTTCATGGCGCGAGGCTACCAGGGATTGTTTAAGAGGGATTATTTTTAAGAAGGATGGTGTTACCTTATGTGGTAGTTTCACCTAGACTTTTGAAAGACCATTATTTTAGGAATGTTTGTTAGAATGAATTATTTTACCTTGGTCCCTCTTTCCTTGTTTGGATTTTGAATTGGTCGGTATGGTTTCTTCTCCTTATAAAGTTTTAAGTATTTTTTATTTTCCTATGTAGAGATGGAATAAATAAAAAAATGATAATATAGAGTGAAAACATGTTAAATGAATTGGATGGGGGTATGCTTTTAGTTGTAAATTTTATTGAATCATATTTCATTGTTTGACATATGGATGTGACCATCATTCGGGGTGGTATATCCATGTATGGTTTTTTTTAAGGGAAGTTTGGTTGTGTTGTGGTTATTGTTTTCAAAATCCATAGGTTGGGTTGAGTCTTTTGTACCTATATATATACTTGTAGTTCCTTGTGATTTCTATATGAACCCCACTCTTTTTGACCACTATGTATCATACACCCCCATTGTTATGAAGGAGTTTTTCCTTTCCCAACATCTTGGTGGGAGGATGGATGGATGGTTATTGGATCTTCTATGCTCCATCTCTTAGGAATTGGTAGCCCTAGACTCTTCAAGTATGTTGGGGTGTGATTGTGAGGCCCAAGAGTTTGCAGGTGACGTGTGCTTCCCTGGTGTCTCCTGGATGAGTTGTGTGGTGATTCCCAGGTTACATTAGGATGGGGTTGTGGTTGTGACGACCATGTGTTTGCGGGAGAGATGTGATATGGTTTATGGACTAAGTGTGTGAACAAATCTTGTGATAGTGGGGGTTGTGGAATAGTGTGGTAGAGTTCAGATGCTCACCATTAGGGATGAGTACTTAACCAATGGGAAGTGGCATGGGGTACCATAAAATTGATGTGATTATAAATTTACTTCACCTTACATTACATGACATTCATTATTTTTCTAGTGTTCCTTGGGGAGATTGGGGTGGATAGTATACCATGTTTGGTTCTTTTATGTTTCTGCTGTATTCTCACAGTGTAATTATTATCCTTCTCCCACTTGTGCACGAGTGACTTTGGTTTTCCCAACTGTGTATACTTGTATGCTCACCATACGTATATGAAACAAATTTTAGGCTTCTAGGTAGATTACATGAAATTTTATGGACATTACTAGCTCAGATGTTGGGGATAGTTGTTGTGTCACTACATAGTTTTATTTTTGTACTTACATTTTAGTTTTCCTTGTATTTCTCATAGTTCTACCTTAACATGCATATGGGATAGATTTATGGTTCTTTATATATGTTTCTTTGAGTTTTTTGAGGTTGATATATATTATCTACTCATCGTGGAAATTATAAAAGGGCTAATTCTACCCATTTTTTGTGATATTTCTATACCCTTGTAGCTGGTCTCCACCCTAGGGCATATTGGAGGTAGTTATCCTGGGACATTATCTCTCCTTCATCACGAGGAAGTAAGGTATCAGTATATTTCTATTCCTTCCCCCATCGTGAATATAGAAGGTCATGACAAAATGGTATTGGTGGTTGATGGTTGAGAGATATAATGGAGTTTGGAGTTAGGCATAGTGAGGATTTCATGGGATGGTAGGGAAACAATGTTAGGTAATTTTGTTGTGTAACATAGGCCAAGGAGTATCGGCTTAGACATAGGATTTTAGGGTCCCCTATGATCCGATGCAAGGAATATGAGTTTATCGAATGACCAAGTGAGAATGCACCGATGGTAGGGTAAACACCCTAAAAAGATACATTCATCATGATGACTTGTCTTCTTGTTAGTTTTGAAAATTTTTGGGAAATTAAAAACAACGAGTTAAAATAAATCCTAAAAAATCTGTAATACTCAGGATTTTCAATTTATTTTTTTCATTTCAGCTATGTCACCTGGTCATCATCCACGAGTGGCTTGGGTGGTGGAGGCTTAGCAGGCCAATCTGGATGATCAATAGACGGTTGATCTAGAGTAGGTTGAAAATCACTAGAAGAAGACCCTTCATGATCTCCAGTGATAGACAGTGGGAATGTATGAGGGTTGTGTGTCGGACATGGAGGTGTAGGGTAGGATCACGAAGCTATTGATCACATTCATCTTTTCCTGAGCTCGGACACAGTACTAGTTTCCCCTGGGTGTGAGCCAGATGAGGGGAGTTGTACATTAGTAGTAGACAATTTACCTCGGGGAGTGGAAGGAGACGGATGATCTGTGGGTCTACGTTGAGAAGAAGTTCTAGTCAGAATTCCTTTTTCAACCATGAAGGATAAGAAGAGACATGAGAATCTCTAAATATAGTAGGGGGTATGTAGGTATAGGAGTTTGGGATAAAGTTCAAGGATCTCCATCACTTTTCTCCAGATCTCTTTCCAAATGAGGTTTTTTGGGAGAGATGTTTAGGGGAGACACTCCATCCTTCCCTATGGTATGTGGTCACTTCCTTTACCCTACTGACAAAAATAGTGGTTTAAGAGATGGATGAGGTAGTGGAAAGGATGCACTCGCGAGGAGGTTTACAATGAGAGCGGAGCCAACCTAGTTCTTCAATGTGGAAGGCTTTCAGCAGTTTCTCTCATATGTTAGGACCTTCCATGTTTCATCTGGTGGGGATCTGACCCTAGTAGTATCAGTTTTAACCGTTGGGTCTTTTCCCTTTTACCATAGTCTTTGGACCAAGGTGTTTCACTTATGGACTCTGTGGGATACTTTAAAGTCATTTACTTATTCTAGCTCAGTATCGTGGATGTGGTAAGGTCTAGAACCAGCCTCATTAGTAGTTTCCGGTCATTCCTTTTCAGTAGATGGGACAATAGGCTCATGCCCAACAGAGGGGTGATGAATTAGGATGAGGCCGACTTGAGGGAGTTCCATAGGGAACTTGACATAGAAATTCTTGTGGAGGTGGACAACAACAATGGGGTAGGGGAGCTGGGTGTTGATAGTTAAACGCCATATAGGTAGTAGTTTCAGTGGGGCTAGAGATCGATCTATAGTATAGATATCACCAACTGATGGAAAAAGAGGATGATATCCTAAATACTACTTTTACGTGTAGGTATGGGAACATAAATTTCAATATTATGGTGTTCGATGTTACAAAAACACCAGTTGTGTTCATGGGACAAATGAACTCCATCTGTCGTGAGATCCTTGACTAGTTTTTCATCGTATTCATCGACGACATCCTAATGTACACAAAGTTATGGGGGGAGCATAACAAGAATATAATGACAATACGAGATTTCCTTCAACACCACCAGCTCTTTGGAAAGTTATCCAAGTGTATGTTATGGACACGAGTAGTCCACTTACCTTGGCAAGTGGTGTCTCAGTATTGTATAGCAGTAGAACCATGGAAGTTTGAAGAAGTCATTTCTTAGGAAGCACCCAAGATTATGGCATAGGTTTTTAGTTTTCTCGGTCTATAAAACTACTTCCAAATATTCTTACCCGATTTCTCTCAATGTGAAATAATGTTGATGGATCTGATAAAAATGGCCATGATTTTGTGTGGATCTATCAATGCCATGTAGCATTCAGCTATCTGAAGAGGAAGTTAGTCAGTGAAACAGTGCTCGAGTTTCTTGATGAAGTGGCGATGTTCGATGTGTTTTGTGATGCTTCTCGTCTGTTCTTGAGTTGTGTGCTGATGCAGCAATGGGGAGTGATCTATTATGGGTCTATGAAGTTACATACCCCTCAACTCCACCCTTGATTTGGATCATACAATGGTCATGATCTGACTAAATCTATGTAATCATTACCTAATTGGGGAGTGATTTTCATTCTTCATAGATCACTAGAGCTTGATGTACATATTTTCAAAGCATGATCAAATATTCTAGCAGCGGAGGTGGATGGAATCTTTATAGGGTAATGATTTTGAGATCTCCTACACCTCATAAAGGGTGAATGTTGTGGTCGATGCTTTGAGTAGGAAGTCGTAGAAGTATGTTTTTTGAGAATATACGAACTCTTAGAGAGAAATTTAGGAGTTGGATACCTTGCACATAAATATAGGAATGGATGGCTATAGGGAATATCTATTTTATATGACTTTGATGTAATCTATAAGGATGAAGGTGGAGGAGTCTCATTGGGTCGACTCTGATGCTTATGTAATGTGTGATTTCCTTAACCATGGTGATTCTCTAGAGGTTTGTTCAGAGGATGGTTAGAATCAGGTGGTGTTCCATGAGAATCTATTTGTTCTTGTGTGAATTTTCCAGGGGTATCTCCATGAGTTTCATAGTCATCCCTAGCGGTACTACCAAAAGTTTACATGATGTACAATGTGTAGAGGAAAAAGTTATGGTGGCCCTGGATGAAGCGACCAATAGAATATTTTGTGGCAAAGTGCTTTGTGTGCCAACAACTGAAGGTTGAGCAACATATTCCTAGTGTTTTGTTGTATCTCGTAGATTTCCCCAAGTGGAAGTGGGATTACATCACAATGGATTTCATCACAGGACAACCCAGGGCTCGAGGAGGATATGATGCAATCATAGTAGTAGTGAATTGGTTGATGAGATAAACTAACTTCATAGGGATCAAGGATTCTAGTGCAGTAGATTCCATAGTGCAGATGTATGTAGATGTGGTAGTGAAGCTGCATGGAGCTCCCAAATCCATCAAATAAGATCAGGATAAAAGTTTGAAGTTGTGATTCTAGAGAGGAATTTATTATTCATTTGGCACATATTTACATTTAATCAATACATTCCACCCTCAGAAGGATGGAAAAAATAGAGAGAACCATCCAGACATGGGAGGAAATTTTATGGGCATGTGTTTAAAGACATTAGTGGGTCTTGGGTGTTTAATTTCCCATTATAGATATGTATTAAAATAATAGATATCATGCTTCTATTATCACAGCTCCGTTTGAATATTTATATTGAAGATAGTGTTATTTTCTCTTGTCCTAGAAGAAATTTGGGGAGGTAGATATTCTTGTTATTGACATGGTGTGATTTATGATGGAAAAGGTGATTCATTCCCCATAGAAGATGAAGGTAGAACATTACTGAAAGAATTCATATTCAGACCATAAGAGAAGAACCATTTAGTTCAAGGTAGGGGACCATGTTTTCATGATGGTTTCCACATGATGTGGGAAGTAGAGGTCTGATAGAGGGAGTAATATTTCCCCCAGGTTCATCAGACCTTTCTAGGTGTTGTGACAAGTTGGCGAGGTGGCATACCAGTTGGCATTACCGATGAAGTTGAGAAGTATCCACAACCTCTTTCATGTATTATAAATTTTTCGATATCTTCATGATGACTCCCATGTTATTGATTGGGTATAGTTAGATATTGGGGGTGACACAATGTTTGTGGAGTGGCCAGTAGAAATCCAGGATATTTAGTAGAAGGTACTTAATGGAAGAACCAGTCCCATGGTTCATGTGTTGTGGATGCATGGTGGCCTAGAAAAGAGTACTTGGAAAAATGAGATGCATATGCGTGCCCAGTACCCGATGTTATTTTGATTTTATCTTGTTTTTTTCGCATTCTGATGTATTACCTGAACCCTAATAGCTATTAGATGAGTTTTCCTCTTATTATTTAACATATGATAATGTCCTAAAATATTAAAAACAAACATCCAAAAAAGGGGGAGACCTAATTCTTTATCCAGACACATTAATTGAGATGTTATTAAACCTATGCAGGTCAATTAGTGCCACCAAGAGTTGATATTATCTTGAAATGGATGAATGAATTCCCAAATCTATGTGTCCAGGTAGATTATGTTAGATTGGGGTATTATAGGGATGTTTGTGTTAGCAAATGTGGAAGGACGAGTCCTTGGATTTGGAGGTTTCACTCCATCTTTGGAAAAACAAATGGTAGTTTATCCTTGAGAGGTATCTTATGGGGTGGCTTTTCTGACCGCTCTTTCTTTATGGTTTGGTTTTGAAATATTGAGGGTGAGAATAGTTTGAGAGGTATCTAATGTAATTGGCCAGACCTCCCAAAACAATTTATTTTTCAAAATCCAGTGTTTGGGGTGTTGTGGGTTGAAACATTGGCTCATTTAAAGAGTTTTTCAAATTTATAGTTATTCCATTGGAGATTCAGGAATTGGTGAGTCATGTCAGTATCTCTTCATCTATATCTTGGCATCACATGCTCACGTCAGTATATTATCATTGGTAAGTTGATGTTAGTAGCTCTCATTGGTAGCTCAGTATTTATATAATTACATTGGTATCTAATTTCGGGTGCTCAATGACGGTAGGTTGGCATTAGTAGCTTGTGTTGGTACTCAACATCAGTGACTCAGTTAATCGGTAGGAAATCCATCGAGGAGGGGAATTGGTCTGTGGCATTGGTGAGTGGAATTTCTGAGTCATTTCAGTGAGTCAGGTGTCACTTACTCACTATCGGTGACTCGTGTTGGTGACTCACCCATCAGAGAGTCATTTCTAGTTATCAGAGGTTTTTTAGTTCCTCCCCTTTGATATTTACATTTATGTTAAATGTGATAAAAACTGTATTTAATGTGTTTTTGGACCATTAAAAATCGTATTTATATCCTAAAAATCTAATGCTTCCTTTGACTCCCAAATCACGAGGTCTTGATCATGATCCGACTTTAATGGCCTTTAAAACAGTTTCCTCATTAGTTTAGGATCTGGACTTTCTAAAGGTGAAATAATGTCTTCAATTGAACCCTTATTCTTTATATTGGTGAATCATGAACCTTTCTTCTTTGAGGATCCATGCGCCTATGCTATAGTATTCTATTTGGTTTTACCCTAGATTCGTCACTGCTAATCGTGTGACCCCTATTTTAGAACAAGGATTATCTATTGATCATTTGTTTTTCCAATTAGGAATTCCTTTATCTCTCTTCCCCTTGTTCATCATGCGGAGTGGGTGTACGGATATCCTCACGTGGTTACGATTGTTGAAACCAATTTAACGAATATAATAAGAAGTAATAAATGAGGGGCTAGGAGTATGACGATGATGATTTCCATGTTTTATATGTTATCCTTGATCCATGTCATGTTTTGTAAGGGTTTTATGCCTTTTGAAAATCATGGTTGTTGGTGGTCTAATCTTACACCCTTGTATGGAATGTGAATACTTTCTATTGATACTCTATTAATTATCATTTGATAATGAAATTGGTTAACCACATATATTCAGTTAAATAAATTGATACCCCATGATTGAACTTTTTTAGCAATGAAACCTATTTTATAATGTGGAATTAAAGAATTAGTGTTGCTAATTCTATATAATCCTTTTCTTGTTGGTGTGGTTTTGTGCTATGTGTGGTTTTGTTCAGATTGTGTCTGTTTTTTCATGTGGTGTTGTGGTTGGGAGTGTGGTTGTAAATATGGGGTGGTACGGGTGATGTAATGGTATCTCAGGCTGAGAGATTGGTTGATTGTAGAATGGATTAACTTTTCATGTCATGGGGTTTCATTGGGGAAGTGGTTGGGAATCTGGGATAAAAGATTTGGTTATTTTCTTTCCATGTCTATGGGTGTTATGGGTGTGCTGTTGTGGTTAAAAATGGCTACCGAACATGGTAGTGATGAGGTGTGTTGGGGTTCATTATTTTTGAGAACATGGATATGGAGACATGACTTCAAAAATGATGGAAAGGGGTGTCTAGTAAATAGGAGTGTGTTGCGGGACTACATGTTAGTTGATTTCTATTCTCATAGCTGAATTTGGTGTTTTTCATATAGTGGTTCTACTGAGGATGGTATAGGAGTGATGATTTTTAATACCAAAGGTGATACCTTGCCTGGGGAATTCGCCCAGAGTTTCTATACCCTTTTATTTTATAACTACGTGTTATAATGGAATTGTTTACCTTGGAAACCCTTTTTATGTTTAGCTTTAGCAGGGTTTTTTATGGTTACATAGCCTTATATGTTTAAACTGTTTGGTAGTTTCCCTGGTTGGGATCGAATGAACAAAATATTTGATAATGTATAGTGACAACTGGTTAAATGAATTGGACGAGAGTATGTTTAGAGTTGGGACTTATAGTGATGTGGCGTTCATTTATTGACTTATGAAATTGAATAGAATTCATGGTGGTATGTTCATGTAGGGTGGGAATCAGGGGATGTTTTGGTGTGGGTTGGTTGTTGTTTTGGAAACCGATATGTTGTGATGAGTGTTTGGTAACTATATATACACATGTAGTTCATAGTGATTTCTATACACACTCCACCATGTTGAAAACTACGTTCTGAACACCACAATTGTTATGGGGGAGGATTTCATTTCCCAAAATCCTAATGGGAGGATGGATAGTCAGTTATTATCACTTATATGCTCCCTCTTCTAGGAATTGGTATCTCTATACTCTTCATGCAGGTTGTGGTGTGGTTTTGTGGCCTAGGTGTCTGCAAGTGAGGTGTCTTCGAGAAGTGTTTTTTTGGTGATTCTCATGTTTCTTCCGGGTGGGGTTTGGATGTGAGGCCCCGATGTTTATGGGAGAGATGCAATGTGGTATGTAGACTATGTGCATGTGGGTAGGTTGTGACAATAGGGATTGTGGAATAACGTGGTAGTTTGATGATTTGCGCCATTAGAGATGAGTAGTTAACCAGTGGGAGGTGGTGCAGAGTACCAAAATATTGATGTTATTATTACATTACTTCAAATTAAATTGATTTAATTGTGTAATTTGGTGAGCATTCCTTAGTGAGGTTGGGGTGGATAGAATAACTTGTTTGGTGCTTTTGATTTTCTATTGTTTTCTCACATGTGCATTAGTATGCTTCTCCCACTTGTGCATGTGTGACTTTGGGTTTTCCCTATTGAGTATACTTGTATTCTCACACTATATATATACAACTATTTTCAGGTTTCTAGGGAGATTATGTGGAACTTTCTATATCTTTGTAGCTCAAACATTACAGACAGTTGTTGTGTCGTTTCTTAGTTTTATTTTGGTACTTTGGATTTTTTTTTTCATTTATTTCTAGTAGTTGTACATTAATAATGAAATGGTGATGGATTTTGGTTCTTTATTTATGTTTCTTGGAGTTTTTTGAGGATGATACATCTTATCTACTGAATATGTTTACTATAGAAAGGGTGATGCTACCCATTTTATTGATATTTCTATACCCTTGGTGTTGGTCGCCAACTTGGGGCCTACTGGATGTGGGACTCAAGGGTCATTATTCTCATTCATATTGAGGAAGGAAGTTCTTGGAATATTTCAATCACTTCCCTCATTTAGATGATGGTGGGGCATGAAAAATAACATTTTAATCAAATTTCATTTATATTTAATAAAATTTAATAAAACAATTTTGATGATTATTTACACAAAAGAAAAATTACATCAATTAAAGGAAAATATGGTTGGGTTTTCTTTCAAAACATTTTCTAAATTATTGTATGTAAAAACTAATGAAAATTGTATCACTATATGAAATCATTATGAATTATATGATCATAGGGAAAAATATAGTTTTTAAAGGTATTACCTATATAGTTTCACTTAGTAGAAATCATGCATATTTAATCCCAAAAAGAAATTATATTTAACCTAAACCCCTTACCTCAATTCCAATTTTATTTTGAATGTATTAATATAGCCAATAAAATATATATAGATTTGTTGTAAATATATTATAGAACCATATTCATAGAGTATTTGATATGTATAATTTATTACAATTTCCAAATACCATTTTTTAATATTTTCTTCATTAAAATGATTATCAAGGTGAAAATTGGTGTGTTTTTATCAATGTTTCAGTTTGATGGTATCAATAAAAGAAATTTTTTAACAATTTTATCATATAAATAATATAAATACTCATATAAGTATCTTATTTATTCAACACAAACATATTTATAATTATTTATATAGGGTAGAAATCTAAAATTAATGACATCACTTTGGGAAGACTGTGGTTCGTACACACACATGAGTGATGTTTCTACTATCGACAGTTTGAATAAAATAATGGTAAATAATAATTAAAAATTATATAGTAATTTTTATATCATAAATATAATATATATTTATTCAATATATCCTTATTATCATCTATGTAAATCAAAATTTTAAATCTAATAACATTGCATAATGAAGGTGGTAGTTCATATGTATGCTCGAGCAACATTACCGTTCTCTAAAAGATGGAAATGTAGAATAGTAGATATATTATTATACTCATAAAACCTAATTATTTCATAAATATCATATATAAATATTAAATATATCATATTAACCAACCATGAATCATGGTGATGGAAAACAAATCATATCACTACATGGATTTAGTAGTCCATAGGTACACAGTGCAATAGTTTCATTTACTATTGGATAGAAAGGATATTGAAAATGTTTATTCCATAATCATAATAACAAATCAGTTTATCTACTATACTGTTTTAATCATGTTATTATAGGAAAACTAGGATTATATAATGTTTCATGAGAAATAAAATTTAATATACTGTGTTAGGGTTACAACTCTTCATTGAGAATCATCCCTTGTCTTACACATTATGACATGAAAGAATAGTCTTGTAATCTAACTGAGACCACTAGGACACGAGGAGTGATTTTAGGAATGTATTAGGGAATTTATTGTATGAGATAAAAGGATCATTAAGTCTTCCAAATAAATAACAAGTGATATTATTTTATAAAGGATGGATATTACACTCTTGGATTTTTTCCAAAGATTAAAATATATTAATATCACACTTCTGGAAATATGACCTTTTCAAACGCTTCTATACCAATGGTTCGTAAAAACAGTTGTTATAGGTTCCCTTTCCCAACGGTTTGGATAAACTGTTGGGAAATCCCACTTTGAGGCCTCCTTTCCCTACGGTTTGGCCAAACTGTTGGGAAAGCCCACATTTTGGCCAACTTTTCCAATGGTTTTGGAAAACCGTTGGGATAGGTCCCCCACAATTCAACCTTTCCCCAGAATCAAAATTCAGAATCAATATCTATACCAACGGTTTTGACAACCATTGGTATATATCCTTTGATATTTAATCATTTCTTCTTACCCATAACATTATATAAATCAAAATTGTAAATCATTATGAGAATACATATATATATATGTACTTATATTCACAAAAGTCATGTTAGGCTAGTGGTTAAGTCGTTGAATAATAAAATAGGGGTCCTGGGATCAAATCCCAGCGAATGATTTTTTTTTTGAAATACTTATACCAACGGTTTCATAACCGTTGGTATAGATTTTCATATTAATTAAACCAATAGTTTCCAAAACTATTGGGATAGGTCTATACCAACGGTTTTGGGTAAACCGTTGGTATAGACCTATCCCAACGGCTTACATGGCAATGATTCTCCAAACCGTTGGTATAGGCTATACCAACGGTTTGGAGGCATATACAAAGAGTTCCAAACTGTTGGTGTGGGTTAGTTGTCCAGTAGTGTCATAATCAAACAAAACAGATTTAAAATACTTAATATAATATGATATGAATTATATGGTCAAAAAATAATAATATAATATAATTGATGAAATTTTATTGGGATATCTGAAACATTATATCTTAGTTTATCAGTTGGTAAACCCGTTTTAACATCAACTATTGTAAAAAATTTATATTTTTACAATTCATCATGGTCAAAGGTTAAGTTTCATTTAATAAATAAAAATAATAACATTGCTTCCAAATATGTAACCCATTTTTCATGAATTTTTTCCTATTTTTACATAAATTACATTAAAAACTAAATATATAAAACATGAAGAAAGTTTTATTTCTATAAAAAATCATTTTTATGTATAAAAATGTTCTCAATCCATCATTTTATAAAATATATATTAGATACATATTAATGAGAATATTTTTCATAAAAAGAAACTAATGTAATTATAAAATAATTTGAAATGAATATTTTAGTTTTCAAATATCTAAATAGATAAATAAAATGTCCTATAACACTTGTATTTTTTACAAATCAATAAAAAATTAACCATTTCAATAAAATACCAAATTTAACCTTATGCTAATTTTCATATGATTATTTTATAAATGATATCATTTTTATAAAATAAAATTTCATAAATTGGATAATATTAATTGTAATATATGGACACATAATTTGATAAAAACATTATTGAAGAAAAAATATTTTTGAAGCATAAATGACATTAATGAAAATTAAGTACCTATAAATTATATAATAATCAATAAATTTTAATTATATAAAATAATATATTCTTATTTTTTATAATGTGATTATATATATTTATAAATAAAATTCAACAAGTAGGTTATAAATTTATATTATAACTCAATTCATTTAGACTCACAGTTTCATGTATAGAAAGACATCGAAAAAATAAAATTTGTTTAATGAGAAATATATTATACATTTTGAGGGTGTTACAATATTACACCATATAATAATTTCACCATCATAATTACATCACTCTAATAAAAAAATGATCACACTTGTACCTCATCACATTTTCTGGTTCCCACATAGCTTCCTCAAATTTAGAGTTTCTCCATATAACATTAACCAAGTGAGTGGTCTTGTTTTGTATAACATTATCTCTTTGATGTAGATTCTTTATCGGTTGATCATTATAACGATTATCATTCTCTATTAGTATGATATATGAGTCCAATACATATGAATTATTAGTTTAATAATTCCTTAGGAGAGACACATGGTACACATCCTGAATAGGAGATTTAGAGGAATCACCTTGCGATAAGAAACCATTCTGACATGATTAACAATTTTGAAGAGACTGATATATCATTGAATAAAAATATTCTAATACCCAAATCCTTTATTTTTCATCCAATGAGAAATTATAACGAACACCTTGACAAAAAAATCAAAATATATATCTCACATAAAATTTTCAACATAAAATTTATTTGAACTATAATCTACCTGGAGGTGTCACTGAATAGTTCTAACATTCTCTTATATTTCCTCAACTAGCTAATTTCCCAATATCATTATTTCTCTAAATATATCCTATCACATTGGAGTTTAGATATTACTGCTATATATGGATTCATACATAGTCAACTATATGCTCGAGTAAAAGATAATTTTTCAGAATATTATACCATATCAAGGTGTTCATCCCAACCAAATTTGAAATCCATTGAACTAGATATAAACATTTCAACTAGAGTTTGAATGATCCTCTAAAACTGAACATATATCTAAGGATTATGAGTAGTTATAAATATCAATATTTTATTTGACACATTTTAAAGACATATCCATAACATCAAGGTAAACCTACGATCCTTGTCAGTTACAATATAATATAGTACTCAAAAAAACCTTTAAACCAACATAATGATTATTTTAAAAATTTTATCAGGGGATAATTATTATTTTATGAAAATAAAATTTTCTAATTCCATATGGTGATTAAATATTACCCAAATATTTTACCTATATAAGTTTTGGGTTTACTAATAAAGAAATACATGGTACAATTTTTTCATTTAGATTACGATATTGGTTATGGTTGTAATATACCCTTAATCATCTATCTGTTGTCCTTAATAATATGAAAAACTAAGAATCAAAATATATACTCTAAAATATCCATTTTTCATGTAATCCAATTTGAAATTCCCTTTGATATCTCAATTCATCTTTATACTGTAACATCCTAGGTAAATTAAGAGTAGAGATTATCATATTTATTAATATTTTTGAATTAAATATTAATTTTACTTTAAAATGGTTTAGATGTTCGATAGCATACCCAATACGCAATAATGGGTTTTTTTGAAATCTTACATTGCACACTAATAATATAATAATATTATTTTAAATGGAAGTTAAATTCTTGCCATTGTATTGGCGGGAATGAACAAAACAAACTACTATATGATTATATGTGTTTCTTAAATTGTTTTATATTTATCCAATAATGGATTGAGGCTTAAAATGTGAATGAATCTAATTTTTAGTAAAAATACTCGAATATTCACTAAAAGGCTGATTTACCACCTTTTGATTATGAAACCTCTTTAAATTTAGTTTTTCTCATTTTTATATGTTCTTTCTAAAAAAATAAAATTCTTCTTTAAAATGGGGATACCAAAATTTACATTGGGAATATTTTTTGTATTTTTCTGATAAAGTACATTTTTTAATGAATAGTGAAAAATACTGTACTTTATTTCAATGGTGCCTTTTAATATAATTTATTTATAGGGTTAGATTATCTTTTTTATTTGTTTTAAATTGTAATTAGAATATATTTTTACCATTTAATCCAATTTTAGAAATTTTAAGCAATGTCACTTCAAAATTGGACTTAATCAACTGTCAATCTTTTGATAGTTATTAATTAAAAAAAAACACTTTTTGTTTTGACAATAGAAATTAATTTTAAATTAATTAATGAAACTTATACATATTTAATTTGGTAAAATAGACATCATTTTTGAATTCGGAATATCAAATATATCTTAGGATGAATTTTTGGTCTTTTCTGAGTTACATCAATTTTTGATGAATAGTAAAACTACTTAGTAGTAGTTAAGAAAAACGAATTTTTCAATTAAATAAAATGTTACCACTCCAGTTAATTGAATTTCAAAAATCCTACATACATGGTTGTTATTAGTAAGTAATATTTGGTTCAATAAGATGAAAATTATTTTTGGTGAATAGTAACTGTTGACTTATTTTTCCACGGTTAAAGGTAAATGGGGTTATTCAAGGTAAAAGGAATATTATAATATTTCAAAATTACCTTAAAAATTATCAAAACCTTATTGGATGAGTCATTTACGACCATGGAATCCTTGTATCAAATTTGGGAGCCCATTGAGCCACTTGGGAGTGATAATGACACTTTAGATTAATTAACTTGAAGTAATGACAAAAATGACAAAAACAAATATATTTTAGTAAATTAATTTTTACTTTGGGTTATATAAGATATCTTTTCGACTATAATATATTAATTGTAAATATATATATATTTCCTACATCAAGGTATTTGTTTTATAATTTTTAGACACCAAATAAATTAAATTATATATGCAACAATAATGATGTAGTGTTTACCTCATTAATAAATGATTTAAATAAATAATATTATAATGATTAACATATTATCCAAAACATGTCCAATTTTTATTGGATGATTTTATTTCAAATATAAGTAATCATAGCTTCAACCTTAATGGTTTTTGGACAATTTGAAACCGAATATAAGTTTATAACAAAATAATATTTTCCCACATTCCTATAGAGCCCCTCCTCTCCCTTATAAAAGGATACCACTTCTAACCAATTACTCATACCTCTCAAGCTTTTTGGATCTTCAAAACTCTTCCCAATTAAGCTCCCTATGTCCCTATTCTCCTCATATAATCCTTACCGTACACATAATGATCTTCAAGAAGTCCTTTTGTTTCAAACCAAAGGGAGTTACCCAAATTAATGGTAACATATTCTCTTAAATTGTTTTATTTTATTTTACTTCTACAACCCCTAAAATATTGTTTTCCTTTATTTTATAATAGCACTAGTATCCTCAATATATTAGGATGTTTTTATGACAAGGATTCTAACTACACTTACACACACCTCCAACTAATGGGTAAATACCATAATGTTTCTGTGGATGGAAAACTAACGCCTCAAGAAACGAAGATTGTTCAATTATCTCCTACCACATTTCAAGGTGGCCATTAAGATGGAACTGTATTTATATATGATAAATATTATGTTTATGGTTTCCTTATGCTTATTTATTTTTTATTTATAGTATACCTTTTTTTTATAGTGGGTAAATATGATAATCTCATTTGAGGAAGTGCAGACTACTGCCCACTCAAAGTGATATGACTCGATAATGCCAAATGAGGGATGTATAAAGTATAGAGTTAATGATATTATTTATTATATTATACTGGAATTATAATATACCTATTTATCATTATGTTTTAATTCCATTAATGTATGAAATAGAAATGAAAGTAGCATTCATGCGTACATATGACTTACCGTCTCCATGAATGATGCATTTCATTTCTTATCTCCAAATGTTATGTACTATTATAAATACATGTATATACTGGATATATATGATATATATTATCTATAAATAATTAATATCATTCTGGATATAGTAAACTTTTGACCATGTGAACAACATGTAACTATATTGTGTTCATTTATGATTCACGTACCAAATATCGACAAAACCAACATTATTAACTTGAATGATTAAATAATGTTTATAACATGGTAATAAGTTATATAAAAGGAATAATAAACATGAAAAAAGATCTTAAGAAAGTATAAATTAACATTAGTTTATTATTCAGGATATTAAATAACGAACGGGTCAAGTCGGACAGGAGGTAGGGGACTTCGTCTCAATCTCCTTTCATTGAGGCATATTTAGTTTTTTAAATGTCATTATTTTATATGTTGTATAAGCCCCTTTGACATTTCATTTCATTCAAAGGGAATATTTTTATAATAAGTGTTTTACTAAATGACAAGAAGAAATGTATTTTTTAACATAATTGGTGACAACAACATTTCCTCCGCCGCGAGTATTATTTGATCTTTGTCTTCCTTAACAAGAGGAAATGTTTTTAAAGGAAAAATAAGTACCATATACTATTTTTATATATATTGGTTATAAATAACCAAATATTTCAAGAAAATGT
Source organism: Viscum album (assembly GCA_963277665.1). Lineage (NCBI taxonomy): Eukaryota > Viridiplantae > Streptophyta > Magnoliopsida > Santalales > Viscaceae > Viscum > Viscum album. The sequence goes on along the minus strand of CAUJRU010000407.1, from coordinate 398,951 downwards.
TTTTTTGATAAATATTTTGGAATATTACGAGTCTGCAGTTTCTGACGGCGCCTGATTCTGAGGCCCGGTGTGCCCGAAATAAATTTCTGAAGTTTTGTTCGGTTATGTTCAGAAAATGTACGTACGGATTTTTCTATATTTTGAACAGGTGATTAGAAATGAAATATGAGGACACTGATGAACTCACAACACCGTTATTCGCTAAAGAGTACCTTTACCGCAGTTGCATTTGGTTGAGAGTAGAAGTTTTAATTTGGGGATTCGTAACAAATTAAAATAAAATTGTTTTGCTACATTAAGTATACAAATTTTTATATAATTTATTAAGTGGTGGTTTTTTACAACCAGGGGAAGTAAGAGGTGGGTCCCACTCCCCACATAACCTCCCATGAGTGGATGATGTGTGGTGGGACCCACATGAACTCAAACATTCCATCTCCCCCCAACTTCCATTAAACTCCCCTTTAGAATTAATGAAGCCACCACACCCTTCATTTATTTTGGTGGAGTCTCTTCATCTCCCTTCCCATAAATTGTGCCAACGCATATAATTAATGACATCACTAATTAATTTTAATGTTTGAATTAATTTTAATTACATGGCATGTTTATAATTTTGGGGAAAGCCATATTATAATATTGGCTTGGAAAATATTCTTGGGAAACATTTGGAGAATTAGATGAAAGCTTCTACCTTCCAATAAAGAACAACCGAAGAACGACGAAGCCCACATCGATCTTCATCCAAGGTACAAGAGGAGGAGCCACCTGCAAGGAACGTCGGCAACGCTTACTCCTCAAACGCACCTCGACGTCAACGGAATCGACAACAGTCTTCCGTGACGCCCGACCTCCGCGACGCTCGTCTTCCGCGGCTCATTGAGGTGCACCTTTCTTGAAATCGATGTAGGAGTTTTTGATCAATTTTAATTGAATTAAATTGTACGCTGTTTTTCATTAAAAACCATGGATTGTCTTTGGCCTTATGTAATTGCTTAATGTGGAGGGTGTGAGCTGAAGAAACACGGCCCGACGACCCTCCGATGGTTCTTGGCTATTTTGGCGATGACGACCGGAGGTAGTGATGATCAGAGGTAGTGCCAGCCACTTGACGACCGCGGGAAGGAAGTCCACTGACCAAATCTGTGGGCCGCTCAGCCGAAGAAGAACCGGCCAGCTAAAGATGGTCGGGCCGAAGGAACTGCAGCGCCATGAGGGAGCCGTTCTGCGGAGAACAGCGGCCCCCGCAGGGCGGGCCGCTTCGGCGGGCGAACCAGTCGTCAGGCGGCCGACCATGTTGAAGAAGGCCGCAGCACCCAAAGGATCCATGTGGGAGAATAGGGGCCTGCCCGTGCAGGCCGCTCGCGCCAGAGAAGACTGGACGACTTCGGCCGGCCAGACAGGTGGGGCAGCACCGCTCGGCGGCGCCGTTTCGGAAAATCGGGGGTCGCGCCCCCCGATCCGCTAGGACAGCTGGCTCATCCACGGCCAGCCGCGGGCTGGGATGCACCCCACCGGGACAAGCTGACCCCTTAGCTGAGTCGGACCCGCCGATCTAGGACGGGCAGACCCCCCAGCCCACCGGGCTGGACGGGCTGGGCCCGTTATGCTTAAATGTGAATATCTTCTTCACCGTGTGTCCAATCGACGCACCATCTATGGCACTAATACCCTTACAACGAGGCCGTCCTTTTGCGTTACTCTAAGTGTGTTTTAGACAAATTTGGAAAATAGAAGGGTTTGGAAGGATCGTAATTACAACTGGGCCCATGTAACAGAAAAGCCAATAACTCTCAGACCGGGCGTCTGATTGATGCTCCATCTATCGCGTTGGGTTTATTTTGATGAGACAGAACTTCAGGATACATCAACTTAGAACATTGTGATATTTGATTTATCGAACCCTTGGATTGTGGTGTGGACCCTCCTGGAATCAAGCGTGTTGTGTGCGGGAACCCTAGAGCAGGCTGCGACTGCGTCGACTACCATACTAGAATCCTACGTTGGTTCGACAGTGACAACTACCATACTGGAATCCTCCGTGGGTTCGACGGTGATGACTACTGTTCTTGTATCATGTGTGGGTCTGGCAGTTTGACCTCTGTACTTGTATCCTGTGTGTGTCTGGAAGAGTAGCTGGTCTTGTATCCTGTGTGTGTCCGAAAACATAGAGGGTCTTGTATCCTGTGTGGGTCTGACAGCTTAGATGAATCAATGTCTACATCTGATCATCTCTATCTCTATACGATAGATTTATACCTGTGTGGCCTGAGTCATGAATTACAATCATTATCATCGATGTGATTGACTTACTTTCTTGTGTTGACTATGTTGTGCTTGGGCTCGTGAGTTGGAGTCGAACTGTGGTTGATAACTCGGGTATATTTATGGGCATACACCTAAGTAGGGTTAGATGATACTTCGTTATTGTATATCACTTCTGCGGTTTATCCTTTGGGGATTATGGGAGGCCTTTGGGGGTCTCGGGGTCCTTACTGAGTATCGTATACTCACCCATGCACGGGTTATGCCCGCACTCGATTGTGTTGGATGCAGATGACGGACAACACTGATCGAGGTAGATACTTGTAGAGCCGGATGGTACCCAGAGGTGGACCACTTGGTGAGACTTACACAGAGTAGTCAGATAGACCCATGGTGCTGAGGAGGCCATATATACCCACACTTTTGGTGGGATTCCCAAAGGAAGACTTAGTGGTTGATTTTTTACTTTACTGTTGTTGTACTCGCTTTTCAGTTGTATTGTACTTACTGTTGGGTTTGTATTTCCGGCCCATTTCCATTCAACACTTACTTTAGTATTCAGTATTACATAGTGCTTACTTCTATTGTGTACTATGTTGTGTTTGTTTACTATTACAGAAGCAATGACTTCCATTTTTATCGGGATTTACGCCTTTAGTGCTAGTCGCCAGCCCCTGGCCTATGGAAGGCGGGCATGGGGTAGTCACATCACGGGCCCCGAGGACGAGTCGTGACAAATTGGTATCAGAGGATTCGGTTCTACCGCAGAACTCAGAACTCAGATCAGTCCTTTCTGTGAAGCAATAGTTTTAAGAGTATTGAGTGTGGTTTCAGTCCAGGGAGTCCGGTGTTGGTGCGGCGGTCGACGTATCCATACACCAAGACCCTAACCTATGATTTACGACTTAGTGCACGAAAACATTCATTTTCATGTGAGTTTAAAATTTTTTCATTGGGATTACTTTGTGTCATCTCACCGGGTATATTGTTTTGACCGTGGCACACCTGTTTCTTTTCAAGATGGACCCACGAAGGCAGTCATCTAGGATTCCGAGTTACGTAGGAGATGGTCGCCCACCTAGCAACGAGGCCTCGATGCAGGGCCCCATCATAGTTGAGGTACCAGCGGCACATCTACCTACTGGATGACCGATACCAGCTACCCCAGTAGAAGACAGTGCACGCTGCCTGAGTGTGCTGCACGAGTTCCATAGATAGAGTTCACCCAGGTTCCATGGAGAGACGGACCCACATGAAGCTAAGGATTGGATGGAGTCTATCGCCATACTTTTCAAATTGGTAGGGACACCAGTCAACCTTATAGTGATCCTTGTCGCGAGTCTCCTACACACACCAATAGGTAGATGGTGAAGCCTGATGCTCCAGGTGCATGATAAGGCATCTTTACTCTGGACGTACTTTGAGAGTCTCTTCCGCTTGATGTTTTTTCCAACCACCCTACATGCGGTGTGGATACAGGAGTTACTTCATCTGCAGCAGGGCAGCATGACTGTAGATAAGTATTAAAAAACATTCACCGACCTCTCACGCTACTCCACGGATATGGTGCAGGATCCGTTCTTCAGGGCCCGGACCATCGAGAAGGTACTCAGGCATTAGATCATGGATTCGACGATTCCCCTCAGTATCCCGACCTAGGAGGGGGTGCTGGACCATGCACTTTTAGTGTAGATATTTCTCGCTGAGCAGTCTCCTGCAGTGAGACCCACCGCAGGACGACATGTTGCAGAGTCTTCAACAGCCGACAGTAGACAGTTGACGCAGAGGTACAAGTGGACAAGGCCATCAAGTGGGTGACCTTAGGATACAGGTTCGGTTGTGCGGGGCACACGAAACTGAGCCAGCCTTACAAGGAGTAGGCAGTGCTATGCATGCTACGGGAAGGGCCACATGGCTTGTGACTGCCCGACCCATCATGCAGACGAGCACCAGACATTAGAGGGACCTCCCAGGTAGAGGCAGAGGTTTGACCGTGGTGGCCCACTGGGAAAAGGCAGACGAGGCAGAGGAGTTGGCCGAGCAGCGGATGGTGGACGACATTTCGAGGCTCTACCTCCACCACCACCAGGAGGTCCACCCCGCCCACATGGAGCTGGCATACAGAGGCAGGCGCAGCTCTAGGAAGCCGAGGCCTACGACCACGGTGCACCTGAGATGATTTGAGGTACTATCTGTGTCTACTCCAACATTTCTGTAGTTCTTATAGACACAGGTGCGAGTCATTCTTTTATTGAAGCTTCCCTTGTTCGGATCTCAGAGATTTCGACGGAGCTGTTGGCTCAATCCTTACGGATAGAGACTCTTACGGGAGCAGACTCAATGGTTACACACTAGTGCAGGCAGTGTGAGCTTACTCTAGGAGGCGAGAGCTTCGGCTTGGAGATTTTTATAGCACCATCGAGGCCTTACAACATTATCTTGGGTATGGACTAGTTATCTACGGTCCATGCTCTGATCGAATGTATTAGGTGCAAAGTGCGGTGTTTCCACACGGATGGGACCACGTTCACCTTCACCAGTGAGAAAGGAACCTTTGCAGCACAGGATGGACATACGCAGAGGAGAGGGAAACTGATCACTCATCAGTTGGATAGTCTCATCCTCAGAGCAGTTGATGTGTGAAGTCTTAGTTTTTCCGTTGTGGTGGATCAGTATGCAGATGTTTTTTTTGACAACATTCCAGGACTACCTCCTTTCAGAGAGGTAGACTTCTATATAGACCTGTACCCTGGGAAATCACCGATTTCTACTCCAACATATCGGATGGATCCTTCTGAGCTTCATGAGCCTCGGGAACAGCTGAAGGACTTGCAGGGGAAGGGATTTATCCGAACCAATGTTTCATCCTAGGCTTCACTAATTTTGTTCACTAATAAGGATGATGGGAGCTTGTGAATGTGTGTCGACTACCATCGCCTGAATCAGGTGACCGTGAAGAATAAGTACCCACTCCCGATGATTGATGACCTCTTTCATCAGCTCAAGGGAGAACAATGGTTCTCAAAGATTGACCTCAGGTCAGGCTATCATCACCTCAGATTTTGAGATGAGGATGTGCAGAAGACGACCTTCAAGTGTCGGTATGGGCACTACAAGTTCCTAGTTATTCCCTTCGGTGTAATCAACACACCAGCAGTGTTCATGAGTCTCATGAATAGTATCTTCCAGCCTTACCTCAATTTCTTTGTCATAGTCTTCATCGACGATATATGGATTTTCTCGACTACTGAGGAGGAGCACACCTACTATTTGTGGGTAGTAATTGACACACTCTGAGAGCACCAGCTTAATGGTATGCTCTCTAAGGTCCAGTTCTGGATTTGAGAGGTTCACCTCTTATGACACTTCATCTCGGAGGATGTGGTAATAATGGGTCCAGCGAAGATCGAGGCAGTGCTTTCTTGGGATCGACCAAGTAGTGTAATGGAATTTCAGAGTTTAGTGGGCCTAAAATTGATACTATTGGAGATTTGTGCCATAATTATCTAGAGTTTCATCACTACTTTTAGCTTTAACGAAGAAGTGGAAACCCATTGTGTGGTCAGATATATTCTAGTAGAGCTTTCAAGAGATGAGGCAGAGATTGAAAACTGTGCACATCTTGAGGCTACCAGAGGAGCGCATCAGGTACGTAGTTTACTACAATGCATCAGGGACTGAACTCGGGTGCATCTTGATGTAGGAGAGAGCGGTGATCGCGTATGGTTCACGAAATTTGAGACAGCATGATCATAACTACTCTACCCATGACTTGGAGTTAGCAGCAGCGGCCATCTCCTTGAAGATGTGGTGGAACTATCTAACAGGCGAGCGCCTTACAGTCTACTCCGACCACTAGAGTCTCAGGTACATCTTCTCGCAGAAGTACCTGAACCTGGGATAGCGATGTTGGCTCGAGTTCCTCCAGTACAATGAATTTGAGATAGTCTATAATCCTATGAATGGGAATATTATAGCAGATTCTCTCAGCAGTAGATCAGGCATTCAGCTGCTAGGAGAGGCGACAGAGCAGTTGGCCGCGTTGCAGATATCCAATGTGGATAGAGATAGAGTAGCCTTTCTTCATTCTCTCACAATCACTCCCCCACTTCTTCAGCGAGTCATATAGGAATAACATGGGGATGTTGACTGTGAGACATGAAGTGCTCAGATATCCATAGGGCATGCGCCTGATGGATTTTCTGAAGGAGGGGAGCATGTTATCCTCTTCTGGGGACATACCAAGGTATCAGTTGCATTACATGAGGAAGTGCTGAGGGAGTTTCACACTTCCCCTCTAGCGGTACATCTAGGAGTGGCGAAGATGTATCAGGACCTCAGACGACAGCACTGGTGGTGGTGTATAAAGAAGGTTGTAGCTATGTTCGTTTCACGATGCCTCAATTTTCAACAAGTGAAGGCGGAGCACCAGGTACCAGCAGGCTTGCTACAACCCTTAGAGGTCCCAGAGTGGATGTGGGATGGGATATCCATGGATTTCGTGAAGGGGAAGCCACATACATCCAGAGGACACGACTCTATCTGGGTGATCGTAGACCGACTCACCAAATTGGCCCACTTACTACCGATCAGTGATCAGGGCTCAGTAGAGAGCTTAGGAGTCCTCTACATTCAGGAGATCATAGGGATTCATGTTGTGCCATCGACTATGGTCTCAGATAGAGATTATCTTTTCACTTCCCATTAATGGAAGGGATTACAAGAGGCTTTTGGGATGTAGCTTTGCTTGAGGACCTCCTTCCATCCTAAGACAGATGGTCAGACTGAGAGGACCTTTCAGACTCTTGACGACATTCTATGTGCATGTGTCCTCGAATTTGGTCGTAGCTCGGAGAATCACTTACCCTTGGTGGAGTTTGCGTACAATAACAGCAATCACTCCACCATCGGAATGGAACCTTACGAGGCATTGTACGACCGAACTTATAGATCACCTCTGGGCTAGACAGACCTAGGGGAGTCAGCACTTGTAGGACAAGAGATGGTTCATGCTACGAGAGAAAAGGTTCAGATCATCTGGGAGTGGATGAAGACTGCACAGAGTATATAGAAGTCCTATGTTTTTAGGATATGGAGACCACTGGAGTTTGAGGGTAGCGGCCATGATTTCCTACGGGTCTCACCTCGATGAGGTCCATGAAGATTTTGTTGGGGCGGAAAGTTATCTCCACGCTTCATTGGACCTTTCCAGGTTCTCAATAGAGTAGGTGAGGTGGCTTACCACCTGGACCTTCCACCAAAGTTGCTCCGGGTGCACGGCGTCTTCCACATATCTCAACTGAGGAGATACGTGCACGACCTAACCCACATCATCAATCAGGGTGATATGGACATCGATGATGAGGCTACATTCATAGAGGTCCCGGTAAATATCGAGGATCGATAGGAGCGGGTCCTATGTGGACGGTTGATTCCTCTTTTGTGCATTCGCTTGATGTACGGGAACCTCCAGGAGAGCACATGGTAGTGGGAGGCTCAGATGCATGCTCAGTACCCCCATTTGTTTCCCTAGTGTGTGTTGTATCTTTACCGGGGCCTAAAGCCCTGAGGTGGGGGTAATGAAATGACCGAGAAATATCAAAGAACATTTTTTTCATAAATTCTTCAGAATATTACAAGTCTTCAGTTTCTGACGGTGCCTGATTCCGAGGCCCGATGTTCCCGAAATCAATTTTTAAAGTTTTGTTCAGGTACGTTCAGTAAACGTACGTTTGGGTTTTTCTATCTTTTGAACCGGTGCTCGGAATTTAAATCCGAGGATACCGATGAATTCACAGTGCCGGTATTCTTTTAAGAGGACCTTTACCGCAATTGCGTTTGGTCGAGATTTGAAGTTTTAATTCGGGGATTCGTAATAAATTATAATAATATTGTTGTGTTACATTAAGTGTACAAATTTTTATTTAATTTATTATGTGGTGGTTTTTTTCTACAAGGGAATGTTAGAGGAGGGGCTGACACCCCACATAACCTCCCATGAGAGAATGATGTGTGGTGGGACCCACAAGTACTCAAACTTTCCACCTCCCCTCAACTCCCATTAAAACCCCCATTAGAATTAACGAGGCCACCACACACCTCATTTATTTCGGTGGACTCTCTTCATCTTCCATCTCATCAATTGTGCCAACACATATAATTAATTCCTTAATTAATTAATTTTAATGTTTGAATTTATCTGAATTACATGGAATGTTTATAATTTTGGGGAAATCCTTATTATAATATTGTCTTGGGAAATATTTTGGGGAAACCTTTGGAGAATTAGAGGAAAGCTTCTACCATCAAACGAAGAACTGCTAAAGAATGACGAAGCCAACTTCGATCTTCATCCAAACCACTAGATGAGGAGCCACCTACAAGGAATGTCGGCTACGCTTCCTCCTCAAATGCACCCCGACGTCAACAGAATCGATGTCTGTCTTCCACGATGCCCAACCTCCGCGACGCTCGTCTTCCACGACTCATTGACGTGCATTGTTCATGAAATCAAGGTAGGGGTTTTGATCAATTTTAATTGAATAAAATTGTACTTTGTTCTTCATGGAAAACCATGGATTGTGTTCGGCCTTATGTTATCGCTTAACGCGGAGGGCACGGGCTGAACAAACACAACCCGATGGATGTTGGCTATTTTCTCGATGACGACCGGAGGCTATGATGATCGGAGGTAGTGGCGGCCGCACGCCAGCCGTGAGAAGGAAGATCGCGACCCGCATCTGCAGGCCGATTGGCCAAAGAAGAACTGGCCAGCTAAGGTCGGTCGTGCCGAAAGGACCACGATGCCACAAGGGAACCGTGCGGTGGAGAACCGCAGCCCGCGCTGGGCAAGCCGCTTCGATGGGCGAACCAGCCGTCAGGTAGCCATCCGGGTTGAAGAAGGCCGCGACAGCAGAAGGTGCCACGTGGGAGAATAGTGGCCTACCCGTGCGGGCCGCTCATACTGGAGAAGATCAGCCGTCTTTGCCCATCCTGACTGGAGGTGTACCGCTGCTCGATGCCATCATTTCAGAACCCCCCCCCCCCCCCCACCCAACGGTTCGCTCAGCTAGCAGGCCAATCTGTGGCCACCCGCGGGTCGTGTCTCCCCCGCCGGGCTCAGTCGCGCCCGGTCAGGCCAGGCCGACCCGCCCACCCACCGGGCTTGACGGGCCGAGCCCGTTATGCTTAAATGTGAATATCTACTTAACCGTGCATCTGATTGACGCTCCGTCTACAGAACTGGTACCCTTACGACGAGGTGGTCCTTTTTCAATACTCTAAGTGAGTTTTTTACAACTTTGGAAAACAGCCATGTTTGAACGAGTGTAATTCCAACCAAGCCCCTAGAACGGAAAAGCTAATAACTCTCAGACCGGGTCTCTGATTGACGTGTCGTCTGTCGCATTTGGTTTATTTTCATTTGACATAACATTGAGGTACATCAACTCAGGACTTCATGATATTTGATGTATCGAACCCTTGTCTCGAGGTTCAGACCCTCCCAGAATCGAGTGTGTTGTCTGCGGGAACACTAGAGCTAGCTGCGACTGCATCGACTAATGTACTGGAATCCTCCGTGGGTTCAACGACGATGACTACTGTTCTGGTATCCTATGTGGGTTTGGAATTTTGACCACTATACTTGTATCATGTGTGGGTCCAGCAGTGTAGCTGGTCTTGTAACTTGTGTGTGTCTGATAGCTTAGTTGTTATAGTATCCTGCGTGTGTCAGATAGCTTAGATGAATCAGTGACTATATCTGATCATCACTATCACTATACGAAAAATGTATACCCGTGTGAGCTGAGTCTTGACTTACAATCATTATCATCGATGTGATTGACTTACTTTCCTGTGTGGACTGGGTTGTGCTTGGGCTCGAGAGTTGGATCCTAATTGTGGTTGATAACTTAAGTATATATATGGGAATATACCTAATTAGGGTTGGTTGATACTTTGGGATTGTATCTATCTTATGTGTCTTATCCTTTGTGGATTATGGGAGACCTACGAATGTCTCGGGTCCCTACTAAGTATCGTATAATCACCCATGCACGGGCTATGCCCACACTATGTTATGCTGAATGCATATGACAGATAGCACTGATCAAGGTAGAGACTTGTAGAGCTGGATGGTACCCAGAGGTGGACAACTTGGCGAGACGTATACGAAGAAGTCAGACGAACCCGAGGTGCTGAGGAGGCCATCTGTACCCACCCATCAGGTGGGATTCCTAGAGGACGACTCAGTGGTTATTGTTTCACATTACTATAGTTGTACTAGCTTTTTCAGTTGTACTGTACATACTATTGGGTTTGTATTTCTGGCCCATTTCCTTTCAGCACTTCCTGTTGTATTAAGTATTACTTAGTTCTTACTTCTATTGCGTACTATATTGTGTTTGTTTACTTTTATAAAGGAAATTTCTTCCCTTTTTATCCAGATTTACGCCTTTGGTGCTAGTCGCCAGCCCCTGGCCTATGGAAGGCGGACTTGGGGTAGTCACGGCACGGGCCCCGAGGACGGGTCGTGACATTGGTATTGAAATGATTTTGTGAATGGATTTATTATTTCAATATCTTGAAATGATATAATATTATGTGGGAATGTTATCATTCCTTTATACTTATGTTATGTGTTATGATTATGTTATGGTTCTTGGGCATTATTTACGTATACAGATGGTTCCATGATAATCATAGGGCGGGTGAGCCCGAGATTGCTCTCCAATGCATTGGGTAACGTGAGGGAGGTAAACATGAATGTTTCTCCTAAGAGATTTAGGTAGTATACTTTGATAGGTATTCCAATGTAACTTCCTATGTAGCAGTGATAGCTACAATGTAAGTAAGTTATGTATTCCACAATATCTCTTTATGATTTGTGATTACTATGTGTTATTCATAAATCATAAGTTTTCAAGACGTATGTAAAAGAGTTTATGTTTTGTAATTATTTATGAACTCGTGATTTCTTTCTTTTATTTATAACCCTTACTGAGCTTTTATGCTCAGCCTATGTTTTTTGAAATGTTTTTCACAGGACATAAAGTGGAATAGGGTCAAGGATGTGATCAAGGAAATGCCATTCTTTCTAAAAGATGGAACTAGACATGACTCTTTTTTTTAAAGAATTTTTTTAAGTGAAAATGTAAGACTGAGTAGAAGTGTCTAGTTTGAAATATTTTGAGATGTAATAGTTATGTCCTGATTCTCTAAAACTATAAACCTGAAAATATCCTCAATGTGAATTATTCATTTAATTCAACATTATGTAAATTTTTTAGGTTGGTTCCTTATAGTTGGTATCATAGGTTGGTTTAGATAACTTTATGAGTTAGGGTATTGTTAAATACATTACCATAAAATAATTTATGGTAATGATATAGCATTTATAGAATTCCATGTTGCTTCACCTAATATATTTCTATGTTTATAATGGTTTTTCATAGAGGAAACATGGAAATTCTGATGGGAGGCATACAGAGGGAAATGACCTTCCAAATCAGCATCCCGATATGGTCAGAATCAGAATTGAATAGTTTACTATAGTGATGGCTCATTTGATTCAAGTTATAAATGGTGGTTGTGTTTATTGATGATATTTTGGTTAATTCCAAAATTAAAGAGGAACATTAAAGTAATTTAATGGTTGTCTTTCAAACCTTAAAAGAAAAGAAACTTTATGGGAAATTCAGAAAGTGTGAGTTTTGGTTACAACAAATTTCTTTCCACGGTAACATTGCTTCAAAAAATGGAATAACTATTGATATTGAAAAAATAGAAGTTGTTGAAGAATGGACAAGACCCACAAATATAACTGAGATCTATTGTTTTCTTGGTTTCGCTGGTTATTACCGGAGGTTAGTTGAAAAATTTTCATGGTTATCTAGTTTATTGACTAAGTTAACTCAAAAAGGTGTTAAGTTCATTTGGAAATAACAATGTGATGATTGTTTACAAGAATTGAAATGAATATTGGTAAATGATCTAGTTTTGGCACTGCCTTCCAGAGATGGGGAATTTGTTATCTATAGTAATACTTCATTGAAAGGAGTTGGATGTGTCCTTATATAGAATGATCAGGTAATTTATTATTCTTCAAATCAGTTAAAACCTCATGAGTTAAATTAACTTACACATGATTTAGAATTAGCTGCTGTAGTTTTTGCTTTAAAAATTTGGTGGCATCATTTTTATGGAGTAAAATGTGAAATATATACTTACCACAAAATTTTTTAAGAATATATTATCTCAAAAAGAACAGAATATAAGAAAGAGGAGATTCATGGAACTAATCAAGTTTTATGATTGCACCATCCATTAACATCCAGGAAAGGCAAATAAAGTGGATGATGCTTTGCGTCAAAAAATTAATGCTTCATTAACTATACTATGTCTAGAACAAGATCCTTTGGATTTTGATTTAATGATTTTTGGCATAGAAGTTGTTGGTGCCATAAATTCTTCTATTTTGTTTCAGGTGTCGGAGAAATCATCTCTATCAGACAGAATAAAGAAAGTGCAGAAAGAAGACATTGAGTTGCAGAAAAAGGTAGAGTTAGTTCAGAAGGGTAAGTTACCTAATTTTAATTTTGATAATGATTGTGTTTTGAGGATTGAGAAGAGATTATGTGGGCATTTTGATTCATAGTTGAAGAATGAGTTGTTTTGTGAAGCTCATAGTTCTCCATTTTCAGTTCATACTAGTAGTTCTAAGATGTATGGAGATTTTCGCGAGTATTAATGGTTGGATGGAAGGAAAAGAGATATTTCTTATTTTACTATGAAGTGTGTGAATTGACAACAGGTTATAGAAGAGAGATAGTTACCGAAAGGGATTATTCAGTCTTTACTGGTTCCAGAGTGGAAATGGGAAAATATATCCATGGACTTTGTTGTGGGATTATCGAATTCATCTCGAGGTAATAATGCAATATGGGTTATAGTTGATCGATTGACTAAATCTTCTCATTTCCTTCCTATTTGAGATACTTGGTCTCTAGAGCAACATTCACAGTTTTATGTTAAAGAGATAGTCAGGTTTCATGGAGTTCCCCACTCCATTGTATCTGATCGTGATCCCAGGTTTATTTCTAACATTTGGAAAGGCCTTCAGATGTCATTGGGTAGTGAATTAAATTTTAGTATAACTTTTCATCTACAATCAGATGGGCAGTCAGAAAGAACAATTCAGACCATGGAGGATATGTTACGTGCTTTCTTGATGAATTGTTAGGGAAGTTGCGACCAACATCTTTCTATGATTGAATTTTCTTATAATAACAGTTTTAATTCTATTATACTGATGGATCCATTTGAGGCATTATATGGAAAGCGTTGTAAAACTCCAGCTTTTTGGGATGAATTCGGTGAAAGGAAGCTGATGGGACCAGAATTAGTAGAAGAGACGGCAGAGAAAGTTCAGTTGATTCATAAGCACATGAGAACAGCTCATAGTCGATAGAAAATTTATGTTGATAAACGGAGGAAGGATATTTCTTTTGAGGTAAGTGATCATGTCTTTCTCAATGTTTCTACATGGAAAAGTGTGATGCATTTTGGTAAGAAGGGAAAGTTGAGTTCGAGATTCATTAGACTTTATGAAATCTTGGAGAAAGTTGGATCAGTTGCATATAGAGTGGATTTACCTCCATATTTATCTGAGGTACACATTTTTTTTCTTATTTTGATGTTGAGAAATTATATGCTAGATCCATCTCATGTTTTAAGTCCAGAGATATTTGAGTTGGAAGATAATCTCTCCTATGCGGAACAAGCAGTCCAGATTTTTGACCGAAGAGGCCAATCATTGTGGAATAAGGTAATTCACCAGGTAAAGGTATTGTGGAAAAACCATATGGTTGAAAAGGAAACGTGGGAATCTAAAAATACTATGAGGGATAAATACCAACACTTATTTTGATAAAGGAATAAAAATTGTGAGGATGCAATTTCCAAATAGGGGGAATGATGTAATATCGTAGGTAAATGAAGAGTAATAGATTTTTATATTTATTAATATTTTTGAATTAAATATTAATTTTATGTTAAAAGGGTTTCTATGTTCGATAGCGTACCTGATATGCAACAACAAGTTTCTTTGAAATCTTACGTTGCATTCTAATAATAAAATATTATTATTTTAAATGGAAGTTAACTCATGTCTGTTGTATTGGAGGGAATGAAAAAAACTAACTACAATATGATTATACATGTTTGTTAAATGTTTTTTCATTTATCCAATAAATGATTCAAGCTTAAAATGTGAAAGAATCAAATTTTAAGCATAAATACTCTAATATTCACTAAAAGGTCAATTTACCACTTTTTGATTGAGAACTCTCTTTAAATTAATTTTTTTTTTCATTTTTATATGTTATTTTTTAAAAAATATAATTATTCTTTAGAATGGGGACATCAAAATTTAATTCTGTAATTTTTTTGTATTTTTCTGATAAAGTTCATTTTTTTAATTAATAGTGAAAAATACTTTATTTTATTTCAAAGTGAATTTTAATATAATTTATTTATAGGGTTATATTATCATTATTATTGGTTTTAAAGTTTAATTAGAATATATTTTTACCATTTCGCCCAATGCTGGTCATTGGAAGCAACATCACTTTGAAATTGGATATAATCCACTGTCAATCTTTTGATATTTATTAATTCATAAAAACAAGCTTTTTTTGACAATGACAATTATTTTTAAATTAAATAATGATACTTATATGGATTTAATTTAGTAAAATAGACATCATTTATGAATTCAGAATATTAAATAGAGCTTAGGCATAATTCTCGGTCTTTTTCTGAAAAATATCAAATTTTGATGAATATTGAAACCACTTAGTAGTAGTTAAGAAAAAAGAGTTTTTCATTCAAGTAAATTGTTACCAATTTTTTGAATTGAATTTTGAAAATACTAAATACATTTTTTTATTAGTATGTAAAATATGGCTCAATAAGATGAATTTTTTTTGGTGAATAGTCACTTTTGACTTTTTTTACCATGATTGAAGGTAAATAGGGTAATTCAAGTTAAAAAGAATATTATAATAATTAAGAATTACCTTAACACATGTCCAAACCTTATTGGTTGAGTCATTTACGACCATGGTCATCTTTGGGTAGAATATGGGACCCCATTGAGCCACATGATAGTGATAATGACACTTTAGATTAATTAACTTAAAGTAAAGACAAAAATGACAAAAACAAATATCGTTTAGTAAATTAATTTTTATATTGGGTTATATAAGATATATTTTCTACTATAAATATTAATTAGAAACATAAATATATTTCCTACATCATGGTATTGGTTCTATAATTTTTAGACATCAAATAAATTAAATTATATATGACTCTATAATGATGTAGTGTTTACCTCATTAATAAATGATTTAAATAAATAAGATTATGGTGATTAAAATATTATCCAAAACATGTAAAATTATTATTGTATGGATTTATTTAAAATATGAGTCATTTTATCTTCAACTATAATGGTTATTTCGACCTTTTTAAACCGAATATATGTCTATAATAATATAATATTTCCACACTTTCCTAAAGAGCCCCTCCTCTCCCTTATAAAAGGAAACCACTTCTAAACAATTCCTCACAGCGCTCAAAACTTTTTGGGCATCCAACTTATGCCCATTTAATCTCCATACATCTCTCTCTATCTCCTAGAAGCCTTACCTTATGCAGAAAGCACTTCAAGAAGCCTTTTTGGTTCAAACCAAAGGTTGTTACCTAAATTAAAGGTAACTATTTATCTTAAATTGTTTTATTTTATTTTATCTATCCAACCCTAACCTATTTTTGTTCCATTATTTTATAACAACACCAGTATCCTCAATATCTAAGTATGTTTTTATAATAATTATTCGAACTACAATTACACACACCTCCATCTAATTGGTAAAGAACATGATGTTTTTGTGGATGGAAAACTAACGCCTCACAAAATGATGATTGTTCAATTATCTCATACCGCCTCTCAAGGAGTCCATTAAGATGGAACTATATTTATATATGATATATATTATGTTTAAATTTTCTTTATTCTTCTGTATTTTTCATTTAAATCATACCTTTATGGTTTCCATAGTGGGTAAATACGATAATCACATTTGAGGAAGTGCGGACTACTGCCCCCTCAAAGTGACATGACTAGTTAATTCCATATGTGGTACCTATAAAGGATTGAGTTAATGAAATTATATATGAAATTATACTGATATTATAATATAATTAAATATCATTATGTTTTAATTCCATTAAAGTGTGAAATATAAACGAAATTAGCGTTCATACGTACGTACGACTTACCGTCTCCATGAACAGTGCATTTCATTTCTTATCTCCAAATGTTATGTACTATTATAAATACATGTATATACTGGATATAAATGATATATATGAAATATAAATCATGATTATCATTCTGGATATAATAAACTTTTGACCATGTGAACAACTTGTAACTATATGGTGTTCCTTTGTGACTCCAGTACCAAATATCAACAAAACAAACATTATTAACTTGAATGATTACATAATGTTTAAAACATGGTAATAAGTGATAAAAAAGGAATAATAAACTTGAATAAGGTTCTTAAGAATTTATAAATTAACATTATTTTATTATTCATGATATTAAAGAATGAACGGGTCAAGTCGGACACGAGGTAAGGGACTTCATCTCAATCTCCATTCATTGAGGCTTATTTAGTTTTATACACGACTTTATTTTATAAATTTTATAATCCCCTTCAACTATTCATTTCATTCAAAGGGAATATTTTTATACAAAACGTATTACTAAATGAAAAAAGGACTATTTTTTTAATGTATGAGGTGACAGTGACCTTTCCACCGTCACGACTATTATTTGATCTTTGGCTTCTTTAACAAGACGAAATGTTTTCAAATGGAAAAATAAATATCATATACTCATTTTACGTATTTTGGTATTGAAAATTATTTTGAGAATGTATTTATTATTTTTGTATATGGAAATGATATATTTTTATGTGGGAATTTATGCTTCCTTTATACTTATTTTATGTGTTATGATTATGTTATGGTTCTTGGGCATTGTTTATGTATATGGGTGGATCCGTGATAAACCTAGGGCAGGTGAGCCCGAGATATCTCTCCAATGCATTGGGTAACATGATGGAGGTAAACATGAATGTTTTTCCTGAGAGATTTATGGAATATACTATGATGGGTATTCCAAAGTAACTCTCTATGTAGCTGTGATAACTACAATGTATGTATGTTATATATGCCACAAGTTACCTTTCTGATTTGTGATTACAATGTGTTGTTCATAAATATAATGTTTTCATGAGGTAAGTGATAAAGTTTTTGTATTGTAAGTATTTATGAACTGATTCTTTATTTCATTGTTTTATAACCCTTACTGAGCTTTTTATTCTTATCCCAGGTTTTTTGAAATGATTTTCATAAGAAATAAAGTGGAATACGGTCACAAATGGGATCAAGGAAATGTCATGTTGTCTAAAACATGTAACTATACATGAATCGTTTTTTCAAGAGTTTTTTTCTGAAAAAATGGAAGACTGAGTAGAAGTGTCTCATTTTAAATATTTTGAGATGTAATAGTTATGTCCTAATTCTCTAAAACTCTAAACCTGAAAAGATCCTCAATGTGAATTATTCCTTTAATTCAAGATTATGTAAGTGTTTAAGGTCGGGTCCTTATACATATATTTAAGATAAATTGAGAATGATTAATTATGAGCCTAATCAAATAGGTCCTCTTTTAATCCTATTATTCATGGAACATATACTCAGTTTCTGTACATTATCATTCCATCACAATCATGGTTAAACTCTGTGAAATTTCGCACATTATTATGTACTTCCACATCATTTTTATACCTCTTTAATCCTCAGATTGATGGATTATTTACCATAAATCTAAAAAAGATTCGATATGTCCCCATTCATCATGATTTGAATATCTATAATCTTTAAATACATTAATATTTTATCTCTTTGAATACTTATAATCAAAAAAATAACATAGTATTTCTAACTCAGGGTATCATTCATCATGTTTAACTTCTCAAGGTGGTAGTGTATTGAGTAGTCATAATTTTTAAATCAACTCTAACCATATCATTTTTTGAATACTCAACATTTTTCCACGTTAATATATAACACATGAATTTATGATTAGTATATATATCACATAATTCACAATATAGATAATTTGTCCATATTTCTAGATAAAAAGTTTTTCTACCAGATCCAAAACATGAGTTGTATAAATTTTTC
Organism: Viscum album; assembly: GCA_963277665.1. NCBI lineage: Eukaryota > Viridiplantae > Streptophyta > Magnoliopsida > Santalales > Viscaceae > Viscum > Viscum album. Next base: position 380,360 of record CAUJRU010000407.1, on the reverse strand, counting down.
AGGAATGTTCAGTTGGAATGAGGCATAAGCTGTATCCAAATAATTCTATATTAGGATGCATCTGAGACCCACATTTGATGAATCACCAAAGACTACAAACACTCTCTATTGCATGGTAGTGTAAAAACTAATGCGTTAATAAACCATCTTGTCATAATCTTAAAATTTTACCCATATTTATCTATAGTGAGGAACGTAGTTCCATTTTTATTCATACTAGTTATTGGATTAGTTAGCTATGAGATATCACTAAAAAAACTGATTTTATCATGCAATCCAAAGAAAAATATAGATATCGTTTACCATGGCTCGCTTTTGATATTGATCAATAACATACAAAATTAAGGGATCCACTAATATACCCTTAATTAAGATTGTATGACCAAGAATTTAAATTTTTTAATCTAGAATTCATATTTGATGAATTTTTAATACAACATATCTCGCTTTTGGGTCATCAACACAATATTTAAATGATCTCAATGTTAATCCTTCCTCTTATAATATATAATAATATTATATATAAAAATTCCAAAAAATATTAAATTAATCCATAAAAAATATATTAATTTAATACATTATGATATTATTGTAATTTTTAAGTCTATATAGAAACACTATAAATTCATATTGACCATACCTCATACAGAAGGATATGGAATCCCAACTAATAATTACATTATTTTCACTATAAATCATTGAAATTATATTATATTAATAACTCCAAAGGAAATGTATTGGGTTGGTTTCATGGAAACTGGGAAAATATTACATGAAATACATGGTACATAAGTGAAAAAATAAGAATATTTAAAACACTATTTAATTGATTCATTATTAACCCATCATAGATCATGTCACTACATAGGATTTCTTGGGAAAATATATAATATTAAATTGTTTAACATAAAGGTTGGTAAGGGATAAACAATTTATGAAGACATCATAGGTGGAACATGAAACATAACATAAGATCATTTACATAAAAACACGAGGAATAAAAAAGTTAACCAAATAAATTACATGAGGAATACAATAAAAACGTGGTTATAACATAAACATGATAAATTCATAAACATATCACACTAGATGATCACTAAGGTGTTGTAAAATATATTACCATATATTTTGATCAAGGTATTATGAAACATTACCAAGTAATTATTCCTATTTATCATGAATATTTCATCACTAGAGGTTACTTGTTTACCCATTACATTGGAGAGCTATAATGACACACTATTCTATGTCTAATATTATCTCTTCTATACCAGTCAAAGATCATATGTTCATGTAATTTATGACCCATATGTAAGAAATATGGGTTTAATAAATTGATTTACCCAATAAATAGTTTAATTATACATCTAAATGAATACAATTTAATGAAAATTGGGTTGGTTATTGATGAAATGAAATGATATCTTGGAAAATCAGGGGTTTATATCCATAATGTAATAGATATACAAAAGGGAATTAGAATAGGATTAATGATAATGAAATGTAATTTATCATTAAAAATTAATCATATATAAGCTAATGGGTATTTTAATAATTATTTTCCAACCTAGTTGATTAGAAATCAAAATAATTATATGAATTATTTTATTCAATTGAAAAATCAGAGAAAGAGATCTTGTACCTTATGAGGACACTTTATAAAGGTATAAAAAGAATAATTAAACCTTATAACCACCTTAGAGAGACTCTTTAGAGGGTATTTAAGAGGATATATATTATCAATGTATTTCTTTTTTGGAAATTAATGATGGAATGATGGTATTTATTCCTCTGGGGGGTAACATAAATTGATTAAATAATGATTATTTTTCATTTAAGGCCAATCCCATTAGGTGGAATTTATTTAGTTTTTTTGTTGATAATAATTGCTGAAATGATTGGTTAGGGACTATAGATACATAAAATACCAATTTAATTTTTTCATATTTAGTTTTATTAGGTATTTAACCTTTATCATTACTATTAACATTATTTTACCTATAACGCAGTAACTTGTGTTTTACAAAAAAATATTTTTTGGCCCTGAAATGAAGTCTCCTTTATTTTATAATTTGGAAATTATTATTCATAATAATAAATCCATTTAATTTATGATGTTTATATAAGTGATATAAAATAATTCTAATATGATACACATATATATCATAAAAGATGTTTTTAGAAAAGATAAAAACATGTTTGAAAAAATATGAATCTGAAGTTTATAAAAGTAATGAATCATATATTATGTTTTTAATTGAATAAATATTTTTCAATAATATTTATTAATAAATATTTAATCAAGATCATGTAGCAATGGTATCATATTATTTATGATTTTTTAATAAAAACCCATATTTTTAATTTTTACCTCAAAAATCATCACTTTTAAAAAATTACCACCAATTCACCCTAATATAATGTTGATGTGGGGAGTAAAAAATGAATTTTTTACCAAAATAATTCTCTATATATTATAGTTTTATATTTTAAATAAAAATCCTCAAATATTTTAGATTACTAGTTTCTTAAAAAATAAAACATTCTGACTGTTATATAATTTTACTTACGAATTAATTGATTTCTAAAAAATGTATTATATTATAATTCCATGAATATAATTTTTTTGAAAAACATAAAAATTTATTATAGAAAATAATATTAATGTATATTAAATATTTATATTGTTTTAAAAAATAATAAAATAATCCTAATGGTCACTGTATTGTGCCAATAGAAATAATAATAATAACCGACTCATTTTTTTAATGATCATAATTCCAATTTTTTGTATTATAAAACATCACTCATTCTAAACAATTATATATCCATATATGTACACAATCATTTCTCTTCATTATTTACAAGTTAACTTATAATGGTTCTTACACATCCTTAGAAAATATCAATTGTTTTACTAATGCTTCTCATCCTTTTTCCGATCAATATTGAAGGGGACATTTTATTATGGAAATTAAAACCAACATTGTTTTTCCTCATAGATATATTACTCTTATATATGTATAAACCTTTATTATTACTAGTTTTAGTAATCCATATTTAATAATTATGTGTAATGATATTATGAAATGTAATAGCCTTTCTGTGTGTGACTATTTTAAAACACATTAAATATTTGTTGAGATGAAAGAGTTCCATTGTTATTATATGAATAATTTTTTGGTTATTACATTCTTACCCACTTATAAATATTTTCTCCTGTATTTTTTTTCCAAAATATGGAGAAAGTGGGAGAAATTACTTCTCCTTAATGGGTTCCTCATATTCCAATGTTTTCTCATCACACATATGGGTTTTCCACAATAATTTTACTTAATGAGTAGCCTTTTGTGTATAATGATATCTCTATAGTCAAATATCATCATCATCTTATCATCATAAGATATATCATTTTCCAATTTTTCCAAATCAAAATTAATTTGATATGAGGGATTAGGTATGTACGTCCTCGAGAGTGATACATGTAATATATCATTACTTGAGACATGGTTGGTGTGAGTGCTAGTTGTTAGGAAACAAATATAACGTGACAAGAATATCGAAGGGAACGACAAAACGAGTACTAAACCTACCCTATGTCCTAAATATTATGACTCCCTTATATGGAGATATTTATAGAAATACTTTACATCTAAACTCAATCTTTATATCTCATCAATGATTTATAGAAAAACACTTATTTCAATAATGGGAAACCCTGATGTGATGCTAAATAGTCTTTATATTTTCAATTATTTCATTAAAAAATTCATATTGTTGCGTCTTAATTTCATCTAAGTCATTCCAACACACATTTATTCTACAACTCTTCCCATAAAAGGATTCATATGGAGCCATTTTTATGATTGAGTAAAATCTATTATTGAATGAGAAAATGACCAAAGGATGATATAGATCCCATCCTACTTTAAAGTACATCGAGAAAGAAATAAAAAAATCATAGTGTTAGGATTTTTAGTTCATATTTTCCATTGGTTTAGTGGTCATAATCCAAACTATATCTGAAATCAGTGTTTAGATAATGCTATAGAGTCTTCCAAAACATGTCGGTAAATCTAGGATCTTGATTGGCTATAGTTGAGAGTGGTGCTCCATGAATCCTAAAAAATTCTCTAATTTTTATACTTGAATGTTGATATAGTGATAATTAATCATGAATTCCAATGAAATTATTATTTTTAAGATGGTCCACTATAACTCATATTGCATTATTTCCAACGGATGTGTTTAAAAGACCAATAACAATTTCCATGGAATTATTTTCCGATTTCCTTATGGTAATGGGAATTGGTTGATTCATACCCTTATAATTTTTCCTTTAATATTTCACATAACTACTTACTGTACAAATTTATGTTTATTCTGTGATCTATGTCATCAAATTTCCCCCTAATAGTACTCATGGATATCTCGATACATCTTCATTATCCATGGGTGGGTGGGGACAGTCAAGCTTAGTGAATCATTAAGAAAATCTTTTATCTCATCAGTTAATGATATACATATTCAGGTAACAAACTCTACAACTCTATCATCATCAATTTTTATCTTTAAGGATTTCCATATTATTATTTCAACAAAGTTCTATAGTATTTCCACATCATATCATTGAGAATACTTTTATCATCTCTTGAATGAATGGTTGAGAAATCATTTGATAAAGTAATTATGATATTTGTTCTATTATAATTCCCATATCCAACATTTCTAGGTCCTTGATCAATGGATATCATTAAATTCATATCATTTCAAGAACATCAGAATAATTTTATCTTAAATAATCTATAGCTCTGTTTTCTTTTTCAGTGTTATAATAAATTGAATAATTGTAGTCTTTAAGTAGCTACAACCATATCCTTTTAGTCATATTGAATTCCTTTTGTGTGAACATATACATAAAAATTTTGTGTAATATATATATATAAACCATAATTTCATGATTAATATAGTGTCTCCATATCTTTAATGAAAAAAAGTAACAACAATATATACCCTGTCATGAGTAGGATAATTATACTCATGAGGCTTTAACTAAAAAGATAAATATGATATCACCTTATCACTTATCATGATCAAATATCTAATATCATTCATATATTCAATACTAAAGATAATAAACCCATTACACTCATAGGGTAATGTTATAATGGGTGAACTAGCTAATACTCGTCTTTATTTCATGGATGATTTCTTCAGATTTTTTGTTTAAATGAGCCTTACCCTCTTTCAACTTATCTAAATTATTTGATTCAAAATTGATGAAAATATTTTCACAAACCATATAGAATACCCATATAAACAATATAATCTATGAATATCAGTTAATAATGTTGGATTAGGGCACATATCTATTGCATTAGTCATTTCTAGACCCATAGAGATTCCTTTGCAAGATACATTGTGTTCAAATAATGCAACTTTATTCATCCAAAACTAACATTTACTGAACATAAATTTATTTTCTCTTAATTGATATCTTGTAATAATACTCCTAGGTGTTCCACATGTAACTAAATACCTTGGTATTTTATTAGAATGTCATTAAAAATGATTATACTTTAATATCATTTGATTTTTAATTCAACGACTATAGTTGATAATATACATTATATGTCAAACCGACCAAATTAAACCATCAAAATTGATATTTAAATGTGAATGTTATAAAATAGTTATTGATTTGGTGGATATGAATATTGTTAAATTCATTATAAAAATATATTAAGGTATTAAATAATGACAATTTATTTCTTAATTATTTTCAAAAAATAACACTATTTTTAGTGAATCCATTTTATTCTTCGATGATATGTTTTCTTAAAAAAATTATTGTGTTTTTGGATCGAATAGTATAATTTATTTATGTAATTTTTAGAAATATTATTTAACAAAAAAAGTTAAATTATTTTTTCATAATATGAAATTAGTATATGGTTGAAATTATAAATTTTTCAGAAAAGTTATATTTTTCTATAAATAGTGAAAAACTATGTTTTTTATTTAAAACATCATTTTCATTTTAAATTATTACATGTTAAAATAAAATTTTTGGATTATTTATAAAATTTAATTAGTTATTTTTAATAAAAATAACCTAATTATATTCATTATAATGAATTTTATACTTGAATTTGGTAAAAACAAATTTATGCATAAAAGGAATTATTATGACAACTTGATTTTTCATTGAATTTTGGGCAAGGATGTAAAATTATATTCTGATAATAATATGAATAGAATTCTAAAAAATACATTTCATATTGGTAATTAATAATTTATATTATTAAATATTTCCATTTTATTTTAGGAAAATATGAATAGTAACTTTATTAAATTTCACTCCACTATAATTTGTAAATCATACTATGAAGGCTAAAATATATTATAATGACAAAAAAGGCTACTCACACTTAAATAAATTATATTTTATTAGTATATATCATCCATAATTCTCCAAATTTAAAATATTTATCATTTTGTTTCTTTTTTTCCATGATTTGGAACTTTATAATATTTTATATAAAAAAGAAAAAAAGGCCATTCTCATTATTTTATTATCCTTACTTTTTATACATAATTTTAAAAATAAGGTGTGATTGGTTATAAATAATAATTAGAAATATAATTTATTTTTCATAATCATGGTATTTTATATCAAATTTCTAGGGATGAAATAATTACCTTAAATGTCGACTAAAAACCGATAAAATATTTATTCAATTAATAAAAAAACTAGTTAATGTTTTTGAATACATTTAATGTAATATGATTTGAAAAAAATTTCATCCCACAAAATTTTAATATAAAAATACCTTATTAGAGAGTTTTTAAATACTTTTATTCTAATTAAATTGTTTTCTTATTGTTTTAAAATTCAAATTAAATGAATTGATTGAAAATTAACATTAATGGTATTTCAAAATTATATATATTTTTTACAATATTTAAAACTACAAAAAATTAGTATATTAAAAAAAATATTACTATTCATTTTCATATATAATCCATATTACATTTATGGTAAAATTATACATGTATTCTAACTTTGTTGACCTGTAAATAAAAATAACATTTTTTTCAGGGTAGTTGTTAGAAATAGATAATAAGGGTTAATAAAAAATATTAAGGTCTAAATATTTATCTAAAATAGTTCAATTTTTATTAAATAAAATAGTATAAAATAACCATGAAATTATATTAAAAAATTATCTATTTTCATTCATTTTACCATGAAAAATAATTTCTTTTAATTTTATGTTCTTTGAAATTCTGAAAGGGCCCAGACATCCCTTTTAAAATAAAACCTAATTTGCTTTATACTTTACACTAAAACACCTATTGGTTCAAAAAAATACCAATAGTAAATCAATTCCATTCATGAATAATTACATCCTATAAGCAGTTTTGATCATAAACCCAAACATGGAAGTCATTTGGTGTAAACCATAAGTGGTTGTCTGATGAAGGGTTATCTCTCTCAACCGAGCATTTTTTATTATTTTGACAACCATATTTATTTTTTAATTAATCCCAATTATAAATAAAATAATTATATAACATACAATTATATGTTATTATCTTAATATTATAACCTATTTCTATATCAAATAGCTATCAAATGGGAAAAGAATCAGTCATTCATGTATTCGGTGAACTATCGCTCGTAGATAGATGTAAGTATTTTTCCATCACCACCTCTCATTACCAGCCAAAACGATTGATTAAATATATATATATATATATATATATCTGTTTGTGTGTGTGATATTGATGAACTATTTATCATTATATATATGTAACATATCATTCATTTTCTAAACATCCCATACACTAATAAATGGTTATGTCATTCATTCATATGTTTGGACTATCACCTCCACAAAAAGATGTCACCCATTTTTGATAACCACATCACATTAATTATATATATAAGATAATTTAAAATAATAATATGAAATTTTTTCCATTAAGAACATTTTGGAAAGGTAAAATAATAGTTACCTTCTTTATATATTGATCATTGAGAAATTGAAACGCTACAAATGCTTATACATGACCTATCATCTCAATGATTGTAACATAGTTTGTTTTTCATAAACATATTTCCTGGGTTTTATAAAGGTATAATTTATTTATAAAAATTATAATCATAATATGATTATTATTTTTCATATTATAAAATATTGACCTGTTTGAAAACTATTAACACATTGAACCTGTTTTGAAATTATGAACTGAACATCCATAGAATTCCCTCTATGAACATAACTAATTAAGTAATTAAATCATTCATTAATACTATGTTAGTAACTATTTCATGGATAGTGTATTGAACTGTGAATTTTTTTTTATGAAATAACATAATTAATATCATTTTATTAAACAACAGTTAAAGGACACACATGTAAATTCAGGGCTCAACGTAATGGGTTTCATCACAATTTCCCTTCCTTGAGGTGGAGTTTAATATGATAAACTTGATTTCATTTATGAGTTTCATATACTAACAAATTTAAAATTTATATCTGGAATCATTCATACCTCATGATATTTTCTTTTTTAACATGAATTAATCAATTCATGGGGATTTGACTTGAATATTCCCCTACGGTATGGGGTTTCTTAACGTAGTTTCCTTTCTTTGGGTTATAACTCATCTTTATTGACTATGTAATACCATTATTATGTTTGAATTTATATATAATGTTTTTATTCTATATTCATGTATTTTTTAGATTTATATTCTTTTCACATAATATTAAAATTCATTTACTCTACATTGAGTGATATGATATTTTTTAAGGGTGTTTTATGTTAAATTCTAATTCTTTAGGGAATACAATTATGTTATTAAACTATCTAGTTTTTTTAGGTGTATATAATTCCCCATTATCGGGTTATATCATGATTATACTTATTTTAAATATATTTTAATAGATTAGTTTGATTATTTTCTTTCATGGAGTATTATTGAAAAATGAAACAATTTGTAATGGATATGTATTAAAATAATCATTTATTTTAGGATTGTGTCTGTTCTTTTTGAGAAAATAACATGATATTATTTTTTTCAGTAACATATATTTTCTTAATATATATATATATATATTTATTTTTTTACATGATTATTTTTCATTTACTCCCCTATTATTTAATGATGCATTAAAAATGTTGTCCGTAAGTGATAAGATCATAAATAATATTTTAGAACGAGAATCTTCCTATTCCAAATCCATGTTTTCTAAAAATATTTTATAATATGATATTTTAGGAACATAAATTATTTCATAATTATTTTTAAAATTATATGTTAAATTATATTAAAAAATATAAAATGAAATTTATTAACATTTTAAAAATGGTTTACTTTTGATATCATTTTAAAAATGTTTAGAAATAGTGATTATTTTTAACATATACTATATAAATATATATTTACACTATCATTAACATTATTTTATTTTAATAATACTTTATATGATTTGAAGGTAATTTTAAACAAAAATTAGGTTCACATGATTTTTTTAATTTTTTGTTTTTAAAAGTGATTTATAATATAAAGAGGGTATTTTCCTCAATAATCTTTTTCATGATATTTTAATGGTATTTCAATTAGTCAATGAAAAAAACCCAATATGTTTCTTATTTTATAATATATATCTTTAATGATATCATACTCATTACTTATCTTTATTGATTTTGATTTTTTCAAATATCATTTCACATATCTCGTTTCCTTTCCATGGGTAAATCAAGAAATCAAAGAACAATTATTATTTTTAGGTCAAAAAGAGAATGATTCTAAATATTTTATTAATTAATTGTAAAGATAGTTTTATTATTATTAATTGGTGGGGTCAATAGATATTATAGGATGGATTGATTTCCATTATAGCACGTGAATAACGGGTAAGCCCGATACAACTTATACGACAGTTTTACCCCAATTATAGCTCATGATGAATGAGTGAGCTTGAAATAACTTGTGCAATGGATTGATCCCCCATTATAGGTCACATAGAATAGTTGATAATAATATTGAAGATATTATGTGTGATCCCCATTATATATCTCTAATGTATTGGGAAATTTTCCTTTTTATGCAAGAAGGAGGGAGTTTACCTCTGTGGTTTTTTATATAGATTATTCATGGCTATATTTATTTCTATCATGGGTTATTAATATATTTTTTGAAGGTAATAACACATTTTCATTACTCTTCCATTGGGATATAAATGTTTCCTTTTATCAATATTGAAATCACAAGGACCATGATTATTTTTTACAATTACTATTTACTTTGTTAAATATTTTTTCCATGTGTTAATGATTGATGATCCAAGTATTGATGCATATGAATTTTCTTATATTTTTCTAATTAACTATGGTTATGTCATCATACCCTTAATATTATATTATTCTCAGTAACTAAATTCAATTTTCAATGATTATATTTCCGTATACTGTGTATTTGATCTCACACATCTTATATTTCACATCCCCAAGTTATGAAGATTTATTTTAAATGACTTCTATCTATAAAGGATTCATATGGAAATTATTTTATATTTGATGTTGATGAAATAATATAAAACCTGAAAATCTTGGTATAGTGGAAAAAATACTCTCTCAATGTCAGGGGTGATGTTTATATAATAATTTTTCATAATTCTATGAAATAATAAATCCAAAAGTTCCTCAGTTAAGTGGTTGATTCAATATTTCATTTTGATGAATTAAATTTATTATATCTAAAATTTGGTCTTTCTTATCATTATCAAACTAGAAAGGTAATTTTTATGTTTTTATCACTGGAACTGAGAGTGTGGGTTTGGAGTTCCAACAGATGGTATTATATAAGGGTTTAGACAACTTTAGATATTATGATGTCTATATATGATGCTAAAAAAATATTTAAGTATAACCTTATGGGTTTATAAGTTTATGTTTGATCACATATTCAATGTCTTAGAACCCCTTTGGTGGTTTTATGTGATGTAATTTTATGGCGACTAATGATATTTTGGTAGAAGATTAATTCGGATTAGGTAAATTTATCCCTAATGTTTAATGTGAATTAGTTTTTTTTAAAAGAATTAAATTAAACTTTTGGGGATGTAAGAATAATGTTATGATATATCTGTTGGGGTTAAAAACATTCATTATTGTTATTATATGTGGTATAGTGTTATTTATTTATGGTGATTATTATCATATCATGATGATTATTAGAGTAGATAAAAATATATTTATGGTAACAGATTTTAAGAACGAATAATGTTATTTGGAGAAAAATGGTAAAATTTTCTTAAATGAATATTTGATAAATTTTTGGGTTTCAATCTTAGTTTGTAATATTTTCATTTATGGAACGATCTACATTAATGTTTTTATTACTAAATAATGGATACTGAGATATTAATTCTTTTTATAATGGTTTAATTTATTTTGTAATTATCTTTCCTTGTTATAATAATTATGTTATTGGGTAATGTATAAATATAGGTGGTATAGATTTTTATCAATTATATAAATAAATATATATATATATTATCATATATTTTTTATTTTAGTGCTTCAAGATAAAAAATTCATCTATATACTCAATATATTGATAAAAACAATATATTTTGTTGGAAATTTATTGAAGGATGAAATTACACTTATCAAGTAATTATATTTTCTTATATTATTATTGTCACGACCCGCCCTCGGGGTACGTGCCATGACTACCCCAAGCCCGCCTTCCATAGGCCAGGGGCTGGCGACTAGCACCAAGGCGTAAATCCCGGTAAAAAGGGAAGGCATTGCCTTTGTAAAGTAAACAAACACCACAGAGTAAGAAAGCGGAAAGTAAACACTAAACAAAAGCAGATTACAACTGAAAGTGCGGAAAAGTAAATGGGCTAGTATACAAACCCAAACTGAAAGTAAAGTACAACTCGAAAGGGAAAACAGCAACTGAAAAGTAAAAGCTGCTACACCGAGCTGTCCACTGGAAATCCCACCTGAAGGGTGGGTACAGATAGCTCCTCTGCTCCACGGGTCCCGCCGTCCGCTCCGAGCACGTCCCGCCCAGTGGTCCACCTCCGGGTACCGTCCCGCTCTGCAAGCCTCAGCTAAGGTCAACGCTATCCGTCGTCTGTAACCAACACAACGTAGTGCGGGCAAAGCCCGTGCAGGGGTGAGTATAAGCTACTCAGTAGGGACCCCGAGACCCCTGAAGGTCTCTCAAAATCCACAAAGGATAAACCACGAAGAAACGTACAATCACGAAGTAACAACCAACACTTCTTAGGTATATGCCCATACATATACCTAAGTCATCAATTCAAATACGCTCCAACCTCCGAGCCCAAGTACAACTCAGTCCACACAGGAAAGTAAATGTATTCCACACAGAAAAGCAAAACGTAATCCACACAGGATTGCACAACACAATCCACACAGGAAAGCAACAGATTCAGCTCAGACAGGTATACTTCTTCAAAGGACGATAAAGATGATCTCTGATCCATCTAAGTTGTCGGACCAACGAAGGATCGATAGGTAACTAACCAAAGGACGATAAAGATGATCTCTGATCCATCTAAGTCGTCGGACCCACGAAGGATCGATAGGTAACTAACCAAAGGACGATAAAGATGATCTCTGATCCATCTAAGTCGTCAGACCCTCGAAGGATTGATAGGTAACTAACCCCCGTAAAGACCCACACAGGATCGGGCCCACACAGGACCTGTAGGCGCTGGCTCACACAGAACCGGTGAGCGCGGACCCACACAGGATCGGACCCACACAGGACCTGTAGCACTGATCCACGTAGGATCGCTGAGTGCTGAAGTCGTCATCGTCGAATCCACACAGGATCTCTGTACTGTCGTCGTCGCAGTCACAGTAGCAGTAGTAGCAGTAGTAGTCACAGTAACAGTCGCAGCCAGCACTAGGGTTCCCGCACACAGCAAGCTCGTTCGGAGGGTCCGCTCCACGAGCCGAGAGGCTGATACATCAACTGTCACGAAGTCCAGAGTTGATGTATCCAAAAGTTCCGTATCGTAAACAGGAACTCAACGCAACAGACGGCGCGTCGATCGGACGCCCGGTCTGAGAGTTATTGGCATTTTGTCTCCGGGGCCCGGTTGGTTTTTAAGGCAAAACCAACCCGACCGTACTCCACCTGCGTCCAAACCTCGGGCGGAGTATTCCAAATGATCCTTCTCACTAAGAGGAACACAACACGGCTGACGGCACGTCAATCGGACGTCCGTAGCTCCAGATATGAGCGTTTCCGCTCCGAGGGCCCGGTTGGTTTCGTGAACGAACCAACCCGGCCGAACTCAAAGTAAACCGAAACTTTGAGTATGATATACCGAAACGACCGTCTCGATCCAAGGATCGCGTTGCCGCAGACGGTTCGTCGATCGGAGGTCCGAGGCTCATGTTATGGCCAAAAGACCGAAAAAGATTCGAAACGGGGGGTCCGGGTCCGGGCCGACCCGGCCTGACCCCCCCTGGGTCGACCCGACCCGGGTCCGACCCGGACCGACCGGCTGGCGGCGCGGTGGCGCGGCGGCCCGGCGGTGGTGCGGCGGCCCGGCGGTGGCGCGGCGGCCTGGCGGCGCGCACGGAGGCGGCATGCGGGGGGCAAAGCCCCGCTGATTTGGTTGGCGGCGCGGCTAATTGCCGCGCCCTTTGCAGAAAAAACTGCCCCCACGTGGGGGTCGGCTTGGATAAAAACCGGGGGGCTGGTGCCCCCCCCCCCCCCTTCATGGAAACCGCCCCCCTCATAATGAGGGGGGTTTTGTGTGCTGGCCGGGGGATTAATTCCCCCGGTTTAATGCCATCCGGCCGGCCAGCTGGCCAGCCGGTTTTCTCCAACGGGACCGGAAAATCCGATCCCCTCTTCGGCATCCGACGCCGGCGGCTCGGCCGCCAGTCTTCTCTTTCCGCCGCGGCCCAGAACCGGCCGCGGTGTTCATCGTCCGGCGCGGTGCGACGGCACCGCGCCCCTCCGCCGTGTCTTGATTTCTTTCAACGCGGCGCGACGGCGTCGCGTTCAAGATGTTTCTTCATGGTGTGCGCGCGACGGTGTTGCGTCAAATAAACACACGATTAACCGCGTGGTGCAACGAACCCACGCCACCTTGCTTCCACCCGCAAGATTAAACAACAAGAACGATGGAGGGGTTCGGCCGTGTTCATGCGGTCCGGCCCCCCCTCACGTTAAACAATAACACTTATATAAATTATCCACACGATAGACAAGTATGAACCATGAACAAGGTTAAATATAAACAAAATATGACAACCCCTACCTCGGGTATAAGGTTCGAAGATTTGACAAAGTTCCGCGGAAGATAACGTCGCGGAGGTCGGGCGTCGCGGTCGTCGTTCGTCAAATCCGTTGACGAAGAGGTGCGTCCGATGTGACACGTCGTTGGAGAATCCTTGTACGCTGATGAAGGTTGTCCGAGGAAGAAGCGGTGTTCTCTCTCGTTGACACGGAAGACGAAGAAGAGCGGAGCGGCGTTCTTCGTCGGAACTTGAGCGTTCTTCGTTAAGTCTTGAGGAAAGTCAAATAAAAAGAAAACAACGAACTCAAGAACCCCTACCTCGATAGTCGCACGTTGACGTAGTCGTGGAATATCGGTGTCGATTCCTTTGACGTCGGAGGAAGAGTCGTTGTCGATGGCGCTCATCGCGGAAGAGATGATGCGGAAGAAGAATGTCACGTCGTGGATATGGCGTCGCGGAAAAACCGTGTTCTTCGGCGAAGAAGTTCTTCGTTGAAGAACGGCGTTCTTCGTGTTCTTCGTCGAGGTTGAAGAAGATGAAGAAACAAGAAGAACCTTCCCAACTCTCTCAAGGAGACAAAACTAAACCCAAAATAAAATAAGACTCTATCTTATTTTATTAACACAACAACACTCTATAATTTCAAAAGTTTGAAATTCAAAGAAGAGATAACTCCACATTAATTAACAAATTGTCATGTTAATTAAAGAGGGGTTAAGGGAGTTTGAGGGAAGTTGAAAGGTGGGGAGCTTCGTGTGGGCCCCACCACACTTAATCCTCCCAAGGGAGGTTAAGTGGATGTGGTTCCCACTTCCAACCCCCTTTGGTAGGATTTATCAAGTTAAAATAAAATTTGTTCTTCACAAAATTTTATTTAACTTAAACCTAAAACCCAAAAACTGACCTTCAACCCGCAACAAACGCAACTTCCGAAAAGGGTCTGGTTAAGCGAATATCGGCGCTGCGAGTTCATCGGTGCCCTCAGATTTCAATTCCGAGCACCGGATCAAAAGTTAGAAATTCCCGCTCGTTCGTTCACTGAACGTACCCGAGCCAAACTTCGGAAATTGATTCCGGGCACTCCTGGCCTCGGAATCAGGTGCCGTCTGAAACCGCGCTCTTGTAAAATTCTAAAGAAAATTAAGAAAAAATTTCCCTTGAATTTTACGGGTCTTTACATTACTCCAACCTCAGGGCTTTACGTCCCCGTAAAGATACATCAAAAACTAGGGAAACAAAAGAGGGTACTGAGCACGCATCTGAGCCTCCCGCTCTCATGTGCTCTCCTGGAGATTCCCGTGCTGACATCTGATGCGCACAAGAGGAATCGATCGCCCACGCAGGACCCGCTCCTGACGATCCTCTATCTCCACCGGGACCTCCGTAAAAGTCGCCCCATCGTCAACGTCAAGCTCCCCATGGTCAATGATGTGCGTCGGGTCGTGCACGTATCTCCTCAACTGAGACACGTGGAAGACGTCGTGCACCCGGTGCAACTGAGGTGGTAGAGCCAGGCGATAAGCCACCTCACCAACCCTGCTGAGGACCTGGAAGGTTCTGATGAAGCGCGGAGATAACTTGCCGCCTCGGCCAAAACTCCGAATACCACGTCGAGGTGAGACCCACAAGAAGACGTGGTCGCCATCCTCGAACTCTAGTGGCCTCCGCCTCCTGTCAGCATATGACTTCTGCCGGCTCTGAGATGTACTCATACGCTCCTGGATGACCTGGACCTTCTTTGTCGTGGCCTAGACCATCACAGGTCCCACAAGAGCTGCAAGATTTCTTCTTTGCCGAAAAGAGAAATCTGGTCTCATCCCCTGGATGAACCACATTCTTTGCCTAAAACAGTCAATCCTAACATGGATGATACTAATCCATACCAAGGATGACGTCGTAAGGCCTCGACGCTACTACTAAGAGATTCAACCGTTACTCTTGCCTCCAAGGGTTGAGTCACACTGTCGGCATCAGTGTGTGGTAACTGGGTCTCCTCCAGTAGATGTCTCACAAGTGAGGGTCAAGTCAACAGCCAAAACTGGAACCTCCTAGTAACATCACGAAAGAGGACAGGAACGAAAATATCACAAAGGTATGCGTCTTTTATTATTGCAGCTCATAATACAAGACGCTACACAAAAGCAACAAGGAACCAGAATTACAAAGGATGTATCCACTAGTTCTGCTCCTGTCCATCGGCTCCCAGACCTCCATGATCGAAGGCCTCGGCTGCCTGAAGCTGAGCTCTCCCTTGCTGTCGGGGTGGACCTCCTGGTGGTGGTGGTGGTAGAGCCTCAAAGCGTCGTCCACCACCTGCTGCTCGGCCAGCTCCTCTGCCTCGTCCGCCTCCTCCCTG
Source organism: Viscum album (assembly GCA_963277665.1). Taxonomy (NCBI): domain Eukaryota; kingdom Viridiplantae; phylum Streptophyta; class Magnoliopsida; order Santalales; family Viscaceae; genus Viscum; species Viscum album. The sequence continues at coordinate 363,688 of CAUJRU010000407.1, read as the reverse complement.
CAGACCGCCACGGTCGAACCTCTGCCTCTGCCTAGGTGGTTCCTCAACCGTCTGCTGCTCCTCCGCATGGCGGGTCGGGCAGTCACGAGCCATGTGGCCTTGCCCGCCGCATGCAAAGCACTGTCTTCCACTCAAAAGACTGGCTCCGCGCTGTGTGCCCTGCACTGCTAAGCCAGTGCCCTGAGGTCGTCTGCCTGAAGGTCTGGTCTGTCTGGACCCCTGAGTCATCTGTCGGCTACCTGCTACCGAAGAATCCGCTACGTGCCACCCTGCGGTGGGTCTCTGTGCTGGTGTAGACTCAGCAAGGAAGCTCTCGATCAGAAGGGCCCGCTCCAGTACTCCTGTCTGAGTTGGTATGCTGAGCGAGATCAGCGATGCCCTGATCTCGTGTCTCAAACCCTGCTCGAAGGTCCGGGCCCGGAAGAATGGGTCCTGTACCATGTCGGTCGAGTAGCGCGAGAGATCGGTAAATCTCGCCGAGTACTGAGCGACCGTCATGCTACCCTGCCGCAGCTGTAGAAGCTCCTGGATACGCACCGCACGAAGGGTGGCTGGGACGAACTCCGAGCGGAAGAGGATCTCAAAGTCCGTCCAAAGAAGAGATGCCTCATCGTGCACCTAGAGCATCAAGCTCCACCATCGTCCTGCTGCTGCGTGTAGTAGGCTCGCAGCGAGGATCACCATGAGGTCAGCTGGTGTCCTCACTAGCCTAAACACTCGTACCACTGCCTCCAGCTAGTCCTCTGCTGCCTGGGGATCCGTCTCCCCGCGAAACATGGGCGGTCGCTGGCGCTGAAACTCATGCAGTGCGCTGAGGCGACGTGCATCGTCAGCGGCTACTGCTTGAAGCATCGGGGGCTCGGCGGGTAGTGCTACCGCCGGTGCCACTGCTGACAAAGGGCCCTGCACCGAGGCCTCGTCGCTCGGTGGGCTGTCTTCACGCTCAACTCTCGGAACCCTAGCTGGCTGCCGTCATGGGGCCATCCTGAATAGGAAACAGGTGCGCCACGGTCAAACAGTATACCTGGTGAGCTGACACAAAGAAATCACAAAGAAAACTTTGAAACACACACGCAATCAATGTTTTCGTGCATTAAGTCGGAAATCAGAAGTCAGGGTCCTGGTGTACGGATACGTCGGCCGCCGCACCAACACTGGACTCCCTGGACTGATAACCACACTCAATACGCTAAACATTATTGCTTCACATAGAAAAGATCAGAGTTCGCGGTAGAACCGAACTCCTCTGATACCAATTTGTCACGACCCGCCCTCGGGGTACGTGCCGTGACTACCCCAAGCCCGCCTTCCATAGGCCAGGGGCTGGCGACTAGCACCAATGCGTAAATCCTGGTAAAAAGGGAAGGCATTGCCTTTGTAAAGTAAACAAACACCACAGAGTAAGCAAGCGGAAAGTAAACACTAAACAAAAGCAGAGTACAACTGAAAGTGCGGAAAAGTAAATGGGCCAGTATACAAACCCAAACTGAAAGTAAAGTAAAACTCGAAAGGGAAAACAGCAACTGAAAAGTAAAAGCTGCTACACCGAGCTGTCCACTGGAAATCCCACCTGAAGGGTGGGTACAGATAGCTCCTCTGCTCCACGGGTCCCGCCGTCCGCTCCGAGCATGTCCCGCCCAGTGGTCCACCTCCGGGTACCGTCCCGCTCTGCAAGCCTCAGCTAAGGTCAACGCTATCCGTCGTCTGCAACCAACACAACGTAGTGCGGGCAAAGCCCGTGCAGGGGTGAGTATAAGCTACTCAGTAGGGACCCCGAGACCCCTGAAGGTCTCTCAAAATCCACAAAGGATAAACCACGAAGAAAGGTACAATCACGAAGTAACAACCAACACTGCTTAGGTATATGCCCATACATATACCTAAGTCATCAATTCAAATACGCTCCAACCTCCGAGCCCAAGTACAACTCAGTCCACACAGGAAAGTAAACGTATTCCACACAGAAAAGTAAAACATAATCCACACAGGATTGCACAACACAATCCACACAGGAAAGAAACAGATTCAGCTCACACAGGTATACTTCTTCAAAGGACGATAAAGATGATCTCTGATCCATCTAAGTCGTCGGACCCAGGAAGGATCGATAGGTAACTAACTAAAGGACGATAAAGATTATCTCTGATCCATCTAAGTCGTCGGACCCACGAAGGATCGATAGGTAACTAACCCCCGTAAAGACCCACACAGGATCGGGCCCACACAGGACCTGTAGGTGCTGGCTCACACAGAACCGCTGAGCGCGGACCCACACAGGATCAGACCCACACAGGATCGGGCCCACACAGGACCTGTAGCACTGATCCACGTAGGATCGCTGAGTGCTGAAGTCGTCGTCGTCGAATCCACACAGGATCTCTGTACTGTCGTCGTCGCAGTCACAGTAGCAGTAGTAGCAGTAGTAGTCACAGTAACAGTCGCAGCCAGCACTAGGGTTCCCGCACACAGCAAGCTCGTTCGGAGGGTCGGCTCCACGAGCCGAGAGGCTGATACATCAACTGTCACGAAGTCCAGAGTTGATGTATCCAAAAGTTCCGTATCGTCAACAGGAACTCAACGCAACAGACGGCGCGTCGATCGGACGCCCGGTCTGAGAGTTATTGGCATTTTTGTCTCCGGGGCCCGGTTGATTTTTAAGGCAAAACCAACCTGACCGTACTCCACCTGCGTCCAAACCTCGGGCGGAGTATGCCAAAAGATCCGTCTCACTAAGAGGAACACAACACGGCTGACGGCACGTCAATCGGACGTCCGTAGCTCCAGATATGAGCGTTTCCGCTTCGAGGGCCCGGTTGGTTCCGTGAACGAACCAACCCGGCCGAACTCAAAATAAACCGAAACCTTGAGTGCGATATACCGAAACGACCGTCTCGATCCAAGGATCGTGTTGCTGCAGACGGTTTGTCGATCGGAGGTCCGAGGATCATGTTATGGCCAAAAGGCCGAAAAAGATTCGAAACGGGGGGTCCGGGTCCGGGCCGACCCGGCCTGACCCCCCCTGGGTCGGCCCGAACCGGGTCGACCCGACCCGGGTCCGACCCGGCCCGACCGGTTGGCGGCGCGGTGGCGCGGCGGCCCGGCGGTGGCGCGGCGGCCCGGCGGTGGCGCGGCGGCCCGAAGGTGGCGCGGCGGCCCGAAGGTGGCGCGGCGGCCTGGCGGCGCGCACGGAGGCGGCATGCGGGGGGCAAAGCCCCCGCTGATTTGGTTGGCGGCGCGGCTAATTTCCGCGCCCTTTGCAGAAAAAACGGCCCCCACGTGGGGGCCGGCTTGGATAAAAACCGGGGGGTTGCTGCCCCCCCCCCCCCCCCCGTCATGGAAACCGCCCCCCTCATAATGAGGGGGGTTTTGTGTGCTGGCCGGGGGATTAATTCCCCCGGTTTAATGCCATCCGGCCGGCCAGCTGGCCGGCCGGTTTTCTCCAACGGGACCGGAAAATCCGGTCCCCTCTTCGGCTTCCGACACCGGCGGCTCGGCCGCCGGTCTTCTCTTTCCGCCGCGGCCCGGAACCGGCTGCGGTGTTCGTCGTCCGGCGAGGTGCGACGGCACCGCGCCCCTCCGCCGTGTCTTGATTTCTTTCAACGCGGCGCGACGGCGTCGCGTTCAAGATGTTTCTTCATGGTGCGCGTGCGACGGTGTTGCGTCAAATAAACACACGATTAACCGCGTGGTGCGACGGCCCCACCCCACCTTGCTTCCACCCGCAAGATTAAACAACAAGAACGATGGAGGGGTTCGGCCGTGTTCATGCGGTCCGGCCCCCCCTCACGTTAAACAATAACACTTATATAAATTATCCACACGATAGACAAGTATGAACCACGAACAAGGTTAAATATAAAAAAAATACGACAACCCCTACCTCGGGTATAAGGTTCGAAGATTTGACAAAGTTCCGCGGAAGATAACGTCGCGGAGGTCGGGCGTCGCAGTCGTCGTTCGTCAAATCCGTTGACGAAGAGGTGCATCCGATGTGACACGTCGTTGGCGAATCCTTGTACCCCGACGAAGGTTGTCCGAGGAAGAAGCGGTGTTCTCTCTCGTTGACACGGAAGACGAAGAAGAGCGGAGCGGCGTTCTTCGTCGGAACTTGAGCGTTCTTCGTTAAGTCTTGAGGAAAGTCACATAAAAAGAAAACAACGAACTCAAGAACCCCTACCTCGATAGTCTCACGTTGACGTAGTCGTGGAATATCGGTGTCGATTCCTTTGACGTCGGAGGAAGAGTCGTTGTCGATGGCGTTCGTCGCGGAAGAGATGATGCGGAAGAAGAATGTCATGTCGTGGATATGGCGTCGCGGAAAAACCGTGTTCTTCGGCGAAGAAGTTCTTCGTTGAAGAACGGCATTCTTCGTGTTCTTCGTCGAGGTTGAAGAAGATGAAGAAACAAGAAGAACCTTCCCAACTCTCTCAAGGAGACAAAACTAAACCCAAAATAAAATAAGACTCTATCTTATTTTATTAACACAACAACACTCTAGAATTTCAAAAGTTTGAAATTCAAAGAAGAGATAACTCCACATTAATTAACAAATTGTCATGTTAATTAAAGAGGGGTTAAGGGAGTTTGAGGGAAGATGAAAGGTTGGGAGCTTCGTGTGGGCCCCACCACACTTAATCCTCCCAAGGGAGGTTAAGTGGATGTGGGTCCCACTTCCAACCCCCTTTGGTAGGATTTATCAAGTTAAAATAAAATTTGTTCTTCACAAAATTTTATTTAACTTAAACCTAAAACCCAAAAACTAACCTTCAACCCGCAACAAACGCAACTTCCGAAAAGGGTCTGGTTAAGCGAATATCGGCGCTGCGAGTTCATCGGTGCCCTCGGATTTCAATTCCGAGCACCGGATCAAAAGTTAGAAATTCCCGCTCGTTCGTTCACTGAACGTACCCGAGCCAAACTTCGTTAATTGATTCCGGGCACTCCTGGCCTCGGAATCAGGTGCCGTCTGAAACCGCGCTCTTGTAAAATACTAAAGAAAATTAAGAAAAAATTTCCCTTGAATTTTACGGGTCTTTACAATTATTCTAGATTGTAAATGAATTACTCATCAGTAGGAAATGGATCTTGAAAAAAAATATCTTATTACCTTCATTTTTGGTGAATCTATGTGCCTTTTAAACCTCATTGGTTTATGGTTTTGTTGTTAATAAATTTATCATGAATCATTAACATTTATATGATCATTATTCACTTTCACTATTTGTCACTATTGGTACATTACACTTTTCTTCCATGTCAATTTTTAACTTCCCACTAATGTTCTACTCTTTTGATATATAGTATATGTTATTCTTATAATGGAAAGAAACACTCTGGTCCATTAATTTTTAAAAATTCTATGTGTGAGGTGTTATGGGAATTCATTGTGACTCATTTTAAGATTTTTTCAATAATCCAATTGGCGTTAGAAGGTGACGTCAGTATGTTGCATCCATAGGGTGCATCAGTGGGTGGCATCGGTAGGCGGTGAGGGTGGGTGGCATCGGTAGGTGGTGTTAATAGGTGGTGTCTGTGGGGGTGAATTAGTAGGTGGCATCAGTAGGTGGTATTAGTTGGTGGCATCAGTAGGTGGCATCAGTGAGTGGCGTCGGTAGGTGGTGTTAGTGAGTGGCATTAGCGAGTGGTGTCGATGAGTTGTGTTAGTGACTGGCATCGATGGGTGGCATCAATGAGTCACATCAGTGAGCATTGTCAGAGACTCATGTCGATGGATTTCCTTGATCAGTATCATTAGTGACTCATCCATCGATGACTCGAGTCAGTGACTCAGCCATCGGCGAGTCATTTCCAATTTTTCACAATTTTTCCAATTTCTACCCTCTTACATTTTAATTGATGTTAATTGAGTTACCTATAAAATTATAGTAGTTTTAAACCCATTTAAAAGGCTCTATATTGTAACTTAAATTATAAATATTCTGGGAGACATTGAAATAGTCAAGCCACATAATCTTGATTGTGATTTGACTTTGAAGTACATGGAAACCATCTCACTTTCATTAATATAGGGTCTAGATATTCTAAGCTGAGATATTCTCTTACCCATGTGTTTTTATTGTCTCATGGTGTGCTTAGGGCCTTTCTTCCCCTAATGATTTTAGTGTTGTATTGTGGTGTTCAGATTCAATTTTCCTTGGAGTCTCTTTCTTCTTGTGTCACCCTCTGTTTTGGCATAAGGAGGAGTTAATGATCCTTTATTTTTTCATTTATGATTTCCATTGTGTCATGTTTAATTGTGTATAATCTCTAGTGGGTGTAATTGTTTCACTTTGTTAGTACGATAAAATATTAAGTTTAATTATGTATGTTACGAAGAAAATAGAACCAGTTATAAAGATAATCAGACCTATTATGATAACGGGTTTTGATACCTTAGTAAAAAATGAGGGGCGGGCAAGATGATTATGATGTCTGTGTTATTTTACCTATTATATTTGATCCATGTTCTGATTTTTACAGGTTGTAAGCCTAATAAAAATCAGGTTGGTTTGTGGTCTGTACTTACTCATGGGTGATGGTTTATACTTCGTTTTGACCCTATGATTGAATGGATCCTAATATGAAATTTCAGTTAATCACATATATGTAGTTAAATAAGTGAATTCCCCATGAATAAAGTATTCTATGATCAACCCTGAATTAACAAAGTGAAATTAAATTATAATTTCTTGTTAAGTCTGAATACTCCTCATTTATTTGGTGTCTCAAGGTGATTTCTGTCATTTCGGTGGTCCTGGTGCCTTGTGTGATTTGTGTGGTGTTTCGGCTAGGAGTGTGAATATTTTTATGTGGTGGTGTATGTGTTTTAATGTAATCTCACACATGGAGCTTGACTGATTATGGAATGTATGAACTTGTTGTGTAGTGGGGCTACATCTGGGTGTGTTATGTTTGTTGGGCTTGATGTATTTGTGTAGTGGGACTACTACTGGGTGGTGCATTGGTTGTGATGATGATGTATTGGGTGTGACTGTGAGTTAGAATTTGTTCTGTTTTGGTGGTTGGTTTGAGCAGCATTACTTTGGAGAATGATTGTGTCGATAAAGAGGAAGTGTGAAGTGTTTGGGTTATGGTGTTACTTGTTGTGTTGTTTTGTTGGTAGTTTCCAAAGTTGGGATGGAGTAACAAAATATAATTCATAATTAAATTGAATTGAATGGGTGTTAAGTAAGATATATTTAGGAACATTCTTTCATTTATCAACTTTTGAAGTGACTATGATGGTGTAAATACAAGCATGTAGGGGTAGGAGTAAGGGTAGTTTTGTGTGGGCTGGTTGTGTGATTGGAAACCCATAGGTTTGGAAGATTGTTTGATACATATATATATATATATACAAGTAGTTCCTTGTTATTTCTATGTACAACCCATCCATATTGAGCATTGTGTTCTGAACAACCCAATTTTTATGGGGAGGGTGTCCTTTTCTAACACCCTAATGAGAGGATGGATAGATGGTTATTGGATCTTCCTTACTCCCTCTTCTAGGCATTGTTATCTTTAGAAATATTGTAGTAATGGATTCCACAGAGAACGCGCCTCACGCGCCTGGAGGTTTTTCGAGTTTTCTGACCGTTGCAACCCCCTGTCCTCCCGCTTCCTCGTCTGTCCCGTCTCAGGTGGCGCAGGTCCGTGGCTCCGGCCGGCAGGAGATTGGCAGGGCTCCGGCCAAGGGGACTACGGTCTCGAAGCCCGGCCCAGGAGTTGCGCCGCGCTCTTTCAGAGATGTGTTGCATGGTAATCGGCCGGGGGATCCGTGCTTCCCGGAGGTTGGTCCGTTCTCTCACTCGGTAACAAGGGAGGGCTCCCTCGTTTCCCTGGTAGCGACTGAGATGGACTTTAATGAAGCGCTTGTCAGGATCAAGTGGACGCTCGTAGCTCGGTTTGGCACTGCGCTGCCTTCCCTGCAGGTTTTTAAACGCTTCGTTGATTCCTGGGGCCTCCAAGGGGAGGCTCGCATCTCGCTGATTCATCGGAATGCGTTCTGTCTGGTGCTGGCTTCAGAGGAGGACTTCGTGTTTGCCTGGTGCATGGCTCGAAGATCTTTGGGGTGGTTTCGCTTCAACTTGTCTCGGTGGTCGCTGGCGGTCCATAGGGGCAGGGAGTGCTCTCGCGCTGCGGTTTGGGTTTCTCTCCCGGGCCTGCCGCTACCCTTCCAAAATGGCACCTTCTTGAAGGCCATCGGGGACTCCCTGGGGCAGTTCCTTTGCTCGAATCTGAGCACCAGGCGGGGGGAGTCGACCATGGTACCCAGGATCTGCGTTGAAATGGACCTGTCTGCTCCTCCTCCGGAGCAGCTCTCCCTGAAGGTGCCGAATGTCGTGGACTGGTTTCTTGACTTAGTGTACCCGGTGTTCCCTCGGTTTTGCTCCTCTTGTTGTCTGCAGGGCTATTCTCTGCAGCAATGTCGGAAGAGCGGACCAGGAGGCCGACGTAACGTCTCTGGGGGGAGGCCTCCTGTTTGTCCGGTGGCGGCGGGCTCAGGGGTGGCTCCAGTGCTGGCTTTTCCTGCCCCTTTGGCCCCTTTCTTGCCTCCTGATCGCCCTTCAGGAGAGGTGTTGTCTCCCTTTCCTTCATGCCAGGAGGGCCCTCCTATCAAGGTCTTCAGCTCTGCTTTGTCTCCCGGGTTCCGGCCGCGGCGCTCGTGTCCCGTCGCCTCCTCCAGCGTTCCAGGGCAACTACTGCTGGATGGAGCCCTGCTCGAGTTCTCCCTCAGTGTGCCGATTGATGGGGCCCCCCCGATCAGTGGGGTCTTGGTCTCAGTGGTGCTCCGGAGGAGGTGTTAAGGACCTTGGGGTCCAGGCCCTACGGTCAGGTTTCCAATGGTGGGTCGGTGCTGCAGGTTTGCGTGGCTCGTCCTGAGGAACATTTTCACACAGGTGGGAGGTCGGGCCCGTCCTTGGGCTCGGTCGGCCCCGACCTAGCCGGGGCCAGTGAGGATGAAGGTACATGGAAGGTAGTGCGTCGGCGTCGCTCGGGATCCTACGCGGAGGGGAGGGGGGAGGGCTCACCTTCCGTGGGTCCTCTGGAGGCCTCTCCTCCCTCCTTGTCTGGTAAGAGCCCGGGAGTGCGCACTAGGCTCATGCTGAGGCAACTTCAGTTAAGGGAGTGTTCGGACTCCAGTGTCAAGGAGACCAGAGGTCCTGGGGCCAAATCCAGGGCTTTTAGCAGCCCATGATTCCTATCTTTATCTGGAACGCCCGTGGGCTGGGGGCGAGAGTGAAAACGGATTTTATTTCTTCATAATGCAGGAAGTACAAGGCCGCGATGGTTGCGGTGCTTGAACACAAGAAGAGTTCTGGGAAAATTAAGGAGTTTGCTCGTAGGGTTAAAATTCATGGATATATGCATGCGGAGCCTATAATCAACCATATCTGGTTGTTCTGGAAAAGGGAGGTAGTAGTGGAGTTGCTTCAGGCGGGGGACCAACATATGACTACGAGGGTTACATGCGATGGTACATCTGTGGTTGCAACCTTCGTTTACGGGAGTTGTGATACTCAAAGTCGTGAGTTGTTGTGGTCGGAGCTGTCCAGTTTCGACCCTTGTGACCAACCATGGATAGTGAGCGGAGACTTCAATATCATTGCGCTTCCGGAGGAGAAGAAGGGTCGTGGGGAGTTCCCCAGGAGGGCTAGTAGATCCTTTGTCCATTTCATGGCGGAAAAAGGGCTGATGGACCTGGGCTTCCATGGTGACCCCTTCACCTGGTGCAATAACCGAAAGGGTGAAAGTCGGTGCTGGAGTAGACTGGACCGATGCGTTGCTAACGTCCACTCCATCTCGTTGTTCCCTAGAGCGAAGGTTACCCACTTATCGCGAAGTATTTCTGACCACTCGCCATTGCTGGTGTCTTTGTGCAGGGAGGAAGTTAGGCAGGAAAATTTTTATTTCTGCAACCAGTGGGAGCGTAGGCCGGACTACCATCGGCTGATCTCTAAGGTCTGGGAGGAGCCTACTCAAGGGCATTCTTGGGGGGCCCTCCACGCCAAGCTAAGGCGTCTGAAGAGTGCTCTCCAGGTGTGGGCCAGGAATATCCCTCCTCGGGACCAGGAGCTGTCTGTGCTCAAATAGGATATTGAGGGGTTGGAGGCTCGGTTAGAGGATGGGTGGGCTGAGGAGACCTTTGAGGAGCTGGCTGAGAAGAGGAGTGCCTTGGCGGATTTAGTGCTCTCGCAGGAACGCAAGTTGAGGGAAAGTTCCAAAGCTAAATGGCTTAAGGAGGGGGATAATAACACCGCCTACTTTCATGCTTGCTTGAGAGAGAGGAGGCGGGCGACGAACCCAAACATGGCTTTGGAGGATGGCTCGTTCATAGAGGATAGGGAGGTGGTCGGGAGTATGTCCTTGTCGTTCTTTAAGAATCTCTTTGCGGGACCGAATGAGCGCATGGTTCAGGGATATCCCTCGGGGGATGCCAGTCTTTGGGAGGGGATCCCCAAGGTTGTCTCGGACAGGAAGAATGGGCTTCTAGAAAGGGTTCCCGAGGTAGAGGAGGTGTAGGAGGCCTTGTGGGGTTTGAACCCTGATAGTGCAGCAGGCCCGGACGGCTTCCCGGGGTATTTCTACAGGGGCTCCTGGGCTGTTGTTAAAGTTGATGTTGTTTCGGCTGTCCAAGACTTCTTCCACGGGGGTGTAATCCCACGGATCGCGGCAGCGACTAAGTCAGTGCTGTTACCGAAGATCAAAGCCCCCTCTTCTCTATCTCACTATCGGCCTGTGAGTATGTGCAAAGTTCCCTACAAGATCCTGGCGTGCATCATCAACAGATGGATGTCAGGCTTCCTTCCTAGATGGGTATCAGCGGAACAACACGGCTTTGTCAAAGGAAGATCGATCCAGGGTGCGGTGGCTTTGGCATAGGAGCTGTTGAGGGATCTGAACACGAAAACACGTGGGTCTAACCTGGTTGTCAAGCTGGATATGAACAAGGCTTATGATAGGATGGAGTGGGGCTTTATCAACAGGATGTTGGCTGCTATGGGGTTCTCTAAATGGGTATGCGATCTGATTTTCAGGTCCGTCAGTTCTCCTTGGATGGCTTTAGTGTTCATGGGGAAGTCTTATGGCTTCTTCAAGTCGGTGCGAGGCCTGCGGCAAGGAGACCGCTTATCTCCGAGCATTTTTATCCTCATGCAAGAGGCCCTGAGCAAGCTTACCGACAGAGGTGTAGCTGATGGGGCCATAGTGCCATATAGGAGGAAGTATGGTTTACCAACGGTGTCGCACCTTATGTTTTCAGACGACACTGTGATCTTCATGAATGGGGGAGGGGGATCCCCTACTGCGCTTAACAAAATCTTGGAGGAGTATGGGCATTGGAGTGGGCAAATGGTTAACAAAGGAAAGAGTAGCTTTAATGTTTCTAGTTCGTGTAGTTTGAGCAGGGTGGACAGACTGGAGAGGATTCTGGGTATGGGACGTGGCTCGTTCCCCATGGATTACCTCGGTGCACCTATTTCCCCAGGTAGGTTGAAGACCAGGGACTTTGACAAGGTGGTCGGGAGGATCACGGAGCGAGTCTTGAACTGGAAAAATCGCTTCTTGTCCTTCGGGGGGAGGATTACCTTGGTGAACAGTGTACTTTCAGCCATACCAGTGCATGCCTTGGCCTCTGTAAGTGTACCGAAGGGAGTGATCAAGACCATTGATAAAGTACTGGCGCGGTTTATATGGGACGTTGCGGATGAAGGGAAGAGGCACTGGGTGTCATGGAGTAGGATGGCGCGTCCCAGTGACGAAGGTGGAATTAACGTCAGGAGTCTGGGGGCTACGATTCACTCCATTCGGGCGAAGCTTGCATGGGAGATCGTTGAGGGACGCACCCCCTGGGGTAGGCTCATGATGCAACGGTACAGGGCTGGGGGTGCATGTGCCCTGAATAATGGGTCGTCTTTGTGGACTTTGGTGAGTAATATTATCCCTACGCTTCTCTCGCTGTCCCGGTGGATCATTGGAGAGGGCCTCATCTCCTTCTGGCAGACCAATTGGTCCGGTTCTGTGCTGGGGTATCCGGGTTGCCCAGCCCCCACTATCACCTTCAGAGAGGCGAGTTTTTATCCCCAGTTCTTCATATATATGTTGGATGCAAACTAGAAAGAGGTTTTCGATGATATTTGTATGAATGATGAGCAGGACAGGTGTGTTTTCACCCCCTCTTCCTCGGGGTTGTTCAGCCCTAAGGAGTTCTGGAGGATGGTTGCCTCCCCTGGAGATCATGACGGTTGGAGTGATCTGGTGTGGGGAAACGGAGTGCCGACTAAGTTCTGATTCCTTTCATGGAGGCTTCGGAACAACGCCCTTCCATCGGACGATAATATCAAACGGCTGGGGATCAGCATGGCTTCCTGCTGCCAATGTTGTCTATTCAAAAGTGAAGAAAGCTTAAGCCACATCTTCTTCACGGGTGGTTGGGCACGCGAGGTTTGGAGATCGGTCGGTATTCGACCAGACTATGGGGAAGCAGGTGGTAACATCGAATTCTTCTTGGAGCATTGGGTTCAGGGGGCCTTGGGAGCTGGCTCAGACCTGGCGGCGAGGCGGGTCATCTTCATCATGGGGTGCTGGGTGTTATGGCAGGCTAGGAACCGTGCCAAGTATGAGGGGCTCCTATCCTCTGATAGGGCGGTTGTGGCCAGAGCAAGGTGGCTTTTGCATGATTTGGTTGGTCTCGGTGCCATCAGAAAGGAGGCCCCGTCCCTGGGTGCTCTTTTCGGCTTGAGGGCTGCAGGTGCACAGAACGCTGCCAACCATCTGGGGAGTTGGATCCGGTGGGTTCCTCCTAGGGATGGCCTTAAACATAACACAGACGGCTCCTGTGGGATGGGTATAATGCGTGGAGGAGGGGTTGTGCGGGACGCCCGGGGGAGAGTAGTGCTAGCTTTTTCGATCTTCTATGGAAGTGGCTCTCCAATTCGGGCGGAGGCTAATGCGGCCCTATCCGGCCTTATCTTCTTCAAGGAGAAAGGTATTCTCATCAGCGAGATAGAAACTGACTCTAAGATTGTCCATGATGCCTTAACGGGCAAAGGCACCATTCCCTGGTCCATATCCTACACCATGAGGAAATGAAAGCTCCAGCTCAACAACCAAGTGAGAGTCTCTCATACATGCAGGGAGGGGAACAAAGTGGCTGACCATCTGGCCTCTCTTGCTTCTTCGAGTTCCCCGGTTTGTTTCTTTTTTAATGTGTCCCAGTTTAATTCATAGGGGGAGGAACTTGTACGGGGCGATGCCCTTGGATTACATTACTTTCTCCCCCCCCTAGGTGGACCCTCTGACCCCTCTTTTTTATATCTTTTCATTCTTTTCTTTGTTGCCTTTGTTTCATAAATAAAAATCGTAACGTTGGATGGTTATCTTTAGAATCTAAGGGCATGTTGTGGTGTGGTTGTGGGACCCAGGTGCCTATAGAATAGATGTGCTTCCTAGGTTTCTTCGATATGTGTTGTGTTATGATTTCCCATGTGTCTTTAGGATGAGGCCCAGGTGTATGCAGGCAGGATGAGGCTTTGGTTGTTGCCAGGTCTGTGCGGGTGGGTTTGTAATATGGGGCTTGTGGAAGAGCATGGTAGCATCAGGATGTTGACCGTTAGTGATTTGAATCTAACTAGTGGGAAGTGGTGTGGGGTACCATATCATCGATGTGATTACTACTTTTTTTACTTGAATTGGGTTATTTGGTGAGTGTTCCTTGGTGAGGTTGGGGTAGATAGTCTACCTTTTTATGTTCTTTGAGTTTCTGATATTTTTTCAAAAGGGCATTAGTATGATTCCCCCACTTCTGTACAAGTTAATTTTCCATTTCCTACTGAGTATACTTGTATGCTCACCCTATGTATATAAAATGGTTATCAAGTTTCTAGGGAGATTACATTGACTATGCTAGTCCTTACTAGCTCGGGCTTTGGGGTAGTTTTTTTGTCCCTGTTTAGCTTTGTTTTTGTTACCTTAGTTTGGGGGTTTTTTTTAATTTATATCAGTTTTGTTTAAACATTCTTATGAGATATATTTTTTTCCCTTTTCACATATAAAATTATGGGAGTTTTTTGGGATGAACCATTTTATCCCCTGATCTTTTTCTTCAAAAAAGGGTGACACATTCCATCTTTGGGAGAATGTTTGCCTACGGTTGGTTCAGCTCACCACCTTGTTGCTTATTAGAGGTGGGGATTAGGATTAATTATATATTTTTAATCATGAATAAGGAAGGTTATTGAACTTTTCTATCTCTACCCTCTTCTTTAAAGAGGTTTGTGACAATTCTAGATTTTCTTTTTTCCTTCTCTTTCTAACTATTCATGTGCCTATTTTGTAAACACTTTTTACAATGTGGGATTTCAAAAAAGTTATTTTCAAATTTCGTTCCCTTTATTTCCAATTACAAGTTAAAATAGCATGTAAAACATTTATTAGTGGGGAAAGAATATATATATATATATATTAAAATCAATGAATATGTCTAATAGCATACAAGTCACACAACACAATGTTTAAATAAATAAAAAATACTATTATTCAAATATAACATTTATAAACTAGTTGTTGAATTGATGGGTATGAACAAGATTAAATAAATAATATATAATGGTACTAATAAATTCAAATTTATTGATTAATAATTTGGAAAAAAGCATTGAATTTTTACTAAATCCATTTTTTTCTTCAAAGACATGTTTTCCTAAAAAAATTTGTTTTCTTGTTTTTTGGGAGATAATTATGAAATTTTTTTATTGAGATTTATTAAATTTTATTACATAATACAAATAAATATTTTGAATAAGAATATGAAAATTATCCACTAGAGAAATTATGTAATTTTTCAGAAAGGATTGCTTTTTCAAAGAATAATGAAAAATATTTTTTTTATTGAAAATTATATTTTATTTTAAATTATTGAAAATGTGAATTTCAATTATGGTATTGGTTATCAAATATAATTAAGTATTTTTTATTGAAAAAGTACAATTATAATCATTATAATGAATTTCATTCTTGATTTTTTTATGATTAAATTTATATACATAAAAATGTATTTTTCTGTAAATCTGCTCTTTGTTGCATTTTACATTTAAATATAAAATCAAATTAATCGCATTATATGAAATTAATTCATAAAAATTGATTCCATTTTTGGAATCATGAAGTCCAAATTTGGTAAGTAGCTCCCTTTTATTTGTATATAGTATGAATGGTAACCTTAATATTTTTTGTTACCATGATATATGGTATATTAAGTAATTAAGATTAAAAATAATACATAAGGACTAAAAAGTGATCCAACTACTTTCCATGATTTTTTGGTTGAGTATATATCATGCATATTCATCAAAATTTACAATATATTATGTTTTATCCTTTTGACAATGATTTTGATCTTTATTATATTTTATTGAAAGAAAACTCAAAAATGTCATTCTATTTGTTTCATTAAGTTTTCATTTCATAAACAATGATAAAATATATTTCATTTAAGTTATAAATATTTATGTGAAATAAAAATAATTTTCATTTATAATGGTAATTTATTTAAAAAAATTCCTGATGAAATAACATCCTTAAATTCCTACGCAACCCCAATACAATATTTATTTAGTTAATAGAAAAATAAAATAATTATTTATAAATATATTAAATGTAATATTATTTGAATACTATTTTGTGATACATGATTTTTGAAGATTAAAAGGACACAGTTTTGTGGTTTTAAATACTTATAGGATATTTTCATTATTGTATTGTTGTTTTAATAGTTAAATAAAGTTAAGAGTTCCAAAATCTATATTAATGTTTTTCTATAACACATAATATTTCATTGAATGATTTAAAACTCAAAAATATTCACTATATTTGGAAATTTTTTAATATAATTTTTATAATATAAAACATCATCCATTTAGGGTCTGATTAATATTTTATAGTAAATATATTGACATCGAAATAGTAAATATTTTGTTGTTGCTGTAATTGTCAGAAAGGGTTAACACGTGTTAAAATAAAACAATAGTGAAAAAAACATATATTAACTTGTAAAAAATTTATTAGATGAGATTATTTATAATCATACACATATTTTATTTTAATTATATAAATTTTTAACCATTTTAAAATGAAAATTAATTTGTATAAATATAATTATTTATGAAATTCCAATAGTTCCCCTCGCTTCTCTTATAAAAGGGAACATTCTATCTTCCTTTCACAACACATAAAAGCCTATTTTTTCAAGCATGATATACCAAAAAACATTAATATCATCAATAATTATATCCTAAAAGACATTTCTGTTTAAAAACCATCTAAGGAATGCTTTTGTTGTAAACTATAAGAGGTTTTACAAAGAGGAGGTATCACTCTTAACTGATAATTCATGTGTTATTTATTCTTCCAACACATTTAAATCATCCTTAACCATGATGATGTAATAAAAAATTTACATGCCACATAATTATATTTTATTTATTTTATTGAATAACCTATAACAATATCCAAAATCCATCATGTGGGAAAGGAGTCCATTGTTCATGTATATAATGAAATACTTCTTCACAGAAGGATGTGATTTGATTTCCATCACTACCAAAAAATTATGGTTATAATGAAATATATAATGTATATATATGATATTAATGAATTTTATATTTTTCCAAATAAGTAATATATCATCTGTTTTCTGAACATCACATACATAGATAAATGATAACGTCGTTCGTGTGTACTTGTATACTACTGCCTCCACAAAGTGATGTGATTCATTTTTCATCACCATATCACACAAATGATATATATACATTTATTTAAATAAATAATATGGTTTTTATATTATTATTATAATTTCTTAATGATAAAACAATATTTAACTTCATCTAATAATGATTTTTGGAAAATGGAAATGTTAAAAATACATGAGTATGACCGACCATCTTCAATATTTTGAATTAGTTCTATTTCCATAACCATCATTAATGGTTTGTTTTAAAAGTAAAATTTATATAAAAAATGATAATTATTTCACGATTCTTTTCACAAGATGATGTAAAAATGACCCTTTTGATCACGATCAGCACACCGAAGCTATTTTAAAATTATGAAACGGACATCCTCAAAATACCCAATTAGGATCTAACTTATAAACTAATTAAATATCTACTCAAGATAAATGAAATAAATTTTCAAAAGACATGAGATTAAACCTATAAAATATTCTTATGAAAATAAATAATTTATATAATTTAATTATATATTATTAGAGGATATACATGTAATTTTTATGCTAAAGGTAAGGGATTTAAATTGAATTTCCATTCATTGAGGTACATTTTATAGTATTCCAAAAAATTTATATTATGAGGTGTATATTCATCCCATTATATATGTTATATCATGACTATTTCAAAAATTCATTCTATTTTATGTTTTCATTTTTATTATCATATTCAAGTAAATTTAACATGAATGTTTCCAAGTAGTAAATAGGATTTTAACAAAGTTTCTATTAACATGATTATAATTTTTCTTCATTGAAATTTTTATTCCAAGATTATGTCTAAATTTATCAAAAAATATTTTTAGTGTCAATTTAATTTTATTTATTTATTTATATTTGATAAAATAAATTTATCCATGCATTAATTATCAATACAATGATATGATCTTTGTAAGGGTGTTTCATCTAAAATTCTTATTATTTGGAACATTAATTTATAATGTGAAACAATATCCATTTATACGGTGGATATAATGTCCTTTTAAATGTAATATCAAGAATATACTTACTTTCATTATATTTTAATTGATTTAATTTATGTTTTTCTTTAATGGATTATGATTGAAAAATTACCAAACCGATGAAGGCTTAAAATTACAACATCCTTTATTTTCTGGGATTTTTAAACTCCATTATAATTTATTATATGTATAAGTCAGCAGCCTTAAACCTTAATTAATCTTGAGTTATTACAAGATTACACATTGAGGATCTTTTCGGGTTTAGAGTTTTAGAGAATTAGATCATAAAACTTGCATTACATTCCACATATAAACAAAGTGGTTACATAAAGATAGAATTCTTTTTTCCCATCAATGGAAACATATTTAAAATAAAACATGGATTCTTTCTTGACAATTCCTTGACACTATCATCATATGATGTACCTTTCCCTTAACCTGTGAAAAACATTTCAAAAACTTGGGATGAGCATAAAAAGCTCAGTAAGGGATATAAAAATATGGAAAGGAAAAATGGGTACATATATACATAAGAATGAAATCATACATTACCCATAAAACATAATCACTTTAACATACCTCATCAAATCATGAATAAATCATAGAAACCATAAGACATAAAGGTATCTTGAGGTATTCATAACATTCTTACGTAGGGAGTAACCCTCTTGGTTACCTTTGGAATACCCATCACAATATATTCCCTAAATCTCTTCGGAGAAACCTTAACGTTACACTCCTTTGCGTTACCCAATGCATTGGAGAGCTATATCGGGCTCACCCACCATTAGATTATCACAGAACCACCCTCTTCATAATAATGCCCAAGAACCTCAACATAATCGTATCACATAAAACATGCATAAAGGAAACATAACATGTCCACCCTTCAATCACATGATATCAATACAACACATTGATATAAAAACATTATGAAAACCATTTTCAATACCAAAATAAAAGAAAATTAAAACATGGTATTTATTTTTCTTTTAAAAGAAGGTATGGCTTGTAGAGGAAGCCGAAACTCAAATAACGGTCACGGAGGCAGAGAAGTCGTTGTCGCTGCATACGTATGACAAAAACATTTCCTTTTGTCGTTTAGTAAAACGCTTCATATAAAAAAATATTCCTTTTGGATAAACGTATAAGTCAAAGGGGATTATACACCATATAAAAGAAGGTTGTGTATAAAACAAAATATGCCTCAATGAAAGGAGATTGAGACAAAGTCCCATACCTCGTGTCCGACTTGACTCGGTCGTTCATTAATCTCCTGAATAATAAACTTGAGTTAATTTCTACTTGTTTAAGAACCTTTTTCATGTTCATTATTCCATTTATATCACTTATTTCCATGTCATTAACACTATGTAATTATTTAAGTTAATAACGGTCGTTTTAACGATCATTGGTGCTTGAGTCAAAAATAAACCCTCTATAATTACATGTTGTTCATGTACCCATTATATCCATAATTATAATCATTATTTATATATCATATATATCCAGTATATACATGCATTTATAATATTACATAATCATTTAGAGGTATGAAATGAAATGCACCGTTCATGGAGACGGTAAGCCGTACGTACGCATTAACGCTACTTTCATTTCTATTTCTTATTTTATAGAACGGAATCATAATGATATAAAGGTATATTATAATTCCAGTATAATATCATATATAATATCATAGTTCCATCCTTTATACGTCCCACATATGGTATTTAACGAATCAAATCACTTTGAGGGGGCGGTAGTCCGCACTTCCTTAAATGAAGATATCGTGTTTACCCATAATGGAAACCATAAAGGTATGCCCAAAATGAAAAATACATAAGATTAAGGAAAAAATAAACATATTATATATCATATATAAATATAGTTACATCTTAATGGCCACCTTTGACGGTGTTAAAAGAATGTTGAACAATCATCGTTTCGGGAGGCATAAATTCACCATCCACGGAAGCAGTATGTCCTTTAACCATTAGATGTAGGTGTGTGTAAGTGTAGCTATAATACTTCTTATAACAAAATCCTATTATATTAAGGATACTGTTTTTGTTACAAAAGAAAAGAATAAAAAGTGTTTAGGGGGTTGGGGAAGCAAAGTCAATCAAAAGGACTCAAAAGAAGACATTACCTTAAA
Source organism: Viscum album (assembly GCA_963277665.1). Lineage (NCBI taxonomy): Eukaryota > Viridiplantae > Streptophyta > Magnoliopsida > Santalales > Viscaceae > Viscum > Viscum album. The sequence continues at coordinate 343,782 of CAUJRU010000407.1, read as the reverse complement.
ATCGGGTAACTCACTTAGATTTGAGCTCAAAGGCTTCCTTGGGAACACTTCTGCCCAATGTGAGGCTTCAAGGAGTAAGAGAGGGATTTGTAGAGCCAAAATGGGCAGGGTTTGGCCGAGCCAAAGTCTTTGGGAGTGTGTGTAAGGAGGTAGAGGTGGGGGCCTTTTATAAGAGGAGAGGAGGGGCACTCTTGGAAGGTAAAGAAAAGTCACTTTATTTTAAAATGGTATTCGGATTTAAGAGGTCCCACATTGATTTGTTTCGAGGATAAGGTGATAAGGGTTCTAAATCCACCCATGCAATAGGTTTTGGCGATGTGTAGGTCTTAGATTTTACATTATCATTCAATTTTATTTAAATCGTTAAATAATGAGGTCATCGCTGCATCATCATGATGTCATAAATAATTTAATTTATTTAATGTCTAAAAATGATAAAAAAAATACTATGATGTAGGAAATCTATTTATCTTTCCAATGACTATTTATAATCAAAAATATGATCTTTATAACCCCATGTAAACATTTTTTAGTAAAACATCTCATGTTTGTGTCATTTTTACTTTTACATTAAATAAAATGTTATTTATGTCATTTCCCAAACTAATTGGCTCCATGGGTCCCCAAGTTGACCCATGGATTTTCTTGGTCGGCCATGACACATCCAATTAGGGTTGGACATGTGTCAAGCTCATCTCATTTTATTAAAGCATTATTTTTACCTTAAACTACACTAACTACCTCTAATCGCGATTAAGAACTTAAGAGTTACTATTCACAAAAAAAATAATTTTAATCTCATTGAACCACATTTTACTTCTTAATGAAAACCATGTATGTCAGATTTTTGAAATTCAAAACACATAAGTGGTAAATTTTCATTTATACGAAAAATCAGTTTTTATAAGTACCACTAAGTGGTTTCACTATTCTTCAAAAATTGAAGCTTTTTAGAAAAATACCAAAAATTCAACCTAATCTATATTTGATATTCCGAATTCAAAAATCAAGTCTATTTTAAAAAATTAAAAACATATACGTCATATTAATTAATTTAATAATTAATTCCCGATGTCATGACAAATAGCGTGTTTTTATGAAATAATAAGTATCAAAAGATTGACACCAGTTTAAGTCCAATTTCAAAGTGAAATTGATTCCAATGACCACCATTGGATTAAATGGTAAAATATATTCTAATTTCACTTCAAATCCAATTAAAAAGATAATATAATCATATAAATAAATTAGATAAAAAATCATTTTTGATGTAAAATGCAGTATTTTTTCACTATTCATTAAAAAATGAACATTGTCTGAAAAATACCAAAAATTCACAAAAAGTAAATTTTGATGTCCCAATAATAATGAATAAGTTTATTTTGAAAAACATAGCTTATAAAATTGTCAAAAGATAGATTTAAAAATGGTTTTCCATCAAAAGGCAGTAAAACAATCTTTTAAAAATATTAGTGTATTCCATGCTTAAGATTGGATTTATTTTCATTTTAAGCCTCTAAAACACTATCTAATTTATTAATAGACATAGATAAAAAAATCTATTACTCATTACTTACATGCGATGTTACATACTTTCCCCCTTTAGAAAATTGCGTCATCGCAATTTATTTACTTATCGAATAAATGTGGGTACTTATCCTTCATTGCATTTTCAGATTCCCATGTTGCCTCTTCCATCATGTGGTTTTTCCACAAAACCTTTACCTGATTAATCACTTTATTTCGTAACACTTTCTCCCTATGGTCAAGAATCTGGACCGGTTGTTCCTCATAAGATCGGTTCTCTTCCAGCTGAACTACCTCTGGACTCAAAACATGAGATGGATCTGGCATATACTTTCTCAACATCGAAACGTGAAAAACATTGTGTACCCGAGATAAACTCGGAGGTAAAGCCACCCGGTATGCAACTGATCCAACACTCTCCAGAATTTCATATGGTCCAATAATCCTTGGACTCAGCTTTCCTTTCTTACCAAATCTCATCACACTTTTCCAAGGAGAAACCTTGAGAAAAAATGATCTCCTACATCAAAAGATAGATCCTTCTTTCGGTTATCCGCATAACTATTCTACTTGCTCTGAGCTGTTCTCATGTGCTTCTGAATCAGCTGAACTTTTTCTGCCATCTCTTCAACCAATTTCGGTCCCATCAAATTCCTTTCATCCACTTCATCCCAAAAAGCTGGAGTTCGACACCGCTTCCCATATAACGCCTCAAATGGTTCCATCTATATAATGGAATGAAAACTGTTATTATATGAAAATTCAACCAAAGAAAGATGTTGGTCCAAACTTCCCTGAGAATCCATAGAGCAAGAACGTATCATATCTTCCAATGTCTGAATTGATCGTTCTGACTTCCCATCTGATTGAAGATGAAAAGTTGTACTAAAATTTAATTCAGTACACAACGACTTCTGAAGGCCTTTCCAAAAGTTAAAAGTGAACCTGGGATCACAATCAGATAGAATGGAGAGGGGAACTCCATGTAACCTGACTATCTTCTTAAGATACAAACGGGAAAGTTGATCTAGGGAAAAATTATCTCGTATAGCAAGGAAATGAGCAGATTTAGTCAAGCGATCAACAATAACCCAGATTGCATTATTACCTCGAGATGTCTTTGGTAATGCCACAACAAAGTCCGTGGATATATTCTCCCATTTCCACTTTGGCACTGGTAGAGGCTGAAGCATCCCTTTCGGTAACTGCCGCTCTGCTTTAACCTGTTGACATGTCAAACACTTCACAGTAAAATCACCAATATCTCTTTTCATTCCATCCCACCAGTATTACTCCCGAAGATCTCTGTACATCTTAGTACTGCCCGGATGAACTGAAAACAGAGAACTATGAGCTTCACATAACAACTCTCTCTTCAACTGTGAATCAAAAGGCACACAAAATTTCTTCCCAAATCTCAAAACGCAACCATTATCAATGTTGAATTCAGGAAACTTACCTTTCTGAACCAGCTCTACCTTTTTCTGCAACTCACTGTCTTGCTTCTGTGCTTGCTTGATTCTATCTGATAGAGATGATCTCACTGATACCTGAAACAAAACAGAAGAACTTCCTGCACCAACAACTTCTATGCCAAAGTTCATCGAATCCTTAACCAAAGGGTCATCTTCCAAACACAACATTGTTAATGAAGCATTACTTTTTCGACTCAAAGCATCAGCCACTTTATTTGATTTTCCTGGATGGTAATGAATTGTACAATCATAATCCTTGATTAATTCCACCCACCTCCTCTGTCTCATATTTAACTCTTTTTGAGTGAATATATACTTTAAACTTTTGTGATCATTATATATTTCACACTTTACTCCATACAAATGTTGCCTCCATATTTTTAAAGCGAAAACAACACCAGCTAATTTCAAATCATGTGTAGGGTAATTTACCTCATGAGTTTTCAACTGTCGTGAAGCATAAGCAATTACCTGATCATTATGCATTTGGATGCAACCAAGTCCTTTCAATGAAGAATCACTGTATATAACAAACTCACCATTCCTGGAAGGTAGTGCCAAAAATGGAGCATTCACCAATCTTATTTTCAATTCCTGAAAACAATCATCACATTCTTTTGTCCATATAAACTTAACACCCTTCCGAGTTAGCTTAGTCATTGGACTAGATAACCGTGAAAAATTTCTAACAAACCTTCGGTAATAGCCTGCCAAACCAAGGAAGCTACGAATCTCAGTTACATTTGTGGGTCATGGCCATTCTTCAACAAACTTTATTTTTGCAGGATAAACAGTTATCCCATCTTTAGAAAAAATATGACCAAGGAAAGAAATTTTTTGCAACCAAAACTCACACTTGATGAATTTTCCATATAGTTTCTTTTCTTTTAAGGTTTGCAAGATAACCCTTAAATGTATTTCGTGCTCCTCTTTACTTTTAGAAAACACCAAAATATCATCAACGAAAACCACCACAAACTTATCCAATAACTCATGGAAGATTCTATTCATTATGTCCATGAATACAGCAGGTGCATTGGTTAGCCCGAAAGGCATTACTATAAATTCATAATGGCCATATCTTGTACGGAACGCGGTCTTTGGAACATCTTCTTCCTTTACCTTCAGCTGATGGTACCCTGATCTCAAGTCAATCTTTGAAAAATACTGAGCTCCCTGGAGCTGATCAAACAAATCATCGATATGAGGCAAAGGATATTTGTTCTTAACAGTGATGTTATTCAAGGCTCTATAATCAATGTAAAGTCTCATTGAACCATCTTTCTTTTTAACAAATAAAACAAGAGCACCCCATGGTGATGTGCTAGGTCGAATGAAACATTTCTCTAATAACTCTTGCAATTGCTCCTTCAACTCTAAAAGTTCAATTTGAGCCATTCGATAAGGGGGTTTTGAAATTGGCTTAGGATCAGGAACTAAGTCAACAGTAAACTCAACTTCCCGATCTTGTATTATTCTAGGCGACTCATCAGGAAGAACATCAGGATACTCATTTACCACTGGCACATCATTAATCTAAACAGTTCCTTTATTTTCAACGATGTGTGCTAGGTAACATTCATTTCCATCTTTTACAAGCTTCTTGGCCTCTTTATAAGTTATCAACAGTAAGGGTTCATTTTTGTACACAAAATGAAAGTCTTTCTGAAGAGAAACTTCTTTAGCTCAACAGTCAATCTTAGCTTGGTAAATAGAGAGCTAATCCATAACCAGGATAACATCAAACTCTAATTGAGGTAGAACAATAAGGTTGGCTAGTAGGTTCTTTCCCCGGATAAAGATAGGAAGGTTCTTATAAATTCTTTTTGCCTCAACATTTCCCAGAGGTGTTTTTACCAAAAGTTCAGGAGTCTTTTTTTGAGATGGAATTCCCATTTTAATAGAAAAGGTTTCTGAGATAAAAGAATGTGTGGACCCCGAATCAAACAAAACACTGGCATAATCTGAAAAAATAAACAAAGTACCTGATACAACTTCATTTAATGGCCCAACATATACTGAAGTAGTTGCAAAGGATTTCACCACCCCTTTCTGCTTGTAGTCTAACTGCTTCCCATCACTCATGCTCTTTGTCGGACACTCATTTTCATAGTGACCCATCTCATCGCACTTAAAAAATTTCACAAACTGTAATTAAAATTTGGTCTTAACTTCACCTTGATCTTTTTCAGTGCAATCACGAGCCTTATGTCCCATCTTACCACATTGGTAGCACTTTCCAGAATTCAGAAGACATTCCCCAGCATGCCTATTGCCACATTTATCACAAACTGGAAACATAGATTTCTTACCATCAGACTTTTTTGAATAATTCTTCCCTTTCTCCTGCCACCTTGGTCTCTTCTTCTGGTGGTTTTTATTGAACACTTGATCATCGGAAAACTCCATTTCCACCTTCTCCGCACATCTAACAAGCTTTTCATAACTTTTAAACTCACGAGAATCTAATCCCCTTCGATATTTTGGCTTTAATCCTAATTAAAAACGATTGATTTTACTATCAATGTATCGGATAAAATTTGGAGCATTCCTTGCCAATCGAGTGAACCTTTCTTCATCGGTAGCCACTGAGTCTTCCTCATGCCTCAATTCCAAGAATTTTTTTCCATCCTAAGTCAAACAGCCTTAGGAAAATACTTCTCAAGAAACATACCTTTGAATTAATCCCAGTCGAGAGCATCAGTCTCATCAGCGTCTTTGATATTTTTAACCATCGACCACCATTGATCTGCTTCACCCTCCAAACGATAAATAGAAAGACTAACCTTTTGATTTTCTGAACACCCCATGACATCAAAAATATTCTTCCAGTGCATTAATCCACCCTTCAGCTAGCATAGGGTCAGATGATCCTCTGAATGATGGGGGATATTGCCTCATGAAATGTTCCACCACTGACATGTTCCTCTACGGTTGATCTGGCTGATCTCGTGTATGGAACCCACCGCCATTTATCACCTGAGTCAACTGTGCCATTACTACAAGAAACTGTTCAGTTTCAATTCCGACCATCTCAGGATACTGATTCGGAAGGTTATTTCCTTCTGCATGCCTTCCTAGCACGGCTTCCTTGTTTCCTCTGTGGAAAACCATTCTGAACAAACATGTCTTAGAGGAAGCAACATGGTAATCTTCAAATACTATATCACTTCAATTTGACCATAAAAAAATATTTTTGGATAATAATTTAATAGAATTCTAACTCCTAAAGTTATCTAAACCGACCTCTGATACCAACTCTAAGGCCCCATCCTTAGACCTTACTTAATATTGAGTTATTACAAGATTACAAATTGAAGATCTTTTCAGGTTTAGAGTTTTAGAGAATTAGATAATAAAACTTTCATTACATTCCACATATAAACAAAGTGGTTACATAAAGATAGTATAGTTCTTTCCAATCAAAGGAAACATATTTAAAATAAAACATGGATTCTTTCTTGACACTTCCTTGACACTATCATCATATCGTGTACCTTTCCCCTGACCTGTGAGAAACATTTCAAAAAACGTGGGACGAGCATAAAAAGCTCAGTAAGGGATATAAAAATATGGAAAGGAATCATGGGTACATATATACAAAAGAATGAAATCATACATTACCCATAAAACATAATCACTTTAACATACCTCCTCAAATCATGAATAAATCTTAGAAATCATAAGACATAATGGTATCTTGAGGCATTCATAACATTCTTACGTAGGGAGTAACCCTCTTGGTTACGTTTGGAATACCCATCACAGTATATTCCCTAAATCTCTTCAGAGAAACCTTAACGTTACACTCCTTCACGTTACCCAATTCATTGGAGAGCTATATCGGGCTCACCCACCCTTAGTTTATCACGGAACCACCCGTCTTCATAATAATTCCCAAGAACCTCAACATAATCGTATCACATAAAACTTGCATAAAGGAAAAATAACATTTCCACCTTTAAATCACAAGATATCAATACAACACATTGATATAAAAACATTATGAAAACAATTTTCAATACCAAAATAAAACAAAATTTAAACATGGTATTTATTTTTCTTTTAAAAGAAGGTATGGCTTGTAGAGGAAGCCAAAACTCAAATAACGGTCACGGCGGGGGAGAAGTCGTTGTCGCCGCATACGTACGACCAAAAAAATTCCCTTTTGTCTTTTAGTAAAACGCTTCGTATAAAAAAATATTCCTTTTGGATAAACATAAAATTCAAAGGGGTTTATACACCGTATAAAAGAAGGTTGTGTATAAAACAAAATATCCCTCAATGAAAGGAGATTGAGACGAAGTCCCATACCTCGGGTATGACTTGACTTGGTCGTTCTTTAATCTTCTAAATAATAAACTTGAGTTAATTTATACATGTTTAAGAACCTTTTTCAAGTTAATTATTCATTTTATATCACTTATTTCCATGTCATGAACACTATGTAATTATTTAAGTTAATAACGGTCGTTTTAATGATCATTGGTACTTGAGTCAAAAATAAACCATTTATAATTACATGTTGTTCATGTATCCATTATATCCAGAATTATAATAATTATGTATATATCATATATATCCAGTATGTACATTCATTTATAATATTACATAATCATTTAGAGGTAAGAAATGAAATGCACCGTTCATGGAGACGGTAAGCCGTACGTACGCATGAACGCTACTTTCATTTCTATTTCGTATTTTATAGAATGGAATCATAATGATATAAAGGTATATTACAATTCCAGTATAATATCATATATAATATCATATTTCTATTCTTTATACGTCCCACATATGGTATTTAACGAATCAAATCACTTTGAGGGGGCGGTAGTCCGCACTTCCTTAAATGAAGATATCGTGTTTACCCATAATGGAAACCATAAAGGTATGCCAAAAATGAAAAATAAAGAAGCTTAAGGAAAACATAAACATGTTATATATCATATATAAATATAGTGACATCTTAATGGCCACCTTTGAAGGTGTTAAAATAATGTTGAACAATCATCGTTTCGGGAGGCATAAATTCACCATCCACAGAAACAGAATGTCCTTTAACCATTAGATGTAGGTGTGTGTAAGTGTAGCTCGAATCCTCTTTATAAAAACATCCTAGTATATTAAGGATACTTGAGTTGTTACAAAATAAAAGAATAAAAAGATTTTAGGGGTTGGAGAAGCAAAATCAAACAAAAGGACTCAAAAGAAGACATTACCTTAAAATCGGGTAACTCTCTTAGATTTGAGCTCAAAGGATTCCTTGGGAAGACTTCTTCCCAATTTGAGGCTTCAAGGAGTAAGAGGGGAATGTGGAGAGACAAAATGTGCAGGGGTTGGCCGAGACAAAGGCTTTGGGAGTGTGGGTAAGGAGGTAGAGGTGGGGGCCTTTTATAAGAGGATAGGAGGTGCACTCTTGGAAGGTAAGGAAAAGTCACTTTATTTTAAAATTATATTCGGATTTAAGAGGTCCCACATTGATTTGTTTCGAGGATAAGGTGATAAGGGTTCTAAATACACTCATCCAATAGGTTTTGGACATGTTTAGGTCTTATATTTTAATTTCTCATTCCATTTTATTTAAATCGTTAAATAATGAGGCAATCGCTGCATCATCATGATGTCATAAATAATTTAATTTATTTAAAGTCTAAAAATTATAAAAAAAATACTATGATGTAGGAAATATTTTTAGCTTTCCAATGAATATTTATAATCTAATATCTTATCTTTATAACCAAATTTAAAAATTGTTTTAGTAAAACATCTCATGTTTGTGTCATTTTTACTTTTACATTAAATAAAAAGTTATTTATGTCATTTCCCAACCAAAGTGGCTCCATGGGGTCCCCAAGTTGACCAATGGATTTTCATCGTCGGCCATGACACATAAAATAAGGGTAATACATGTGTCAAGCTCATCTCATTTTATTAAAGCATTATTTTTACCTTAAACTACACTAATTACCTCTAATCGCGATTAAGAACTTAAGAGTTACTATTCACCAAAAAATTATTTTAATCTCATTGAAACACATTTTACTTCTTCATGACAACCATGTATGTCAGATTTTTGAAATTCAAAACACAAAAGTGGTAAAATTTCATTTAAATGAAAAATCAGTTTTTATAAGTACCACTTAGTGGTTTCACTATTCATCTAAAATTGAAGTTTTTCAGAAAAATACCAAAAATTCACCGCAAGCTATATTTGATATTCTAAATTCAAAAAAGAAGTCTATTTTACAAATTTCAAAACATATAAGTCACATTAATTAATTTAATAATTAATTCTCACTGTCATGACAAATAGCGTGTTTTTATGAAACAATAAATATCAAAAGATTGACACCAGTTTAAGTCCAATTTCAAAGTAAAATTGATTACAATGAACACCATTGGATTAAATGGTAAAAATATATTCTAATTTAACTTCAAAACAAATTCAAAAGATAATCTAATCATATAAATAAATTATATTAAAAAGCAGTTTTGATGTAAAATGCAGTATTTTTCACTATTCATTAAAAATAGAACATTGTCTGAAAAATACCACAAATTCACAAAAAGTAAATTTTGATGTCTCAATCATAAAGAATAAGTTTATTTTGACAAACATAGCTTATAAAATTGTCAAAAGATATATTTAAAAATGGTTTTCCATCAAAAGGCAGTAAAACAATCTTTCAAAAATATTAGTGTATTCCATGCTTAAGATTGGATTTATTTTCATTTTAAGCCTCTAAAAAACTATCTAATTCATTAATAGACATAGATAAAAATATCTATTAATCATTAATTACTTGTGATGTTACAATATGCCTATATTTTCATTAAACAAAAATATTTAATTATCCACTCATTATGAATGTGTTAAAATTGTTTAATATCCACTTCCCCCATTATTTATTAATGAAACATCGTGAATGATGTTATTAAATGATATTGATCTTGTATATTTTTTTAAATGGGAATATTTATCATTAAAATAAACCTTTTCTAATTTTTTTAATAAATTTACATGTCTAAAATATGATATCTGGAATATATTTTAAATTATCTTTGACATTATTTAAAAAAAATTGTAAATGAAAATTTCTTAATGTTTTCCAAGTGGGTCAATTTTAGTTTTATTTTTCAAAATGAATGAAAATAATATTTATTTTTAAGGTTTAAAACATATATGGTCTTTTTGGAAATCATGAACATTATTTTCACTAAATCTACCTTCCTAATATTCCAAGGTTTTTTTCATGAAAAATTATCTTCCTAATATTATATGATTTTTTTGTTTTTATGTGATCTTCCAAGGGAAATGGGTACATTCCTAAAGAAAATTTTTATGATCATTTAATTGTTTTACATATCATTAATTACAACAACCCATTATGTTAATCATATTCCTATAGGAATATTTTGTAATGATATCATAATCATTATTTTTAGACTAATTATGATTTTTAAGATATTTTTTTGGAACCCATTTCATTTCTGTGAGTGAATAAGGAAATAAAATGAAATTGATTATTATTATGTAAAAAAGTGAACGGTTCAAAATGTTTTTTTTCATGAATGATACAATGAAATTATTAATGATGAATGTTTGAAAACAATATATCATATCTGATGGTCTGATCCCCATTATATCTCATGATGAACGAGTGATCCTGATAGAACTTATAAAATGTGTTGGTCCTCATTATATCTTGTAATTAATGAGAGAGACAAATATAAATTACAATCCTGGATGAGCCCCATTATATCTCACATAGAAAAAGTTATCTCAAAATAGCTTATACGATGAGGGATCCCCGTTATAGATATTCCATCAATTGGGTAATGTTACATATCATTATAGGAAATAAGGCAGGTGTAGAGACCCATGCTTGGCATACATTGACATAACATTACATTTAGGAATACTTAATACATAACAAAAAGAGACAGCTATGGACCGTAATATTTTAGTGTCTTTCGAAAATCGTAACATAAAATTCTAATCAGGGTGAAAGATTTTCAACATCTCCCATAAAGATCTTACCTTTTTTCTACCTAAAACATTTCTTTATATCCTGGGGAAAATAAAACATAAAAGGGTGACCTCAAATTCTCAGTAAGGGTAAGCATGAAGAATATAAAACAAACCATATTCATTTTAACTTAAAAACATGAACATAAAGTTTTAACATCAAAATCTCGAGTCATGAAATACATCATGGAATTACGTAAGGCATAGATTAATAAGTAACATTAATCATGATAAAATATCAAGGGTAAAAACATGTAATTATAGGAAACCATTAAGTACATGATATGATTTCCATAGTACCCAAGGCATTGCTTCCAAGACTATTATAGTGGAAAAAGTCCATTACTAAACCGGGTTTATTTTCCATTCCAGCACGGTATTACTGAAACGTTTTTACTTGCCATTCCAACCATTTTTATCTCATGAGATATAAATCATTTCCCAATTAATTGGAAGGAGATATAGGTCCCACCCATCTCATAATAAAACCATTATTTTGTGTGCCACAAAATAAACATAAATCATTTATCATAACCCAACGAATAAAATTGGTTTCATAAACATCATCCCATCATAACATAATCCATATAAAACAATGGATATAATTTCATCATAAACAAAATCAAACTATGTAAATAATATTGGAATTATGATTGAATCAGAGTCATATTAAATAATTACATCATTGATGGATAATAGTTTTGATAAAACACTTGAAATGAGTTCTTGAGAAAAATATCCTTTCATATTCAAAATCATTTTCTTTTCACAAAATGCCATTTAATATTAAAATAAAATCATTTTGTTGAAAATAATCATGAAATAACGTACAAGAATCTTCATAAAAATAAGGCATTATGAAACCGTAAAAATATGTTCACGCTGTATAATTTAAAAAAACTTTCTTCTCATACTTTGGCCAGAAATGTCAAAAAGTACCTTTTATGGTAAAAAAAACAAAGATTGATCTCATACCTAAGGTAAAAGTCAACAAAGGTAAAAATGACTTTAAACATACATGTATGAATAGTAAATATTTTAGGAAAACAATTTTAGAAAACATGGACATGGACATGGATGATAACTATAACCCTCATAAATACTTAGGAATAAAAAATCTCTGATAAGAACGATATTGGAATAATTATCCCTTATCATTTATAATTGGTTGAATCATGCAGGTCATAAAATAAAGAAACTTACATGCATATGTTAATATCATATCCTTAATAATAAAAATCATAAAAAATTCATGGGAAGAATAAACACAATAAAAAATATATAGATGGTGATTATGGCATATGTTTCACAGAAATAAAAGTTAGACAAAATAATCCCTTGCCATTTATAATTGATGGAATCGTACGTGTCATAAAATAAAGAAAATTTCATGCATATTTTAATATCATATCCTTTATAATAAAAATCATAAATCATTCATGGGAATCATAAACACCATACAAAATAAATATATTGTGATAATGGCATATGTCTCACAAAAATAAAAGTGAGACGAAATAATCCATTAACATATGTCCAATTTCTCCCGTATGTGTCCAAGACTCTTGTATAGTGGGTTTAAAAATATTATTAACTTCTAAATGAAACATAATAATATTTATGATATCATATATGATTAACTTAAGACTTTATATTACCCGTTCATTTGTCAATTCCATGTTAAAGTAGCATTTTGGGTAAAATTGTTTCATTAATCGTAAATGTTTTGACTTGTAATTATTCATATGATTACTTAGATCATTAATACTTAAATCCATAATGTAAAACATGATTTATATATAATATATATTCAGAATATAAATATAAATATTAGATCGATAAGTGAAATTAAATACACCATTAATGGAGACGGTAGGTCGTACGTACGCATGAAAGCTATTTTCGTTTCCTTATTAAACTGAATGGATGTTTGTCAATAACATATAAATAAATATATTATCATTATTATGTCATATATTTCGTGATTATATATTATATATACTTTATAATCATTCTATAATGGTTAACATAATAATGAATCTCATCTCGTTGTGGAGACGATAATCCGTACGTACGCACGAGTGATGATATCGATCCCATAATTATTGAATGGAATTGGAGTAGATGATATAATATATCATAATCATTATGATGTTAAAATAATTATATTTATTTATTATTTCCTCCATTATACCCATCCAAGTAAGCTGGTGGTGAAAAAACAGATTACACCACAGCGTGGAGACGGTATTCCGTATGTACGCACACGCGGTGATTTCGTTTTTCGTAGGATGGGTAAAAGGTCAAATAGGGTAGTTTAATGTTTATAATGACATATCAGTATATTATTGATACTGATGTTATTGCTTTATAATGAAACAACTAAATAAGTGGAAGTATAATAAGAAATAAATTTTGAATGAACCGGTAGAAGATATTACCTCTTCCTCGAAGTGCCTCCTTTAAACATCTTCTTTGGGCACTAGAATTGGTATTTTTCAAAGAAAAGAACCTCTATAATTTAACTAGAGTTGTTAGTAAGAATAATTTTTAGGGTTTTACCATGCTTTAAGGATCAAAATTTAGTGAATAGGAGAGGGAAGGAGGTGCCCTTATATAGGAGAGGAGAAGGGCACTTTTGGAAACCTCCAAAATATTAATTTATAATTAACTCAAAACCCACATAAAAACATATAATATTTCAAAAATTAGGATATTTTATATTATAGGGGTTTCATATCATCATCCAATCAAATTTAGAAATGTTTTTATTTTATTTTAAACCTTATCATTTTGATTTATCCTTATTTAATCTATTTAATTTTATTTGTGGTAATAAAATTCTAAATTTTAAGTAGTTAAAAATACATACTTATGTGTTGTGAATTTTCGATAATTAGATAAATTATGACATGGGAGACCATATAATTCTCAATTTGTATTTTTTAAATATTTATATGATTTTTAAACAATTTAATAATAATTTATTTTTATAAAATATAAATAGTGTCAATTTTGACACTATTCGTTTAATTGAATTTAAATAAAATCCATATAGAAGATATATTCTAAAAAAATATTTAATAGATTCCTAACATGTCATATTCCTCTATAAAATTCGTTTAGCACAATAATTAGTTCATATAATATTTAGATTAATATTTTTAAACCATTTATTTGATATTTCTCTTAATAAAATAATTTATACAACATTTTTGAATAATTATTTAATATACATATTTGTTTTATAAAAATAAAAAATAAAATACTATGATAAATATGAATATAATATATTCTATAATAATACTTTTTATCAAATTTACCATCTTAAAATCATAGCATTTAAATTGTTATATTCATTAAATTATGATGGTGACAACTTTGACATCATTTAAAATAATATAATATAAATGTACTAATCTATTTTATAAGGCTCCAAATGGTCCACAAGTATACACATGGATTCTTATGGTCTATATATACTCGACCAATAAGTTTTGGTCAAGTTTTTATGTAAGAACCTGATTCTTATTTTTGAGGTACGAGTTTCTTATTTTCTGCTTTCCTTACTTGTTTTTGAGAAAAAATGGAAAATGGGGAAAATCCTAAATTTTGGAAGTACACGCCATGTACTTTTCCACACACTGTGTATTTCTCACCATGTGGAATGAGTACATAGGGCGTGTGTCCATGCCAGTGATTAAGGGTGTAGTAACCGACTACACGCTGTGAAGTGGTCCTTTACACGCCGTGTAGTCAGTCGGTAGGTGAATAGTAAGGAAGTGGCCAGCTGTGCGACAACACACACCATGTGCTCATGAAGACATGCCGTGTAGTCATGTCGGCAGATGAACAGTTCCGCGTTGGCAGGAATCTGTCCGTGGAGCAGTTTAAAAATGGGAAGTACACGCTGTGTACATGGAAGTACATGCCGTGTACTTTGTTTTTTTTCGCTTCAAATGGGCATTAGCCTCCCCTATTCACAGGGAAGTATTAGGACCGAAGAAAGGAGAAGGAGGTGATGGCCAAAACTTTGAGGATCCGTCGATCACGAACCGGGAATCTGTTTCTGCATTGGATGATCTCTTTGGAACCGCACGGGTAAGCCCTCTGCTCTCCTTAATTCGTTCTAAACAATTCTTTCCTGAGGGAATGTTATTCACTTTTTAATGGGTTTTCTTCTTCATCAGATCTATGTCGTTATTAGGCATTTCTGGAATCGATTTTTACGTATATTGATCTTTTTCATTTAAGGTAGGTGGCTTGAGGGTTTTCTCCAACTGTCGTGCGTTTTTGTGCATTTTTGTGCGTTTTAGTGCCACGAAACCATGTTGGGGTGTCATGTGGCGCAG
The DNA here is from genome assembly GCA_963277665.1 of Viscum album. Taxonomy (NCBI): domain Eukaryota; kingdom Viridiplantae; phylum Streptophyta; class Magnoliopsida; order Santalales; family Viscaceae; genus Viscum; species Viscum album. The sequence continues at coordinate 328,393 of CAUJRU010000407.1, read as the reverse complement.
TTCGTGGCTATTTTAATACCTAGAATTGTATAGGTGATTAAATAAAGTTGTAAAACTGTAGTTTGGGATTATATCTTGGATCTAGGACCACCATTGGCGTGCGTTCATCTATTTATCCATTTGGCCAGGATACCCGAGGGTATGCCATGTATAAATTATGCATTACTTTTCCTTGGGAGGAACTGTAAGTGAATTGCATGGTTATATATTAGTCATTTCCCGGTTACCTATTTAGCCTGAGAGAAGTGTTCTGAATAGCCTGTGGGCATTGTACTACCTAGCCTGTGAGAAAACTTCTTCTGTGCCTGTGGGTAGCTGATTCTGTGCCTGTGGGCAAAATTTCTTACGCCTGTGGGCAACATCCATATGCCTTTGTGCAGATTCTTGTGTTTCAATCTCTCTTTACCCGAGGGTATGAGTTTACGTGTTTGAGGAGATTGGATGTTTTCTTAGAATATTCACTGTGGTGATATTTTAAATAAAATTAATAAATGGATATTAAAATGGATATATAACTGGTAAAGTTAGTTACATTTAGTACTACTTACTTTATTTCATTTTACTACTGCACACAGTTGTAGCATGCTTTCACACAGTTGGGCACGGGCCTTTGGTGGGTGCATACTTGGAATTTATTTCTCAAACACTTTTTGGGTCATGATTTTCCACCCAAATAGATTACATTTCTGCAGGTGTGGATAGGGGAAAGAGTCCTTATAAAAGTACTTGATTGCTGCTGGGGTGTAGGAGAGCATGGGACCGAGCATTGGCTCGTGATGCCGCTGGATGTTCTATTATGCTTTTTTGTACTTGTAATTCAGTTGTAATGTATTGAATTTAGTGTAACATGTTCTGACTATTTTATAGAATAGTGACATGCTGCATCATTATATATATATGACTGCTGGTTTCCCTTTTTGTTATCAGTTATCCATTTCAGTTATATATACTTCTTCTGATTCCGCTATTGTTGTATATTTCTTTTGTATTCCGCTGCACTACACTTTGAAAAATGAGGGCATAGTTTCCCCACTATCAGACCTGAGCCCTTACTGCTAGTCGGCAGCCTCTGGTGTTTGGGGAAATGTGCATGAGGTCATGTGGCGAACCGGGTTCTGGGCACCCATTGCCTGGCACCCGGAACCGGAACATTACAAAGTGGTATCATAGGGTGTTATTTTCTTTGACATACTATTTGGAGCCTTAGTCGGGGATAGGACGGGAACTGTAGTTGGTAATAAGATGTGCCCGGGCGTAGTTAACCCATGTACAGGGAAAATCATATTTATCTTGTATTTCAATTTTACTGATTTTTCAAATTACAGTTGACTTGATTTCACCGTTGGGTGACACACTTGTGATTGTGTTGTTTATATTTTATCCTTGGGTTCTATTTAATTGTAACCCGATGAGATGAGGGTATGTTATCTCATGCATCATTTAGGAACATTTTAGAAATCACATGTCATTCATAGTTTCCATGCCATGTAGGTGCATTAGAAATTTCATGTTGTTGTGATAGTTGTTGTGTTAGTAAAGCATGTTGTTGTGATAGCTGCTTGATAAATACCTGGTTTGTGAAAGGGTATTTTCTTGTATGAGCCGGTTAGAAGAATGGATGCCAAACATTGGTTTTTGGGGAGTATGGTCCCCCATTGACCATAATTTGGTGGATCATTAGCTGTTTATTTAGTTATAACACAGATAAGATGTAAAACCTTGATTCATGGGAAGTATGGACCCTCACAGATCGTAATTTTACACTTAGGTGTTACTTTTAGGTATATCCTGGGTTTTAGGGATGTTTCTGAGGCATAATGTATGGAACCCCAGTATACACGCCATGTAGTACTTAAACACGCCGTGTTTGGCCTTATGTTCGGGAAGAAAAACTGAACTTTTTGGGTACACGCTGTGTACCCAGAGTACAAGCCGTGTAGTCTCTTCCCGTGTCACAAATCATGTCGGCGACGACATGGTGAAGGGAAGAGCTTGGGGTGAACATGCCGTGTATCTTCTGTACACTCCGTGTAGTTGCTTCCCGTGTCACAAACCATGTGGGCGGCGACATAGGGTAGGGAAAGGCTTGAGAAAAACACGTTGTGCACCTGATGTACAAGCTGTGTAGTGTTCACCCAGAGTCCGACCGTGTAATTAACAGCACGGGTCGATGAACTCTTTTCTTTAACATGTTGTGTCAATGATGGACATGCTGTATAGTGTGACCGGGGGACTCGGTCGTGTAACTAACTACACGGGTCGATGTCACCTCTCCTTGAACACACCGTGTACCTGTGGGACACGCTGTGTAGTCTTGTCCGAGGACAAACCATGTGGACTTAGTCGTGTGACTAGAAAATGTGGTGGTGTACAAGCCGTGTGAGGGTGTAACACACCGTGTAGTGTCAAGCCAAGGAGTCGGCCATGTCACAGACGACACGGGAAGTTGGAAAATTGCACCAAACACGATGTGTAGATATTATACACACCGTGTAGTTTTTGTTCAACGAGAGCCATGTGTCTTAGCCGTGTAGAAGGACCCGGGTAGAGAGGGGAAGATAAGTACACGTCGTGTAGTCTTGTTTTGAAAATTTTAAATGCCTTCTTCCCCTTGTTCCCTTTTGGTTTTCTTTGTTTACGGTCATTAATAAATCTTGATCTACGGCATGTTTTTGTCCTCGTAGTGTCACGCTGCCTAGACGACCACACGTTGTTCTCCAAGAGAGTGGCGACGAGTATACTCCAGAGATTGTGGGCCACGGGCTACCAGTGGATCTTCCAACAGAGCCAGATGCGGCACCAGCTATTATTCTGGACACAGGTGCAGAAGTGCAGTTCCGAGAAGGCTTTATACGGTTCATGCAGACCTTTCAGGGAGCACCGTAGGCTTACACATCTATGGCTGAGCTGACACGTATCTTTTAGCAGCAGCATCCGCCTATGTTTTTAGGGGATGGCAGACCACAGGCTCCAGAGTCTTGGTTGGGGCCGATGCAGACTTTTTTCAAGCATCTTGAGACTCCTCCAGGGCGAAGGGTCAAGCTCGAGACTTACATGCTGCGTGATTCCACCAAGAGGTGGTGGGATGTTACCACCTAGTAAGAGCATCACAGAGACATGGCGTGGGAGAATTTTCAGGCAGTATTCTATGACTTCTTTCTTTCCCGAGACACTGAGGGTAGATAGAGATCGAGATTTCATGAATCTGCAGTAGGGTGCTATGTTGGTGATGGACTGTTCTGCCCGCTTTACCGATCTTCAGCATTTTGAACCCGTTCTGGTTGGCGATGAGACTCTGAGGGCCAGGAGCTTCGTGGATGGTCTTTGGTATGAAATCCGAGCACTGGTGAATGTTTTCTGGTTTCCTACTGTATATGATATTGTGAACAGGCGCTGATTACAGAGAGGAACCTACGGGAATCTAGTGGTGTGGGACACAGAGGTTCAACACGAGTTACGGGTATTATTTCTACTAGCAAGAGGAAGAGACAGATGTACTTCTCTCAGGGGTGGCAGTACCAGTTAGAAGAATGCTTCAGGTGGCTAGGTCATGTGCTACCAGTGTGTTAGAGAGGGGCACAAGAGTCCTCATTGTCCACGAGACTCGGTGGAGTGCCGAGCTTATGGCAGGCTGGGTCATCTGTAGCACTTTTGCAGGGTGTTTCCACCGATGGCTAGTGAGAGGGGTTCTGTGTAGACTCCGTGTGCGAGATCAGGACCAGTGGCTTCTTACCAGTCAGGGAACTAGAATATGTTAGGGTGAGCATGCAGAGATGGTGGTCGTGGATGTGGTAGCCAAACACCAGGATCTCAGAGGGAGCATAGTGGGATAGCTTAGGGTAGACAGGGTGTGTCGCAGGGCCACGACACTGGGCATGCATATGCAGTGCAACAGACCCAGCAGGTGCAGGATCTCGGACCTTCTATAGTAAGAGGTACTATTCTAGTAGCTTCTGTATTTTCTTCAGTACTTTTCGATACGGGTGCTACACATAGTTTCATATCTGTACCCATTGTGGAGGGCCTTGGGATCTATGTTTCTACTTCTTCTAGTTTAATGACTCTAGACACTCCATTGGTAAATAGAACTACTGGTGTGCGTCAGTACAAGGAGTGACCCCTTGAGGTTGGTGGGTGTCACTATCTTTGGGACCTCTATGTCTTAGAGATGATAGCTTATGACATCATTCTCGGGATGGACTGGTTGTTTCCCTTTCAATCCTTTGTAGACTGCTATCGTCTCAGGGTGTGTTTCACGTCACCAGAGGGTGGAGAGTTTCTATACAAGGGCGAATGGAATGTTCAGGAGATTCGAGCTGGACCAGAGAATCATGGGTGAGGTGGAGTCACAACCTATATTGTGAGTCTATATCTAGATTATCATGGGACTTGTCAGGTAGATTTCCCTCCAGTGGTTGATAGTTTGAGGGATGTCGTCCCGGATGACTTTTCGGATCAGCCTCTAGAGCGAGAGGTGGAATTCTCTACTGAGCTTGTGCTAGGAGTAGTACCAGTGTCCATTCCTCATTATATGATGGCCACACCTAAGTTGAAGGCGCTCAAGAGGCAGTTTGAGGAGTTACAGGAAAAGGGTTTTATCTGACCCAGTACTTCTCGGTGGGGTTCGTTGGTTCTCTTTGCGAAGAAGGCCGACGGTACCCTCAGGCTTTGTGTGGATTACCGGAAGCTGAACTAGTTGGTGGTTAAGAACCGATATCCCTTTATGAGAATTAAAGATCTTTTTGATCAACTTCATGGATCACGAGTGTTCAAAAAGATTGACTTAAGATCCGGATATCAACAGCTGCGTGTAAGACCATCTGATATACCTCTTACGGCTTTCCGGAGCAGGTATGGTCTATACGAGTATACGGTTATTCCATTCGGACTCACGAACGCGCCAGTAGTTTTTAGGGCTATGATGAATCGTGTGTTCCATACTTATTTGGAATATTTTTTGCTAGTATTCATGGAAGATATCTTGGTTTACTCTCACACTCGACACGACCATGCCACCCATCTTGAGATCGTATTGGGTACACTGAGAGAGAATCGCCTACATGCTATGCTCTCAATGTTCCACTTTTGGATGGACCAGATTCACTTCTTGGGACATATCATCTCAGAGATAGGAGTTGCAGTAGACCCAGTGATGGTGAGAGCAGTAGTTTCCTAGGAGCAGCCTAAGAATGTGTTTGAGATATAGAGTTTCATAGGGCCGTTTGGTTACTACATACGCTTAATATAGGACTTATCCCGCTTAGTAGCGCCATTGACGAGTTTGATTAAGAAGGGTGTGAAGTTCGTTTGGACAGAATCCTATGAGACAACCTTTCAGTACCTGAAAGGTATGTTGATATCAGCACCGATCCGGATACTCCCAGAGTAGGGGAAGATCTATATAGTTTACTATGAAGCATCAAGTATTGGGTTGGGAGTAGTGTTGATGCAGGATGGTCGAGTTGTTTCGTACGGGTACCGGAAGATGAGGCCACATGAGAGTAATTACCTGACGCATGATCTAGAGTTGGCTGTAGTTATGCATGCGTTGCGCTGTTGGAGACATTATCTATTGGGGGAATGTTTTATGGTTTTCACCGACCAAAAAAGTCTCAAGTATATATTTACTTAGCGTGACATGAATCTGAGGCAGCGAAGGTGGGTCGAGTACCTACAATCTTTTTATTTTGAGCTTGCCTACACACCTGGTAAAGATAATGCAGTAGTTGTTGCACTGAGTAGGGTGACTCAGATACATGCAGTGCAGGAGGCCAGTGGTGAGTGGAAGCTTAAGGCTTTATTCTCTGAGATGCATTTGGAGGTGTCTGACAGTCAGGTACAGACCTATCTTTCATCCTTATCTGTGACCTCTACCCTCCTAGATAAAGTGAGTATGAGACATCTAACTGATTCGGAAGGCCTAGTTCTACGAGAGTCGGTGGAATGTGAGGACCCTCCTCCTGGTTGGACGATATGTGATGATGAGTTTTTTTATTTCCATGGATGAGTATGGGTTCAAGGAGATATACGCGAGGAGCTGATGTAGGAGTTTCATGCTTCATCTTTGGAAGTTCATCCCAGGGTTACCAAGATGTACCGTGACCTGAGACATAAGTACAGGTGGCTGGATATGAAGAGTGATGTAGCTGGTTTTGTTACGAGGTGTTCCACATGTCATCAGGTGAAGGAGGAGCATCAGAGGCCATCCAAACTGTTACAACAATTACCTATCTCGAAGTGGAAATGGGATGATGTGGAGATGGATTTCGTGACGGGGTTTCTGAGGTCACCTTGAGGCAATGATGCTATGTGGGTTCTTTTGGATAGACACACAAAGGTAGCTCACTTTCTTCAGATCAAGGAGACCTTCGGTGTTGACGATCATAGAAGGTTGTATATCCGAGAGATCGTATGTCTTCATGGGGTTCCTCGTTCTACTGTTTCTGATAGGGACACCCGTTTTACATCTCATTTTTGGTAGAGTTTTTAGAGGGCCCTGGGTACACTGGTGCTTCTGAGCATAGCTTACCACCCTCAGCCAGATGGCCAGTCAGAGCATACGATACAGGTGTTAGAGGACATGTTGTGTGCATGTGTCCTAGACTTTGGGGGATCTTGGGAGAAGCACATACCCGTAGTCGAGTTTTCCTATAATAATAGTTTTCAAGCAACTATTGTGATGGCACCATACGAGGCTTTATATGGAAGGCCATGTCGATCGCCTTTGTTCTGGTTAGAGGCAGGTGAGGCAGCTTTACTGGGACCACATCTCGTGCAGGAGTCTTCTGAGTAGGTCCAGCTGATTCAGATGTGAACTGCTACCGCACAGTCTCGTCAGAAGTCTTATGCTGATTTCCGCAGACGACCTTTGGAGTTCATGGTCAGGGATCAGGTTTTCTTGCGTGTTTCGCCGAGGTTGGGACACAGGCAGATCAAGAGACAGGGTAAACTTTCACCGAGGTATGTGGGGCTGTTGGATATTTTGGAGAGAATCAGGCGGGTTACCTATCGATTTCAGTTACCACAGAGGTACCGGTCCATGCATGATGCCTTCCATGTTTCTCAGTTGCGTCGTTATCATTTAGACACATCTCGCGCCATTCATCCCGATGCGGTTGAGCTCGAGGAAGATGCGTCCTTTGAGAAGAATCTGATTCTTATCATAGACAGGAGCATGAAGGTTCTTCGAGGTCGGTCAGTTCCTCTCGTACAAGTGCTATTGAAGCATCTCTGAGTGCAAAACGATACCTAGGAGCGGGAGACTGATGTACGTGCTCAGTGTCCAGAGTTATTCTCAGCTATATCTTCGCCACCCTTGGAAGGGGAATTCGGGGACGAATTGCTTTTAGGGGGGATGTTTGTAAGAACCCGGTTTTTATTTTTGAGGTATGGGTTTCTTCTTTTCAACATTCCTTAAGTATTTTTGAGAAAATATGGAAAATGGAGAAAAATCCTAAATTTTGGAAGTACGCGCCATGTACTTTTCCACACGCATTGTATTTATAGCTGTGTGGAATGAGTATACAGGGCGTGTGGCCATGCCGATGTTGAAGTGTGTAGGAACCGACTACATGCCGTGTAGTGGTCCTTTACACGCCATGTAGTAATTCAGCAGGCGAATAGTAAGGCAGTGGCCAGTTGTGCGCCATCACATGCCATGTTCTCATGAAGACACGCCGTGTAGTCATGTCAGCCGGTGAACAGTGTCACGCTGGTGAGAATCCGTTAGAGTAACAATTTACAAATGGAAAGTCCAAGGCGCGTACTCAGAATTCCACTCCGTGTACATTTTTTCGCTTAAAATGGGAAATAGCCTCCAATGTTCACAAGGAAGGCTTAAAACCGGAAGGAGTGAGAGGGGACGGCCGAACCATTGAGGATCCATCGATAGAGAACCGGGAATCTTTTTGTGCCTCATACTATCTTGTTATAACCTCACAGGTAAGCCCTCCACTCTCCTTAAGTCGTTCTTAAAAATTGTTTCCCGAGGGAAAGTTATTTACGTCTGAAAAGGTTTTTTTCTTCATCAGATCTACGTCGTTGTTGGGTGTTTCTGGAATCGACATTCACGTATATCGATCAATGGAGTTTAAGGTAGGTGGGTTGGTGTTTTTTTCAATTGTAATGTGTTTTTTTGAGTTTTTGTGCATTTTAGTGCCACGAGCCCATGTTAGGGTGTCGTGTGGCTGAGGATGTGGCTATTTTAATACCTAGAATTGTATAGGTGATTAAATAATGTTGTAAAACTGTTGTTTGGGATCTGCGCTTTGATCCAGGACCACCCCTAGGGTGCGTTCATCTGTTTAGCCATTTGGCCAGGATACCAGAGGGTATCCCATGTATAAATTATGCATTACTTTTCTTTGAGAGGAATTGTATGTGAATTTCATGTTTTTATGTTGGGAATGGCCCTGTTACCTTTTTAGACTGAGGGTACTATTGTGAATAGCATGTGGGAATTGTACTACTTAACCTGTGGGATACTTCTTCCATGCCTGTGGGCAGGTGATTCTATGCCTGTGGGAGACATTTCTTATGCCCGTGGGCAATATCTGTGTGCCTGCGGGCAGATTCTTGTGTTTGGATTTCCCTTTAACTGAGGGAAGGTGTTTACGTGTATGAGGACATTGGCTATTTTCTTATAATATTCACTGTGTGGATATTTTAAATTAAATGAATAAATGGATATTAAAATGGTAATATAACTCGTTAAGTTAGTTACTTTTAGTACTGATTACTTTATTTCATTTTACTACTTCACACTATTGTTTCATGCTTTCACATAGCTGGGCACGAGCCTTTGGTGAGTTCCTACTGGGAATTTATTTCTCACACCCTGTTTGGGTCATGCTTTTCGGCCCAAACTGATTATGTTTCTGCAGGTGTGGATAGGGTAAAGAGTCCCTATACAGGTACTTGATTGCTCTTGGGGTGTAGGAGAGCATGGGACCTGGTATTGGCTCACGATGCTGCTGGATGTTATGTTTTGATTTTCTGTACTTGTACTTTAGTTGTAATGTATAGAATGTAGTGTAACATGTTCTGGCTGTTTTATAGAATAGTGACATGCTGCATATTCATATATATATGACTGCTGGTTTCCCTTTTTGTTATCAGTTATCCATTTCAGTTATATATACTACTCCTTCTTCTATTTTTGTTATTTTATATTTCTTTTGTATACCGTTGCGCTACACTTTGAAAAATGAGGGCATAGTTTCCCCACTATCAGACCTGGGCCCTCGGTGCTAGTCGGCAGCCTCTTGCATTTGGGGAAATGCGCTTGAGGTCACGTGGAGAACCGGGTTCGGGGCACCCGTTGCGTGTCACCCGGAATCGGGACGTTACATTTTGGTTCTATGTTTGGGTATTATTATTTTAGTATGATCTATATTATTGTTTTTTCAGTAAATAAAGTACTAGCTAAAGAAATGGAAAAAGGGGGAAAGGTCATTCCACATGAATGAAAATTTTAATTTCTGGAGAGTTTGTCATAACATGACAACCCAAGTGTCTCACGACTATGGTTTGGAAGGTGAAATAATTCTATAAATCATGCAAAAAATGTATATCTATTTTACTAGGTAAAATGGAGATGCTGAAAAATAAACAACATGCACCAGTGGAAGCTACTTCCCTGCTGGAAGAAGTGAAGACAAATAATCCACACAAGTTGATGCTAAATGGAAGTAAATGGTCCATGATATCAAAGAAAGATCAAAATTTCAAAAGGAATGGAATAACCATCATGAAGAGTACCATACACTTTAGAGAAACAAATAAAGGATTTTGTGGGCTGAGAGAAAATTCTCAGCCCCAATGGTTTAATTAAGAATCTCACAAGTGTTCCATCTTATTCCCTTATTTTTTTTGTATATGTGTGCTTACATTGTATGGAATTGAAGATTAAGGTCATTTATAAGATGACAGTTGAATGAGAAAAGTGGAATCTTTATTCATGATTTCATAATAACTTGAAATGTTCTAAAGTTTAATATTATCAACATGAATATCTTGAATAATATGTCATGATATTTTCCACCATGACGAATCAACGGGATTTTAGCCCTTAAAAGGGATAAAATATGTTGGAGATGATATCAATGAATATATCATGATATGTCTTGAAATTCATATCATCTCAAGAAGCTGAAATTGAGGTATTGTAGTTACACATTCATCCCTTGTTCATAATTGTATTTATCATGTCAATTTAAGGGGATTGTTTGATTGATGATAAGAAGGGATGAATGTTGGTGCTTTATCTTTTCACTTGAACTTTTTAATATTTTCGGTGATGTATGTGACTGATTTAGTATTTCTTTGGTAAATATAACTATTTCCAACACCTCGAATAAGAGTTAATACATTCTGAGAATGATTTCACATGTATGGTTGTTTGTGGACAACATTGAATAGATTGGTCAAATATCTCTTATTTTCTACAATGGGTTATCCAAAATTATTCATAGAGTTGATTAACTAAAGGATATTTTCTATGTGTACCATGTGACATCATCCCTCTCTCAGAAATATTCAAGAAGATATTATTTAAAGGGAGGAGAATATTTCTTTTCATACCCCACTACACCTTATCATTTTTTATCCAATAATAGGGAGAAAAGTTTGGCACGCATATTGAACCATATATAAGTATGCCAAAAGGATATTGAAAAAAAATACAAAGGGGAAGATTGTAGATCATAGTTTGTCTTTTTTTGTCAGTAAGATGAAAATATGTGTATGTCAAGGTAGTGATGAATTGATGATGATGATTGAAGAGGAGAAGGTGTTCCAATGCATAAGTACCTTGGAGAATCAATATGAAATTAAATTGGATACCATTCTTGGAAATTCACCATATTATAATTCAGATGATTTTAGAACTCCTCCTAATTTTCTAGACATGTGTCTCTAGAAGACACTTTGTTACAACATTAGAAGAACCCCATGCAATACTTTATTTCATAATGAAAGGGGATGATCCCTCAAATGAATTCTAATTGGATGAAGGTTTTCACTCAATTAAAATTCTTTTTTGAGCTATCCTAAAATTCCAAGATATGTGTTAATGGAGGAGAAATCCCTCAAAACAAGACGTTCATGCATTATGCATTAATACATGATGATTTAAGAAATGATCCATGCATCATCCATGATTAGATCAAAGGAATGTTGAAGATCATGGATTTGTTATTCCAAAATGTAAATGAATGATGATGTTTGAAAATAAAGAAGAGAGGTGACTATAATTGAATTATTAATGTATTTTATACTTAGAATACATTTTTATATGGGGCCTTAAATAAAAAATAGGCCAACCAAGGAGGCCAATAGAGGTCCTCATCCTCAATCACATATGGGACCTAAGGGTCAACTGCACCTGAGGGAAGCCCTCTTGGACATCCCATCACAAGGAAGGAGTGTGGGCCATGAATAAGCCCCCAAGATCTCACAGGGTGATCAACTAGTGTGGAAATTATGCATATTGTGAGCTAGGAGTGTGCTTGAGGAGGCACGAGTGGGCGTAGAAGCGCGCCCGTAGAACATCAGTGTGGGGAAACACCGGGAGAGGGGGAAGGAGAATTTTGAGATGAGGCTGGAGCACACATCCTTTTAAACAAGTGCTGCCCCACTATATCGTTTCTATGTAGTACATAAATTCATAGTGCTCCACCATCCGATCAATCGCAGGATTGATCGCGCACATATAGGTCGTCTATATAATCGTGTGATTTGCGATTCAACCATTGTCGTCTGATCTCTCCATCTGATTTGTATTCAACCTCCATACATCCACTGCAATCGTGAACCATGATATCAATCCAAATGATGATATCGCCACTTGGTACACCATTTTATCTCCAATCAAGCCCATTCTGATCATTTTAGAATCACAATAACATACAAGCATTAAATGTTATACACATGCAACAAATGAAGAATATCGAACGATGCTAAATAAAACAAAGTTTTGAGGCCTAATCTTGCATGAATGAAGCTCGGGTAAGATGGTTTGCATGTGTTCAAAAAAACATGCACGTGATTTCCTCCATGTAAATGAGGAGGCCACATTTGAAAAAGAGACACATGTGTCTTGCACCATATCTTAATCAGTGTTTGAAAATATTCAAAGGCTAATATCTCGAGCATTCAATGATTTGAACCCCCCATTTTTTAACATTATCAATGCCTATAAAAGGAGGATACCGAGACATAAATAGGTTACTTAAATTATCATAAAAAGGATATCTCACTTATCTGAAGAAATAGAGACACCACAAACCCCTCTAGGTCATGAAAGGAAAAATGTTTTCCACACAAATCTAATACGTGGTGGAGAAGAGGATACTGTAGGAGTTAAACATGTTCTAAACACTCTTGAACCTTCATTGAGAATAATAATAACATCCACACCCTCTGTGTGAAGGAAAATCACAACATGTGATAAGTTTCTCAAACCCATGTCTCTGTTTTTGAAGAAGATTCCGCAGACATACAATCGGTGCCTATACACCCTTGTTGTGCTCTTGTGAAGACATTACCAAAGAACCACCTTGGATATGTGAAGAATATCCACATGAACTATGTGAGTGAAGGAAAAGAACCCATTCACTCCTTTAGAAAAGAAGAAAACCCCATGATTTTGGGTGTTGCATACATGATAAATACACTATCCTCTTGAGAAGAAATAGGAGGGTATTACACCTTAGCATGCACTTTTGAGAAGGGTAACCCAGACACACCCTTGTTATACCCATTCGGGTTGTGCGTGAAAGAAGAATAAAGTGGAGGGTGCATGCATGGTTGAGTTCATGTGCATGAAAAGAACATAAAATACAGTATGTGTGAACATGTAAAGAATAAAGAGGAAGAAATAAAGAATACCACACACATGATCATACCCATTCGAGTTTGAAGAAGCACACACTTATATTAAACCAAAACATGATAATAAGTGTGTGTGTGCAAAGAACCAAAGAAAAGAATTTGTGTGTAATATTAAGTGGGGAAAATAAAGAGAAGGTGTGTGTACTAAAAATGCATTACACAGAGGGGTTTTCACACAATAAAGAGTGAATAATGATATTGTGCATGCATGCATCCACATGCACACGTGAAGAAACTTAATAGAAGATATTGTGTGTGTGAATATTGAGAAAGAAGAAAGTGCATGAGACTGAACCTAAAAAGTTGATAAAAGATAACTGGGAGTGTTTTGGTTGATATGATACATATTATACGTACATGAAAACATGAAAAATCTCATGCACATGTGAAATATATTTGAGATACTAATTCAATCCATGCATGATGTGAGTGAGAATTGGGAGTGAAGCCGGACAATGATAAAGAAGATCTTATACCTAATTTCATAGTTTTTGAGAATCTAAAATGATAGACAGTGCTGATATTGTACAAGAATAATCATTCATATTAATATTCCTGAAGAAGTTCTGTGCAGCATTGAAACACATATTAGTGAGGTCGAGCCTTCATCAAGAAGAATAATGAATTGCCCAAGAATTTTTGAGACTAAGGACTGATCAGAAAAGTGATTAGAATTATTGAGAAAAGGCCAACAGACCTTACCATAGGCTGTTGAAGATTCTTGAAGAGATACACAGAAAAGTGTGATACATCAAGCCTTTGTGGGAAGAGAAAAAACATCTATAGTGAATCAATAATGAACTATGAAAAAATATGCTCATGTGACTCAAGAGCTATAAGAACCCTATGTGATTTCGGGAGGAGAAGAAGACTTCAGTGAGAATCTGGAGCAGGCCAGTGTGAGTCTTGTAAAATTTTTTGATGTAGTATAAAGAACCCCTTATGGGACTCATGAGATATATTTTGGGACTCTGTATCAACCACTATAATTGATAACAAGATTATAGTGGAGCATCTGTGTTGGGGGGAACAACCAACACATTAAGGAGTTGGTATTTGAACCGAAACTTGTAAATCCTTTTTTTCAGTTCCTTCATATTTACGACATCATATGAGGTAAGGATGAAAGATAAAATAATAGCGGATCAAGGCTTTAACCATAAATAAAGGTTTAATTGAAAATAATAAATTTGAAAGAAAGGTCAAAACGGATCACAGATTCACCCCTCCCCCTCTCGGTGATTCACACTAATCCATGCACTTCATGTTTTTAAATATTTTAAACCAGATCTCATAGGTTAACACCCCTGGTTAATCAGTTTTAAACATATCCATAGAAACAAATTTTACCTATTTTTACTATAAATTATGAAAAAAATATATGTTATAGAAATTAAAAAATATTAATATATCATTTTAAAAATATATAATCCATTTTACGGAATTTAATTCCAAAAATTTAATTTTTTGGTTTTAAAAGTAATCTCTCAAAACTCGATGAAAAATAGTTTTCCATGAAAATAATTTTTACGTATAAAACTTATATCAAAAAAATATTATGAATTAAATCAATTAAAATGAAAATAATTAGATTATTTTTAACAAAAACAGAGTAATGACAAATTTTACATCAATTAGAAAAATATGAATCTATAAATTCTTATAGTAAAAAGTATGTTTTCTATAAAATTTATATTCTCTATTCACATAAAATACAATCATTTTTAAAAAACTATATATAATTGACACCATAAGATAATTTTGATATATTTATTTCAATAATTATATTATTTTTATATAATATATTTGGTAAAACATTAATAATTAATAATAATATTTAAAAAGAAATTTTTATAAAAATATTTTGTATAAAAACCTAATTTTAAAGCCTAAAACTACTTTAATAAAACATATCTTCATATTTATTATGAATCAATAAATAAATTTACACTCTATAAATCTGTTATCAATATTTTTTGTGTGGTTATTCCCATTCATACAACTATTTTAATAACTATTTTATATTGATATAATATATCACAATTCATTTAGGCCATAGTTTCATATATAAGATGTTATAAAAGAAATTAAATTTTGATAATGAGAAACATATCATAAAACATCGAGGTGTTGAAATGATAGATATTAGGGGAGTTAGAATTTGATTGGAGGATTTAAATGGTTATTTTATAGAATTTGAAATTATTTATCCACTGATGAATATTAATTTTTATTTCATTTAGATTTCTTTAATTTTATTAACAAGCCATCATAATAGGTTGAAATAATTCATATGGTTATTGAAGAATTATACAGATTATCTTTCAATTTTTAAAAGATAAAATCTGATGATAGGATAACTAGTTCATCTCGGTCATGGAAGAAACCTTATTATATGAAACAACATGAATATGATTGTTTTATATTATTACTCAAGAATGCAATAATAATAAATTAAATTTAATAATAAATGCATGTAAATAATCTATAAGAGAGGTAGATTTTATAGGATAAGATGAACAAGTAAGATAAACTTACTTTATATGTTGGGAGACACATAATATGAGAAACATATAAGATGGTTGACACATAGGATGTGAATATAATGTTCGATACAAGATACAAAAAAAACATATTTTCTTCATATGATAGAGAACCTCATATGAAATGGGATTTTTTATGATACTAACCCTACAAGACTCAAAAAGTCTTATTAAATCTAGATAAAACAATATAAAAAACGACGAGTTACTGAGTGAAAATCTAAGTATCGTCAGAATAATATATTTGGAAGTAATTGAGATTAAATTATATGAAAATAATATGTTGATCTTCATAGATTAAGATATGATGATACCTAAAGAATATCATGATACAATATTAGTTTACAACATCCAAAACATGTTATGTTGTGCAATGAGATGAGTTTTATGACACCAAATGATTAGCCATATTACAAAACATGTGTAAAATCATACTAAGACAAATTTAAAAAGAATTAAACGTGGTTATTTGTTTTATAAATAGAATATCATAGAATTCAAATATCTTTTGGGTTTTAAGGTAATGAATCTTTAAGAATATCAAATTTTGGCCTTTAGTTGATTTGAATGAGGTTTGAATCATAGTTTAGAAGATATTCTCCTACACATATTCATAGAGTTTATTTATTTAAAATATGAAAATATTATTTTAATAATATTTAGAAATAATATTATATGACTATAAAAATTATTAGGAAACAAATAATATTTAATTCAATGATTTTTATAATCAATGATAATTACCATGGAGGGTGAAATATACATTATTGGATAAAAAAACCCAATACATCAAGGAAATACATATTCATTGAAGATGTAAGGTGAATAATTTTACTAAATTCAAGTGTTATTGTGTATAAATGATGTTAAAAATGATTACTAACAATTTAATAGTTGATCTATATTGAGAAAATACCATCGATCCAAGAAACATGGAAATGGCGAGACATGTGCACATGAAGAGGACAACTCCAACACACCATGACACCAAGAGAAAGAGGGAGTGAAAAACCAATTCATTGGTTGAAATAAAGATTTATTTTAAGGAATATGTGAAGTAATCAACCATATTTATAAGGGATGAGTTATGAGAGACAACAACATGAACCATTGGGAGGTTGGACTTTGTGAGGTAGTATAAAGATCCCATAGTGCGATATTGATGCATGTGGTTTTATTTCATTTAATCATGGTGGGAAATCATGCTATTGTAACAAAATTCAATAATAATTAACTTATTAATAATTGTTTCACACAACCAATTATAAAAAATAGTCAGATTTAAAATTCATACCCTCTAAATCTATATGTTTTATGAATTTTAGATAATAAATCATTTGGGAGTTTAGGAGACAAAAGATGGGTGGAATGACGATTTACCTAGTGAAAAATGTATAATTAATAAATTAATTCTTGAAAGGAAAAATGTTTCATTTATTCACATCATTATTCTCTTAGCGATATTACTAGAATATAGAACTATAAGTTGTATCATAGAAAACAATGCTCCCATATGAAAGATCTAATTTCTTTAAAGTATCAATTATGAGAATATAAACTCTATTAATATCTTATGTGTAATTTTTTTTATTCAAATAATTTTCGTGGATGTAAGAACCAATTGATTCCATATGTATCATCAAAAGACATATAGGTGATCAATTTTATAATAATGGTATATAATCCACTTGGAATAAATGCTTCCAAAATTTATGTTGACTGGGGAAATATAAAGTGGATGGAAATGTGAAAAGTCATATATTTATGTAATGTATGGAAATATTCTAATACCTTATTTATCTAATGTATTCTTTTTTCATGTGTTATGTAACCCTCTGTAGTCGGGTTATATGTGTATATACATTTCACTTCCTAGGGTCGGTTTTGACGAATTATGGCTCGTATTATGGTGAATACACTACATAATTGGGTTTTCACATAAAATATTTTTTCTAATGACCTAGGGATCAAATGTAAAAGTAGTGTAGTTGCGGTAATACTTTTTAAGAACCACATTTTATAGATATTTTTTGTATAAATGATGTATTCCTACACTGATACCTAACATTTACATTGTAGAATCAATCCATAGATCACCTCTAGAGGTTATTTCCCCAAATTCTATACAGCATTGTCTGAAGAGGATGGTTCTACAATATAAATTTTTATACATTATAATGATGTGAGGCTTGGAAAAATAATAAAATAAATCAACCAATACCATGGTTTGGAACATCATAAGATATGGCCATCCACTAGGGGGAATCTAAAAAATCATCAATTATAACACTAAATATTGTGGTGTAAATATTATAAAGTCTATCATGGGAATAGTTCAAATTTATATGAATGGAAATAAAGGAGTTTCTAGAATGGGATAAACTGGGAAAGAGTACCAATGCATGGTGGTTCTGGTGTTTCTAATAGGATGGTAACCTCTATATTTTAGGTAATAAAAAAAACCATTTTTCAGGATAAATTAATATTGTACCATGATTTGAAGTGCTACACCAAAGATTAATATATCATGGAAAACATGTTTAGATAAACTAAAACATAGTGATTTCTATGTCGATAACCCTTACACAAAACACCATGAAAATCCACTAAACAATATATCAAATGCGCAAATTTGTAATCACCATTATGTAGATCACAATTGACCCATATAAGGTTTCAGTATGAATATGTATAAGATTGTGTATACCCTCCATGATACATATTTACCCCCAAAAGATTTTTCTCTATATAAAACTAGCATTTTTTATTATGTTATTATCAAAGTACAATATTGTGGGGACATATTGAGTAGAGACACCAGTCTCAAGTCATTTGACTGCTACTCCACATACACATGTGACATGAAACTCCCCAAAAATTATTTTTCTGGGTAAAAAAACAAGGACAACATAACGAGGATGTGTTGTGTCTTTTAAGAGTTAAAAAATTTGAAAATAAATTATTAATTTTATTCACAAAACATTTATATTATATCATATTATTGGTTGGAATCCAATTATTTTAATAAAAATAATCCTTAATCCCATAGGCTATGTTGTAAGGTTCATTCATTTATTAAAATTATTTTGTTTTGAAATTACTAGGGGATAGATTTTGAACATGTCAACAGAGAGGGGAACTATAAAAGAACAAGGGCATTAGGAGTGGATATCCTTTTGGGTGATTTGTATAATTTATAGAGATACATTGAAACTAAATTCTTGTTCATGGATTGTAATTGTTTATTACACGATAGTAACATATTATTCATCCATTTTTTGATTATTCATAGACTAATTTCTCTACCCATGGTCCTTCAGTCCCTTGAGTCCACTATTTTAGTCATGGTGAGAAAACAATTTAATAAGGATGAGTAGTTTCTTATATGATAGTGGATTAATATTATGAGAAATAACTTTTACAAGGTAATGAATAATTAAAATTATAATTTGTTATGGAAGGAAATTATTATGCTGAGATATATGTCCCTATTATTCCCAAACAACCCAGTGAGTGGGATGGGTGTTTCGGATCAATACCCACACGATAGATGGTATTTGGAGAGATAAAATTTCACCAACAAAAGATCTTAGATTAATTTTAATGAATATAGGGTTACTTTAGTACATTAACAAATGGGTTTTTTATATATTTAAGAAAAACTATCATCATGAGAACTAACGCGGGGAACCCAAAAAGTATCTCTAATAGGTACCTAAGATTATAGTCATTTTGACCTTGTTATAGTCCACATGAATATGTTTTTTTAAACTTTTCCACTATCCTTGTGTCTAATTTTATTTTTTATTATCCCATAATTTTCCTAACCAAACTACTCTAGTTATTGGAGACATATATTTTATGGGTTTATATTAGTTTTTTTTCATTTACTTATAAGTATAAATAATGAACTATTAGTTAAATTATTATGTCATTATTACTTTTTTTCCATAGAAACTCATTATCTAATTCAACTTTATTTTGGAATTAGTGGAAATATCTCGATGAAATTTGATTATAGAAATTGACTAAAACCTCAGGATTGGAATGTTATTAGGAGTGCATCTTGTTTTTTGTGTTATTTATGGGGAGAATCAAAAAAATTAATTTGTAAAAATAGTCTTGAAATTTTTAATTCAATATTTTATTATCCCATTTTGCTTTACAATTTTTTTGATTCTATTATGCGCATTATTGTTATTTTTATTTTATCAACATGACATAATTCTATGAATAACACTACTCACAAAAGATCATAAATTGTATATTCTTATAATCCTCTATGGTACACCTAATAGTAAAAATCAAACCCTTTATGTGATTCAATTTTAGAAATTAGTATTTCTAGACTATAATTACTATTAATTCATTGAATAGTGGAAGTACAGGATTGATCCCATGAGTAATATAAAAGAATATAGAAAAATTTAAAATAAAGGGTAGTTTATTACGATCATTTAAAAATCATGAGAAATTATTGATTGAATTATATTATTAATAAAACAATATAATAATAAAAAAAATAAAAAAAGATAAATAGAAGTGATAGAGATAGAGAAAAAACATTCAGAGGCTGTTTCTTTTATAAACTAATTATATATAATTCAAATAATAAGTACATATAATAACTAAAATATCATCAATATGTTCGAAATAGACATGGAGATTCTCAATAAAACCATCCATGAATGTCAAACCCCTATTTATTTAAATTATAATAACTATAATGAATTTAGACCTGATTATAGACACAAAATAATTATCCAAATAAATTATCAGGAACTAGATATCTTTACTACGATTGTTCTTGTTTACTGTTGGACACACTATTTCAATGAAAAAATGGAAAATATAATGAATAGTTAAATATCAACACAATAATAAAGAATAAAATTACTCTTCAAGAGATGAAAAATCAGTACATGTTGGTAATCCCTATCTTTCAATAAAACTTCTTCCCCGTTTAGAATTAACCAATAATCACAGAGTGGTCAATGAAGATAAATAAGATGAACACCATAGAAGGGAGAATATATGAAATAAAAGGGGCAATGATTCAAGATATTTGAATGAATTGCATAAATATCATCAAAATATTAACAATTATAAAACTATTGTAAAAACAATGACAAATTTTTTTTCGAAACACTATCCAAGGATAAACCCATGTAATATTTCTCCCCCTAAGAACGATCCATTTTAAGTGTCATGAATTCCATGTATTAATAAGAAATGAGTTTTTTAGGTTTCAAATTTATTTAAATATAATAATATTTATTCTAAATCACCAAATAATTCATTCTTTGAATTATTCAATTTCTCGCCCTTTGGATAATCCATTATTAACACTTAAAAAAAATATCAATATCAATTGGAATTATATATTATTTATTTTCTATTGAAATATTTCTAAAAATATTAAACAAATCACATGGATTGCTTTGGTGGGTTGAGCTTCATTTTAGTTTCAAATATGGTCACCATGATTTAGGTTTGGCAGTACAACATTTCCAAAACCCATTCCTATGAACCTCCTTATTCAAGATATCTTATAAGGTGAACCATATGTAATGTATATAGGTTTTTTACAATTTAGGACTTTTCATGGTCCAAACAAGATCATCACTATTCTGTAGTCAAGGGAATTTCATGTTTGAGATTCTCATGTAATCCATGACTTCATCACATAAGTTTTAGTGAACCCAATTTACTTCCTTTTTGATATACATGTATTCATCCCATCCACATATTCAACCATGATTTTCATGTTGTTTTTTATCAGTTTCATAATCCAAAACACCTTATTCACTGTGGTGTCCTACAATATTATAGAACGGAATAAATGAAACTGTTTAACCCCTTAATGATATGAACCATTATACTTCAAGGTATTTTTCTGGATGTTTTGATCTTAAGAAGCCATTTTTCAACATCAATTATAGTAATTAAACAGTTTTTTTGTCCATATCAGTCAACATCTTGTGTTCGGGTCTCTTCATCTTTGAAATGGGATCACAAAGGTTTCTCGTTATTCCGAACCTCATACACGGTGTTTCTTAATTAAAAATGGTTTATCAGTTCGAGTAAGTGGTAAAAAAGGTGTCTATAGAGTATTATAACATCATTAATAGTGAATGATAATGATTGGAGTCAACATTCATGATAAAGAAGGGATGATGTGGGTCTGATTTTGGGGGACACAAGATTAGTCATAAAGGTGAAATCACATAAATAAGTGTGTTATGCTTTCGAATACCACGTTGTCCCACATATGGTTTCATGAGCATGGTATCTCCACTTCAATAATATATACATAATCAAATATGATCAAATGATAACATCATAATCCACATTCACTGGTTCCCTTATTCTTAAAACATACCCATGTTGGGATATCTTATGTGGCAATTCACACATGTTCTTTTTTCCCTATTTTGTGTTTCTTTCCCCTCTCTAGTGCCTGTGTATGTGATCTCCTTAGATAGTCAATAATAAAGGCAATAATTTTATCATAATAGATAAAAATAAAATACTAACTTTACTTATTGAATGTTCTTCTTAAAATGTATAAATAAATTTTAGTGTCTCTAAAAACTAATTTAAGATGATAATAACCATAAAACAAATAATTAAATAAATAAGATGAAAAAATTTATTATTAATTAACATAATAATTTAATAAAATTTTAAAAAACACATACATGAAATATAAGTATCAAAAAACCGATACACTGAAGACTTTTATCATTCTAAAGAAAATTTTAATCATTGAATAATAGAGATACATCATGATTTGAATATTCAAATTAAAATTCAATAAAATCAAGCCATTATCAATGGGGACATTATACAATAATGTTCCACACAAAATATCAATTCAACTTCACACTCTTGAATGAAATAATCATCCCAATTGTTTTTCTTTTGTCCTATTATATATTGATATATGATCTCCATACTTCCACTCATGCATTGTAATTAATTATTATCAAGAATAATATTAGTGATTTACATCAACACTTATTTATTTACATGCATCACTAAAGGTAACAATGTATATTATGTTATTATTATACTATGTATACATGCTACTCCCATAGTCCTATAAAGGACATAAATATTCTTCTTTGTGAAGATGAATTTCATAAATAATCAGGAGGGTGTAACATTAGTTTAAAAAGAATCAATTGATTAATGTAAGAAGTTATTCACATAAAATAATTATAAAGCTCAAACTGTAGGCTAATATTCATAAGCATAATTTATAATGTTAAAAAGTAAATCAGAATGAATATCTCGTCTTCCAAGTGAAAAATCCCAGAAAAAAATGAATGCCAAAACTCAATGTATACAATGAAAAAATTAAATAATAATGATATCATTCAACATCTTGAATGAATTTATTTTTCATTCAATTTCTCAAATATATTTATCATAAAAAATCTCATATCACCCACCAAGAACAAAATTATAAAATCCATTGGTCAACTAAAATGTGATTATTTACCATATAAAGTAAAAAACAATGTAAAAACCCTCCCCCACATTTAAACATTTAATGGTCACAAAAAATATAAATTGAATTGTAGAAATGGTTAAAATAGTCTTGTAATACAGTTAATCCCAAACAAGGTCATTTATGGAATCTAAGGGATTAAAAAAGATTCAATGTAAAAGTAGGTCTCAATTACAATGGGTAAAGAAATGTAAATCATACTAAATGTAACAATGTTAATTATTTGGTATTAAAATATCAAATTAATATTTTCATAGGTTACACGTCCCAAATTTTTCTCACGAAATATGATCAAGAATGAATTAGAAATTCTAGGTCTAAACCTTTATCAAGAGTGGGAAATATAAAAGTTTATAAAATAAATAATGTAATGATAAATGATAAAACATTATTCAATATGAATTTATAAAATTTAATACATGAAAATTTGATGGTAAAATTCATCTATAAGAATCTACCGATCTCATTATACCGTGATATAGTAAATTAGAACCCAATAATTCACTATAATCATTTAGTTATCCCTATTACTCATTCAATATCATTATTATTGATATTCAAAAAATACAATCATGGTATTCCTAGAAAACATATGTCTTTGTGATCCAAAATCATGGAGAATTCTAAATGTGGAGGTATGCAATTTCTTATAAGATCAAGGAATTATTTTAAACATAAATAGGGGAGTATGAAAATATAGAATTAAAAATGAAATCACCCCATTCAATAAATGCTTCACTCTTTCTTTTCCTTCTTATATGATTTATCTTTATTCTTTTATGGACCTTATAAAATAAAAACATGCATTAAAATAAAGGTATTGGTAATTTTTGGACCAAACATTTTAGAAATTAATATATGCATAGAGTCCCTAACATAATGTAATTAAATAATATAATATCCCAGATATAATTATAGACAATCGTTTCCTCTCATAAGGAATTTATTTAAGGTATTTTACCTAAAAAATTACCTTTAGGTCACATATTTGGAGGGTTTCAAAATGATTCTAGATATACAGTAAAGCTAAATAGAAAATTTTATAATTGATTATAAATACACTCTTCATCCTCTATTTTAGTTTTATTACATTGGTTCAGCATGGAACACAGTATTTAAAAAATATCATACAATGAAAATTAAACAAAAAAAATATCCAAACTTTATTTTATTTTTCCACTTCCACTAGTTCATCTTGATTCACATTGAGTTTTGAGGAAGAGATCTGATTACACATAGCATTGGAATTTTTCTGTTTTATTTGTAGTACTTATTTTTCAACGAAATTTAATTCCATCAAAAAGAATACTTACTCCAATAATTTCCCTATTTTTTTTCTATTTTTAATATAGAATGATCAGAAGAACTTCATCCACATATTGATTATACCTATAATCTTGTATTTTATTGATTGGATCAGTCATTTTCTTATATTATTCTTTTTTTATGTGTAAAAGGGGGTATGATTCTACTTATTATTCTATAATATTTGAGATTTTAATTTTTACATAACCAGTGTTCATATCCTTTAATACTTTACTCTTTACTAATTTATGAGTTGGGGGGTTTTTTCTATGAAAATACTTGTAGTCATCAAGGATTCATCCATAACATATTCTTATTGTTTCACATTATCAATATTGAGTTTATCATTATCCATTAACTAATCCTATACTTCCTATGTAATTTAATTAATTAAATTTATTAGTTTTTCAAAATAGTATTTTAGTATGAATAGGAGGAATTAATGAAATATATTTTCTTATTCGGGAAGGATCAGAGGTTTATATTCTTCAAAAATTTCAACATTACTCTCCAAACACTCTTCCTTGATATCCTCATCCATATTTCCATCCATTATTACTTCATAAGATACATGTTCTTACAAATCATTATCTTCATCATATTCTTATAAAACATCTATATCTGTGTTATAAATTAAAATTAGGTTTCCTAAAATGGAACTAAAATTTGAAATAATTTTACCCAAATGACTACACTTTTCTCATTGTTCTATAATATATTCTTCACTATCATCCAACCTTATATACAAAACATCATCATGGAGTTAGATGATTTATATTAATATATCACGTTTCTTCATGTATTAAGGTACATAATGGTTAGTTTCTTCATGATAATATTTCAGAACCTGGTAATTTCCATTGTAGCCTTGAAAATGCGGCTCTACATCACATTATTTATAAAAGGTGTTTCTCCATTGTTGTAGTTAGTATTCCTCATATCCATAAGAATATAAATCATTCAAACTCTCTTTTAATGATTCCATATATCTACATTTGGTGTCACCCATGCATTGGGATCCTCTTGGTATCCCTTTTGCTCTAATGGAGGGGTCATAATATAGGTTCATCAAATAATCAATTCTACACACCCCCAAATTTTATCAAATGTGTATAATATAATAAAATGAATACTGAAATGAAAATCTATAAATATAAATGAGATATGAAATGATTTTTACATAAGTAATTAGTCTAAAGACAATAGATACATTCAATTAATCCTTAAATGTTGTTTAAAATCGATACACAAAAAAGTTGTCATTAAAACCTATGGTAAATATCAATTCAGAAGATAATAATGTCAGAAAATAGTAATTACTAATACATAGAATAATGGAAGTGTGGGGATTTTTCCTATAGGAACATGGAATCATAAACAAAACTCTTAACTGAATGGAATGTATCCAAGATCCTTTGTAGACAACAACACACAATTGAATGAATAAATAATTTATATAACGACATAAGATAAATCAAATTAAATTTTTGGTGAAAATCTAAAGAGAGAGTGATAGATATAAAGAGAATTTTCCAAGTATAGATTCTCTATTAATGTAATTCAACATCAGTCCCAGGATAATCACATATGATATCTATAAAATCGTAAATATATTTTATGTTAATTTCTCTATTATCATTAAAACTACCATAGAATTTCTATCCTCATGGTAAGACAAATTAATGTATGATTAACACATTAAAAATTGATAAAAAACATAGAAAAAAAATCCAATTCAATTATATTAATCTAACTATATTAACCATGTTAGATATCATTCAACACTTGAAAAACTATGTGAGTGATTTAATGATGAATTTAATAAATAATTAAATCTCATCATGATACTATATAATAAAAAAGTTCTAAAAGAGAATAAAAATTATGGAATATTGGCACTCAACATTCTCCATTGAACCCTCTCTCCCATATGGATTTATCAAATCATCATATAGTGGTCATATATTATCAATAATTTCAACATTATAAATGAAATAGTGGAAGAAAGAGTATTTTAGGGAGAATATATACGTGGAAATGAATTTAATAAACAACATCAAAATATATATAATAAAATAACTATATAAAAAATAGAGCATAAAACTATCTATAAAAATATCCGTTAGGATAAAACCCTAATTGTGTCCTCAACCCATAGATGATCCATTTCATGTGGTGTTCACCCAATATACTTACGATCAATGAGTTTCCAAAGTTCCATCTCGGTTGAAATTTTCGATTATCTATTTATAATCTTTATATACCTCTTTCATTGAATAACTAGTGTCTCTTCTAAATTATCCATCGTGGGAACTACCCAAAATATCATTTTCTATTTTTATGGGTTTATGTTGATTTTTCTTTAAATCCTTCATAAAATATATATGAAACCACATTCATTGGTGTGCTAGGTTAAGCTTTATTTTAGATTCAAATACTGATACCACATTTTATGGTAGGGTAATATCAGTTTTATAATAACCAATCATCCACACCTCCTTATTCATAATATTATCTACTGTGAACCCTATGAAATGGGAATATGTGGTTTAAATTTTAGGTATTTCCATGGTCCAACATGAGGATAACTATGCCATTATTGAAGGTGTTTAATGTTTGAACTTCTATTTTAATCAAAAGGTCTATCACATAGGGCTTAGTGTAGAGTATTTCTTTCCTTCATTCATCTTCACACATCAGGCCCCACCAAGACATTAACCAAGATTCATAAGGAATTTCATTTGTAATTTCATCAAATCAAACTCCTTGTTCAAAATATTATAATACACTATGAAATTGTATAAATAATGAACCCTTTTCACCCCTACCAAGGTATTAAAGTATACCAACTAAGAATTTTTTATGACTGTTATAATATTTATAAGACATTGCGGAACATATATTTCACTAATAGGGCATGGTGTAGTTTATGTCACCCATTGTATTATAAAGTTTTATTATCGTCTTCAAAATGGGTTCACAAAGGTAGTTTGATCTCTATAACCACATCCATAGAATTTATTTGTGTCACAATGACTTCTTAGATCGATTATGATCTCATATAGTGGTTACCATAATTTAATCCAATAATTTTTTATGTGGTTGATACAGTTTTGGGTAAGTTGGTGTGGTGTAGTGGAAGAGGTTTTTATTTGAGTGTTAGAGATAAAATCATAGCCATAGAGACAACGTCACACTAAAAATTTCACATTTGTTATACATACCTCTATGTATCACATAAAGGTTTCAAATTATTTCATCTCAATATTTATATTCATGGGGAATCTAACCGGTATATATGAGAAGAGATAAGGATACCCCGCCATGGTTTCCTCATTATGAGTGACTACCAGTGCCATGCTCTCCCCTATCACTACTCACCTACACCCATATTACCTTGTTTCATGCTTCTTTTCCATCCCTTCTTTATGTGTTCATTTTATTTACATAGATGATAATTTATAGGACAACATTTTTTCACATGACAATTTAAAATAAAACAATAACATTACTTATTTAGAATTATTTTTTAAAAGTATAAATAATTTGTTCTATTCTAAAAACATATTTAAGATTGTAATACCCAAAACCAATTATATCAATGAATAAATTGGAAAAAATAGTACTAATTAGTAGAATTTTTAAATATAAGTTCAATAATAATATCCATGAAATATAAGTATCAAAGGAACCCCACAATTTATGATTTTCTCATCCTCGAGAAAAATATCATCATTAAATTAATGTGGAATTTCAATAAAAAAATATTTATATTACACTAAAATAAAATAAAACATATATTAATGGGGATATAAAACATTCATGTTACTTATAAAATATCAGTCCAAATTCACTCTTTAATGAACAAATCTACTCGATTTTTTATTAATCCCATTGTAAATTGATGAGTCTTTTCTTCACTTACATTCAAGCATAATACATAAATATTTTCAAGACATTCATTCATGATTTACCACATTTTTTATTTTCCTTAACTAATCACTGAAGTTAATAATTTATATGTTTTTATGACAAAATTTTTAGTGAATTATCTTCTCATAGTATTGGAATTTGTTTACATTCTAAAATTTTTAATGACTATGGTAAGAAAGAATCATGATGTCATAACATTAGGTTCTAATGACTATGACTGTTATAGTAGGTATGTATTAATGTGAAATACATTTATGTCTCGAAAAACGGTTATTAATATTATATAAAATATATGATATTCAAAATTAAATCATAATTATTTTCTCTATTCAATGTTACAGCTTCCACTTCTTAAGAACAAAACTCAAAGTAAGGCATGTTACAACAAAACCATTTTGATAGATTGCACCATCATGATTTTTTTATTTTTTTCATTAAATTTTTATAGTTTTTCTTTCAAGAAATTTCTCACATCCCCCACACAAAACCAATTAATAAATATATTTTTTTAATTAAATGGGTTTTTTGGCCCTTTAAAGTCGCAATTTAATCCTTGTCATTATTTCCCTTTTTACATTATTTTTTCCAAGAGAGGTAAAAGTAAACTACAATGAAATATTTTATATCCCATTTACAAAATATCAAGAAATATACCATAATATAGAATGATAGATGTATTATATCCCCTTCCACCAATAACAACCCTCCCCAAAAATAATAAAAGAATTATTATATAAAACACAGATAGTAGGGTGTTAAAGGATAAAATAGGGTTGGAATATGTTTTTTCCAAAAACAAGGCCGTTAATTACATATAAGGGTATAAATAATGTTTCTTTTAAATGGTTGGTATCATTGATAAATTTCAAAATATTCATCAATCAAAAAAAAATTGACATTTTTTTAATAAATCTAATAAGGTAAAAAGGGAGTTCTAGTTGACGACTTGTCCCATATTTGTGAGAAAAGGATTCTCAAGAATAAATTGAAATTATTACCTCTAAAGTATTCTTTGGAATGAGAAAAATAAAATTTTTGATATTCACCCATGGAACTAGAAATAATAAATAATTAATCTACATGAATTGCATAAATTCACATAGAAATGGTTTCTAAATTTCCTCTATATGTATCATCTAGTCTGCATAAATGATTATACATCAAATTAACACCCATTTCTACACTACAATCAATCAACTAACCATCATGAACCTTAAATATCATTAAAATTGAAATGCAAAACAACGAATAATTTAATTTCATTGAAATTAAATATTATTACATCAAAAATGATAGAAAAACTCTTTATGGGGAATGCAATTTCTATTAGGTTAAAATTGATATTTCAAAAAACATTTGGGAGTTGAAAAATATAGAGTTCAATAAGAAACCTACAATATAACTGATTCTTCATACTTGACTTTCCTTATACAATTGTATCTCATCCATTTTATTTATAACCAATAAAATCATTCTAGAAATTAAAATAATAGTCCGGTTCAATTTTTCCCCAAACAGATAAGAAAGTCATCTATGAGGAGATTCCATAGCCATATAAATTATATAAAACTATATCTATCAAGGAAATTGTGAATTCTATTTTACTACTATAATTCATTTTAAGGTCTCGAAGCTATAACATTATCCTTGGGTTACATAATAAGAGATTGGAACAAAGTAACCTAGTCTAGTTGTTGAACTCACTTAAAATTATTATCATTGAGTAAAAATGTACAATTATTCCTTAAATTCAACTTATTGTCATAGGTTTTTTATAGGACCCATCCTGGGGATAACTTAAATTTATTAAAATTAAACTAAAAAACTATCAAATCCTTATATAATTAATCCTCCACCACATCTACTTCCCTCTCCATGTTTATTTTTTGGGAACAGTCAAAATTTATGTAGATTTATCATTTTATATAAAAGTCTTATAGTAATTTTTTTATTTAAATTGACATCCCTATCCATAGAAGTTTCTTCCAATATATCCTCTACCTTTATATATTGGCATTCATGGATGAATCGATGATTTTTAGTACATGATTTATTCATCATATGCTCTTTTATTTCCCTGATAATATATATCATTGTATTTTATGCCTTCTTCTAGTATGTTTAAGAGTGATTCCCATTCATAATAATATTATAGAATTTTAATGATTTTAATGGTTATCTAATTATTACTCTACTCATTTAATTTTAATAATATGGATATTTATTACCTTTGGTAAAATATATCATTTATAATCAAAAAACAATTTTTCATGATTGAGTAGTCACTTACGGTATTCTGGATTTGGAGTATGAGGAATATTTTTCTAAGGGAATGATTAATTAATCTGATAAATATCAATAAAGGAGTAATATTTTGATGAGATTTATTTATATATTATTACCAAACCATCTAGTCAGAGTTATAGTGATTGGGGGATAAATCCCTTCATGATAGAGGGGAATGGGATATCATGAGCCTAAACTACTCTACTATTTGATCTCATATTTATGTTAATGTATCTTAGGTAACATGAATACCTCTACCATTGAAATTGAATAGATTTTGGCAGTTCGAGAATCATGAGAACTGATCAAGTTTCGAGAAGATGTCTCAAAAATGGTTATCGATATTAATTATCATTGTGAACTAGTAACAATCTATGGGAGTTTTTTTATAAAAATGTTCCAATGACTAGTTAGTATTGTTCATTATAGACAACCAATATAACATGAGATAATATGGATGGACTATATACACTCATCCATAGCTAGTACAACACCATGAATTGTGTGTCCCCCAATTCAAGATAATAAATTAGACTAGATTTCATGTGTTCCTTCAATAATAATGAATTTTAATCAAATTAGGGAGAATGTAAAGTGAAAACCCTAATGGTAACATTTAATATTTTATAGAAGATTTCAAAAGATTTAGAAAATGTAGTTTCATAGAAATTCATCCATTTAGGTCCATTTCCTTTATATTTAAAATGATACAAGAAAGAATATTTCAAATCACATGAACATAAATCCACAATATAATAGGATATTATTTCATTAATGTTTTTTAAAAATACTTCCCACTAAAAAAAATAGTGAAACACAAAAGAAAAGTCCAAAATTCTTCACAATATGATGGAGAGTATTCCTATGAATTATGTATGTTTTTTATATACATGTTATGATGATTCCACCACCATGAGTTGACAATATAGAGAAAATGAAATTTTTTAATTTATATATTCAAATAATTCAGAAACCATCAGTGATTCTACAATAATAAAAGGATTTATTTGGAAAAAACTAGTATAAGCTCTAGAGGGCCTTGATGATTTATTAAAAATTATATTACTATGGAATGGAGGGAGATACTTATCTATGAGAGGATTATTTCACATTGAAGATGCAAATACCATGAATCTATACTCACAAATCTGATGCTTAAAAAACAAAAATACATTTATGGATTTGATACAAATAAATATAAATTAATTTTTTCAATCTAAATAAAGAATCTTCAAAATAAAATATTTCATGACTACATAATGAAGGACCCTTTTGTTTTAGAGTTTTGAAGAATTAGGAAAAGCTCCTATGTAAACAACAATTATGACCAGAAGAGTGTGTTTTACATACAATTACTATAATTTCATATTCCACATTAAGTATTCAACATATCCAATAAATTTCCTCACAAATGAAACTATTCTAGAATAAAATGATTTATCCTCATTCTTCATCTATTATGGAAAAGGAAACATAATAAGGGTGACTTCAAATTCTCATTAGGGGTAAATGTATGCATTAATGATTTAATTTCATCAGTGAGAAGATGATGGGAAACGTTTATGATTACACAAGAAAAGTTCATTAGAATAGAATAATGGAATTCATTCCCACATATACCTTGATCATATATCATGAAACTCAGAATAAATATGTAATAAATGAAAGAGTCATTGGCATCAATAATAAGGAACCATTCAATGTTAGTCATGATCAAATAAATCTATAAAAACCATAGATGTTCGTTAATTATAAGTATAATATATTTTATTTTGAAAATAAGGTCATGTATTACATTTTTGAACCATTTTAATTCCATAAAAACCCATACCAATCATAGATAAAACATATTCATAAAATAAGAAAACATTATCATATCACTCTAACAAATTTGATAAATTTCCCAGTTACACTTAGAATAAACATCATGATTTCACATAATATAAAAATTGTAATTATAATTATATTTACCATCATAGTATATTCCCAAAAATCTATTATGATAAACCTAATACGTTAACTCTATCGCATTAACCAGAGAACTGAAGACCTGCAAAGGGATCAGCCACCCTAATTTTATAATGAAACCATCCATCATCATAATCAATTCCAGAGAATAATAACAAAAATAAAGTACATAGTGATTTAATTTAATCATAAAACATTGGAAACATCTATTATTCTATTCATAACATGATTATCCCAGGGAAATTTATCACGAATAGAGAAAAAGTAACATCAAGGTTAAATGATGTTGATTAATTTAATTAAAAATAAATTATCACTAAAATCATTCTAGACGAAAATAAAAATTTCATTTAAATAATAGCATTTAAAAACTGAAAATTCACTAAATATTGTGATTTTTTTTAAATTACTATGTAAAATATTAAAAGTTCGATCAATGAAAATAATGATGATGAGGGTATGAAATCTTCTCATCGTGTAAATTTTATAAATGATAAATCTATTCAGACAAATTTTAATGGGATTCGAAATTGAACCATTTGATAGATGTAAATAAATTCCTTCCATAAAATAATTTAAATGAAAGTAAAACCCATGTACAATTACTTTCAAAAAGTCAATTTTTATGGAAGATTAATTTGGGAAATTTCGATATGAAAGAAAAATATTCTAGATCTAAAAGAAGATATATGATAAGTACAACTTGCAAATGAATTTTTTGGTCTTTTATTATTAAGTAATTAAGGAAATGGTAATTAAACATATAAAAGACATTAAAAACCATTATATAATGAAATATATTTGGTTCATGAATATATGAGTATATGATCTCCCCAAGGAATCTTGAACATAAACAACCTAAAATGGAAAAAAAATATCGTCACATAATTATTTTTCCACATTGGAAACTCTTCAATCATAATAAAAAAGAAAGGATATCGTAAATTTAAATATTAAATATCATGAAATAATGATATTCATGACAAAAAATGTCAAATAGGATGTATATGAAGGTTTTGGGCATAGCGGAAGTGTGGTATGGATGGAACCCAATTTTTATTTTTACCATGATTAGTGATTACTCCTAGATAAATGAGACAATGAATGTCAGTCTCCACAGAATATAATCATAGGTTAAGATAAAGAAGAAATAGGCACGAAACCATTGGAAAGGATCTTACCCATCATGATTATAATTAATTTAATTAATTTCATAAAGAAAAATAATACATGTTTCTTTGGTATTTTTCTTCATTGATGATGTTGATCGTCCAAATTGACCCTTCTGAATTATCTCTCTGTGATTGTAATGATCCAAACTATAATCCATCTAGAAGTGATCAACACATGCTCTGATGGCCTTCGATCGACACCTCTCATTCTCCGGGTTCTAGCACAGCAAAGTGAGTGTCTTATGTCGGTCGTTCTTGATCGATTGGTCTTCAGCCTTGAAGAACATCTCTCGTTCTTGATAGGGGAGAGAAGAGGATTTGATAGAGAAATTGTTTGGATCAACAATTCTCAATTCACCAGGTGTGTGGTGTGGTGTATGGCATAATAGGGGTACTTGCCTATTTATATACATGGAATTTCAGTTACAATATTTAGATGCATGGAAATAATTAAATACATTCATGAAATTATAGAAACCCCATTAATTTATTAATAATACCACATCATTATTTATAGTGCGCAAACTTGCGCAAAATGAAATTATAAATAAAATTATGTGTCACAAAATAAAAGCAGCATTAATTTAATTTGTGCCAACTAGTTAAATAATTATTTACCATCTTGCAAATAATTATTTGACTATTGGACCAACCTTAGTCCTCTCGAACTCCACCCCCATTTATTGAATACCCAAAAAAATAAATAAAAAATTTATTCTCTAAAATAAAAATTTTATTTAAAAACTAGTGAATAAATATTTATTAAACGTTCAATAAAATAAATAAATATATTTTATTTAATTTATGCGATTATTTTAACATGAATAAAATTATTGCATTGTCTTGAGAATAATATTTATTTCATTAATTAAATTCAAATAGAATTTAATAGATAACACCAAAAAACACTTATTGTGTGACCTCTAGGATTCATTTTCATTGTCATTATGTGGGATTACCAAAAGTCCAAGATTACTATCTAGAAATGGGTCAAAAAACCCAAGAGAAAGAACTTAAATCTGCAACAATGACATCCACATATGAACACTCACTATGTAATATAATCCCTTTGTCGCAATATCTCTTCAAGATAGTTTCATGATTGTGTCATCAACATTTATACTTGATACGTTGTTCTTTGACTATCTGAAATAAACTCGTCGTTACACAATGGCCATGTAATTTAACGTGAGATTTCTATTTCAATCAGAGGGAAAAGATATGAACTTCCATAAATGGAAGAGACATATCCTTCCTCAATTTATCCAATAATAACAAGCCATTCATGATGCACCCAACGTACCCTACTTCCTGCCAACTGTCTGTTTGACGGATTTCGTCAGTAAATCAAAGTGTGTATGTCGTGACACGTATTAATGTTAATCTTAAAGTCATAGGATTATTACACATGCTCGTAGATAGAAATATTCTATGACACCAAAACATGCAGAATTCCTACTATGGGACTGTTCTCATAATCTCTTATCTTAGAGATTACCAAGTGAGAGCTTAATGAGAGGAAGTCTGATCTGCTTATAAGTACTCACACCTAACAGTTTGTATGATATGTTTCCCATCATGGAATGTCATCCAACTGTTGAAAAATATTTACGAATATTTTTATACCAATTCAAGGTTCTCATCATAGTGGGGAAATGTCAAGACCTTATCAATGCAACAAATACTCTAGGACATTATTAGATCATAGTCATGCCGAACATTAAAAAATATCTAATAATTCATTACATATCCATGTAATCAAAGTAAAACTAGTTGGGTCTAGGGCACCAACTCTTAAAGACTCCCACTTGTACTAGAGCCAACTACCTACGACATTTATTCTGCAAGACCTCACATGATGATAATGTTTTTTCTAAGATAATGCTTTAGTCATGGGGTCTTCCACATTGTCTTTTATAGAAATTATTTTCACTATAACTTCACCTCTCTGAGAAAAATACCTCAAGATATGATACTTCCAAAGTATGTGCTTCGTCCGTTGATGTGACCTTGGCACTTTTGGGAGATCCACCACTGCAGTATTATCACAGTACAGTGTGATGGGATCTTTACTGCTAAGTAACAAATCTAACTCTTGGATGAATCTTCGAATCCCAAATGCTTCTTTAGCTACCTCAGAAGCTGTGAGATACTCTGACTCTACTATAGAATTTGCGACCACACTCTTCTTTGTGCTCTTCCAGCTCACTTCACCTCCATTCAATGTGAAGATGTATCCTGTTTACGACTTCATGTCATATTGATCAGTTTGGAAACTAGAATCTGCATATCCTCTGATGACTAGTTCCTCATCTCCTCTATAAACCGGGAACATATCCTTAGTATGCCTCAAATACATTAGGATAGTCTTGACTGCCATCCAATGGCGGTCACCTGGGTTAGCTTGATATCTGCCTACTGCACTCAATTCATAGGTGACATCCAGCTTAGTAAATATCATGGTATACATGACTGACGCAATTGTTGATGCGTATAGAGTCCATGAAATTATCTTTATTTATTCATTTTTCTAAAGACACATTTTCTTGGAATGATTAATGCGATGTGACACTAGAAACAATCCCATCTTGGATTGTTCCATACCGAAACTCTTTAGTATCATATCAATGTATGTACTTTGACATAGGCCCAACAATCTCTTGGATCTACCAAGATGTATCGTGATCCCAAGAATATATGATGCCTCACCCAAGTCTTTCATGGAGAAGCATTGATTCACCCATTCCATAACAGACTGTAAGACTAGTATCTCATTTCCAAAAAGTAATATGTCATAAACATTTACTATTAGGAAAATGACTGCACTAACAATAAACCATTTGTAGACACAATGCGAACATTCATTCTTGATGAAACCAAATTATTTTATGGATTCATTAAAACTAATGTTCCATGATCTGGATTCTTACTTTAATCCATAAATGGATTTCTGCAACTAAAAATCCCTATTGGCATCCTTTGGAGTCACAAAACCTTCAGGTTGGGTCATGTAGACATCTTCCTAAAGGATTATGTTAAGGAATTATGTTTTTACATCCATTTTCCAAATATCATAGTCATGGTTAGCCGCAATAACAAGTAGAATTCTGATGGATTTCATCATTGAAACATTTGAGAGGGTTTCATCATAGTCTATTCATTGACGTTGTTTAAAACCTTTTGCAACCATTCGTTCCTTATAGGTACTGACTTGTCCTTCCATATCTAGTTTCCTCATGAATACCCATTTTAAACCAATAGGATTTATATCAACTAAAGGATCTACCAAAATCCAGAGTTGGTTTTGGAACATGGA
Organism: Viscum album; assembly: GCA_963277665.1. NCBI lineage: Eukaryota > Viridiplantae > Streptophyta > Magnoliopsida > Santalales > Viscaceae > Viscum > Viscum album. Next base: position 291,463 of record CAUJRU010000407.1, on the reverse strand, counting down.
ATCCAGTTCATAATTCATGGATTCTTGCCACTTGGTGACGTATGTGCCACGTATTGCTTCCTTGTAGGTTAAAGGATCATTATTATCAACTAATAAAGGGTCACCATCCTCGATAACTAGAAAACTGTACCATTCCGATTCTCTATACTCTCTAGTTCGTTTACGCAATACCTGTGTCTCTAGAACATATTCTCCTACTATGGGGTTTTGTGGAATTGTTTCATGTACCAAATCTTGTGTACATTGAACATCGGCTTCATCAGAGTCCATCTATCTCCCACTATCTCTTTTGGAGATGTTATCCCTCCCAATGAATATGGCATGTCTTGCACTATAGCTGTTTTTTTCTAAGGGGTTGTATAGATAATATCCCCTTGCTTCCTTGGGGTATCCTATAAAGGTACACTTTTTGCCCCGGGGTGCGAGTTTGTTACCTGAAGAGGATTTAACAAACACTTCACTACCCCCACACATGTAAATTAGATAATATGGCTTTTATTCCACTCCAGATCTCATATGGAATACCATTTATCAATTTAGATGGTACTTGGTTTAGTATCTTTGCCGCTGTTTGTAAATAATATCCTCAAAAAGATAATGGATGACTTGAATGAATCATTATTGATCTCACTATATCCAACAGGGTGTGGTTCCTCCTTTTGCTCACACCATTCCACTGGGGCATATTTGGAGGTGTGATTTGGGATAGGATCCCAATCTCTCGTAAGTAATCAATGAAAACTTTATTAAGATATTCTCCACATCGGTCTGATCGTAGTTTCTTAATTTTCCTACCAAACTGGTTCCCAACTTCATTCTTATATTATCAGATCTTATTAAAAGAATCAGACTTATACTTCATTAAGTAGATATATCCATATCTACTACAATCATCATTAAAATATAAGAAGTATGTGTAGCCTCCCATTTCTTCAACTGGAAATGGTCCACACACATTGGTATGAACAAATTCAAGAAATTCTTTATCCCTTTCACCATTCCCACTAAAAAGGGATTTGGTCATTTTTCCTTGTAAACATGAATGACATACACCAAGTGGTTTTAGTTAAAAAGAATCTAAATATCCATTTTTATGTAACTTTGTCAATCTTTTCTCATTTACAAGACCTAGCTGGTGATTCCAAAGTTGGGTGTGGTATGATTCATGTGAAGTACCTTTATTGTCTATTTCCATTACTTGGTTTGTGTAATCTAACATGTAAAGTTTGTTGTATAAACGTGACCTACCATAACAAATGATATCATTGTATAAGAATAAACATTCATTTAAAAACATGAAAAACAAATACATCCTTATTTAATTTGGATACAGAAACAATTTTTTTTGTAACACAAGGCACATAGTAACATCCCATTAACAACAAGATCATCCCTATTAGAAACATGTGGTGGTTGTCCTCGACAGCTGCAGTAGCAAGTCTGGCTTCATTGGTTGCTCGTATATCTACCACCCCTCGATCAATCATCCCATATCTACTTGGTTCTTGTATTTGGATACATATGTGAGCACCAAAATCTATATATATTACACAATTTATAGAAATAGATAGATTGCATTCGATAACACACACTTTATGCTTCATCTTGCTTCTTAAGCTGGGTGTAGTTCTTCTTCTAGTGGCTCTTCTTTCCACATGAGAAACAAACAGCCCCCTATTCCCTTGCCTCCCCTTTGATCTTCCTTTTCTTGTAAGGTCATGATGATGCTTTTGGCTCAATACTCTTCACCTTCCCTTCCCTCTTATTTAGCATAAAGACAGAAGGATTTTCACACTTCATATCATTGTCCACTTGGAGAATGAGGATAAGAAGATCAGATAGAGACTTTTCAATGCTGTTCATATTGAAATTTACAACAAATACTGAGAAGCTCAGTGAGTGATGCGAGAATGAGATAGGTTCCCAGTTCATTGGGGAGTATAAACACTAGAACCTCAAGGTTCTCATTGAAGCGAATGAGCTTGACTAAATGAGGCCAAGTAGGGGAACCTTCTCTATGTTTACTCTGAAAGTGTTCTTTAGAGATCTCAAACCTTTCATGTCTTTCTCTCTCATGGTAAAGGCCACCGAGGTGCTCGAGCATGCCATAAGAATCAATATTTTCATGAGACTTCATTAAATCACTAGGAATTGATGATATCATCAAACATTGAATGTTGACCATGTCGTTCATATGTTTCTCATAGACCTGGAAATCCTCATCACTCACCTCTTTGGCAGGTGGATCAGGTAATGCTGACTTAGGGATGTAATATTTCTATTCATGGTGTAGGATAACCCGAAGGCGTCTAAACCATTCCTGGATGTTACTATCGGTGAGGATGTTGTCTTTATCCAGAATTGATCATAGGGATAGTGTGGTTGATGAGTCTGTCATTTTTATTCTACAATTAAAAGAGCATATAGTTAGTACTTTCTTGATTTCATTTTATGAGAAATAATAAATTTTATTAAGTCTCCCACTATTTTATCAAGTCCCAATGGCCCTCACCATTGATCTCGTATGTCCAGTTTCCATTACATTCTAGTGGAAAGGATCTGTATTCCCCTTCACATAACCCCAACAAGGGTTGGTCAAGCTTTTAGATGTTATTTAGGTAGGAAAGTATTTTCCAACTACGGGCTTGTATCTCTTTGATATGTTGAGTGGAATCCCCAATCCTGAAATCCTGAATTTGAATTTCCTCAACTCTGGCCTCCAATATTACACCAAATCTAGAAAGGGAAACTCCTCTTGATGTAATATGGTAAATTCAAATAGAAAACCTTAATAATAAATTCATGTATAAAATTAAGTGTCCTAATAAGGGTTGGTCAAACAAATAGTTTTATTGAGTTTTTCCATTAATCAAGTTACAAAAGGCTTGTTCTAACTTAATATTTTATTTGAGGGATTTTTATCTCTTATGCGTGAATTTCTTATTATCATTATCACACACTTGTTAATATGAAGTTGATCTTACTTAAATGATTAACCATGTTATTATAATATTTACGGACAAGTATGGATTATTTTAGTTCTATCTTGAATGCTTGTTTAATTCATTAATTATCTGATCGAGACAACACACCCAGAATGATAAACCATGAAACTGACAAAAATAAAATAAAGTAAATGGAATGATCATGAGATTTTCTAATTGTTAGTTTATCTAGAAGTTGATAAACTATCCCTGACCTATGGGAGAAAGAACTTGAACCTTTTGGGTTTGTGTTTACATCTTCCACTTGTCCACCTCTATATCTCCTAGGGTAGGTTTTGTCTCGGCTCTGGCTTGAACCGCCTCCACTAGCTTTGGAGTTCCATTACTTACGTATGCACCTTTATTTAAACTAAAATATATGTGAGGGGTAAAATTGGGTTTCACATAAAATAAACCTTAGGTACACAGGCCCAACATATTAATGAGGGGAAGGCTCGCATGCCAACAAATTTAATTTAAATAAGTAAATTAAAAGATACCATCCACATAAAAAGGCCTTGGTCTAGGTCATGATCCTCCATGCATGCAACAATTTTTATGAATAAATAAAACTAGCATTCCATTCATTAATCGTTCTCGTTTAAGATAAATAACGCTCGAATTAAATAATGAAAATATTTAATTAAACAATAATTTTATCTTAAATACCTTTATGAATTTCCTTGAGATTCTCATCCATCATAATTTTAATTAAATAAATTCATTTATAATTATCTTTATAAGTAACTTGTACCTCGGAGGAAACCTAGTGACTTCTTATTCATAAGTACCTAATGAGTAGAGATGAACATTACATAGATGTTAAATTAAACACATATATATAAAACACCTATCACATTTTGTGCCTCAAATTTTTGCCCGCATGATGGTACACGTCTCAAGGGTTTGTATAACATAATAAATGTTAATAAATCTGCGTAGTTTGGATGAGTACACGGCATATAGTTCTGACTACATGGCCTGTAATTTTGTTCACCATCCATCCGAAGTACATGCCTAGGGACATCGCATGTTTATGTACTTCGTAAATTTTATGAGTAGACGGTGTGTTCAGTGGGACACACACTGTGTAATATCTGTGTTACACAGTTTCAAGTCAGCCAAGCCATGTATGGGTACACGGCCCAACCCCAACTCAAAGGCACTACACGTCGTGTTCCATGGGCTAAACGACATTTAATCCGAAAAACATGTGCCACCTGTTCCTGGTCAACACATTGAGTCTTAAATACTTATATAAGATCCATTTACACATCTTGATTTTGAAGACGAATCCAATTCACTTAACCTAGAATACACGGCATGTACTTCCAAATACACATCCTGTATTTTAGTGGTGTATGGCCAGGAACATTTGGAACCACTGGATGAGATCCTCTATTTTATTTTAATTACAAAATTAAAATAAAATGTCTTTTTTGTATGGTGAATGGGAAAAAAGGGAGGTAGAACAGATCTCGAGATTCAGATTTTCATAATGACTAATATTTAATTGAAACAACTGAATTATTAAATGAGTAATTCATCAATGAAATATTTAAATAATTATAAACTATGATGTAACCCATTTGACACCACTTGAAGGTTTCGGGCACAGTGGAAGTGGGGTTGGGATGAAACCCAATTTTGATATTTACAATGATCAATGATTACTTTGGGATCAATACGACGATGAACGCCCATCTCCACGAAATATAATCATAGATTTAGATAAAGAAAAAATACGCCTAAAACCTTTCAAGAGGATCTTTTACATAATGTTTATTATAAAATTAAATGACTTCATAAGGAAAAATAATACATGTTTCTTTCTTATTTTTCTTCTTTTATGATGTTGATAGTCTGAATTGGCCCTTCCAAATTACCTCATTGTACTTGTAAGGATCCAAAAAGAATCCCTCTAGCAAGGACCCACACGTGGTATGATGGCATCTGATCGACACCGCTCATTCTCCGATTGCTAGTGCAGAAAATCGAGTGTCTTGTGTCGTTCATTCTTGATCACATGTTCTTCATCCTTGAAGAACATCCCTCGTTCTTGTGATGGGATAGAAGAGGATTTTAGGGAGAAATTTTTTTGCTCAACAATTCTCAATTCACCAAGCGTGTGGTGTGGTGTATGGAACAATAGGGGTAATGGCCTATTTATATACATGGAATTTCAGTTACAATATTTAATATGAGGGAAAAAATTAAATACATTAATGAACTTCAAGAAAACCCATGCATTTAATAATAATACTGCGTCATTATTTATAGTTATCCAACTTGCACAAAATGGAATAATAAATAAAATTCCACATCACAAAATAATAACAGTGTTATTTTAATTTATGCCAACAAGGTAAATAATTATTTACCATCTTGCAATTAATTATTTTACAACTAGACTGACCTTGGTCTACTGGATCTCCACATCCATTTATTGAGCACCTAAATAAATAAATAATTTATTCATTCTCTAAAATAAATATATTTTTTAAAAACTAGTAAATAAATATTTATTAAATTTCCAATAAAATAAATAAATATATCTTATTGAATTTATGATATCATGTTTACTTGAATAAAATTAGTACATGGTCTCAATAATAATATTAATTTCATTAATAAAATTCAAATATAATTTAACCAAGACCACAAAAAAACACTTAGTTTTTGACCTTCTAAAATTATTTCTCATTGGCATTAGGCGGGTTTGCCTAATGTCCAAGGTTACTGTCTAGCAACGGGTCAAGGCACCCAATTGAATGAACATTAAGTCACAACAATGACATCCATATATGAACACTAACTATGTAATATAATCCCTTTTTCACAATATATCATCAATCAGGTTTCATGATTGTGTCATCTAATTTTATGCTTGATACGTCTTTCTTTGACTACGTCAAATGAAATCATTGTTATACCATGGCCATGTAATTTCACTTGACGGTTCTATTTCAATCAAAGGTTTGAGATATAAACATCCATAAATGGAAGAGTCAAATCCTTCCTCGACTTATCCATTAATAACATGCCACTCGGGGCACGCCCAACATACCATACTTCCTGCCAACTGTCTTCGTGACGATTTTCATCAGCAAATCATATTGAGTAAGTCGGGACACATATTAATGATAATATTATAGTCTAGGGATCATTACACTAGCGTGTGGATAGAAATATCTGATGACACCAAAACATGTGGAATTCCTACTAGTGATTCTGTTCACATAATCTCATATCTTGGAGATTACCAAGTGCGAACTTCGTGAGAGGAAATCTCATCTGCTTACGAGTACTCGTACCTGATGGTCTACCTGGTATGTGTCCCATCAAAGCATGTCATCCAACTGTAGAACTATATTTAAAAATGTTGATATAGAATTTAGAGTTTGTCATCATAGCAAGGAACTTCCAAGATCTTATCAATGAAACAAATACTCTAGGACATTATTACACCATAGTCATGAAGAACAATGAAAAATATATAATAATATAGTAAATATAAATGTCATAAAAGTTAAAATAGTTTGTTTTATGACACAAACTCTTAGATTATATGAGACACAAAAATTATGATTGGTTAATATCATAAACCTATCTCCCAAAGAAAGTGAATTTGAGATGAATTACCGATATAAAGATCATATCATTGAATTGAGAATTAGTCAACGGAGAGACTATGTGTTACAAATATAAATCCAAAAAAATATTTAATAACATAGATTTATATTGAATAAAATATAATAATGGAATAAACATAAAAATATAGAGGAGTTATAACCAAACGAATGTAAATTGAGTTAAGAAACTATTTACCACTTGATAATTTTCAAGTAAAACACATTTGGGTAAATCGATTCAATATTTAGCATAAAATGTAATGAATTAACTGGGATTCATGAAAAAACATTTTCAAGGTAATTATATACATCATATAAAATAAATTATTTGTATAGTAAAAATAATATTCTTTAATTAATGTAAATTGAGACGAAATACATTTAATGGTGTCAAGGATTGATATATATGTAAACTAACACATGCATAATAAAAAATATAAATTATTTTATTTTATAAGAAACATAAAATGGTTAAATACCTTTTACTCAGTCAATTTATATAATATATTTTAATTACATATTTAATTATACAATCAACTAAGTCTATGTCGGGTGTTTTGACGACGTTCAGTTCATAATTTCAAAACAAAATCGATGTGGGACAGTGGTAAAAAGGGCCATTGTTATATAATCCCCAAAATAATTATAATTAAATGATTACCATTTTTTTAAATCAATTATACTTTTAAAACTAATATTTAATGATGGTGATGAACAAAGAACTATGTTACCATCATAGCGATGTTCAACCATATATACCCATGAGTAACATTTCCATTTTCTATGATTATTATGAAAATATGGTTACATAATTAATATAATAACAGATTAGTATAATGAATATATTTATTTCATTATATAGGCACAATTTAAGAATACTTCAAATGAGGTTTAAGAAAAAATAAAATAAAATAATTTGGTTAAACATGATACCTCTTCTACAGACATTTTTTTTTCTTTACCCCTTATGACCTATAATACAGTTATTAATCCCAAACTACGGCCTACTAGACATGCCTGTAGATTTCAGGAAGGGGAATGGGCTTTGAGCGTGTGGAAGTTCTTTGGATCCCTTACCTCTATCCCTGTCGTAGGCACGAGTGCGGCTTCATTCCTGGATAACTGGTTCCAGGGGTGATAAACCCAGGACTGGAGTGGTCGGCTCGGGCGGTGATCGTCAATGCTGGCTGTTGGTGCTTATGGAAGGCCAGGACCAAGCTAGGTATGAGGGTATTTCTTCCACTGACAGGTCCATCATTATGAGGATGAAGATTCTATTGGGGGACTTGGCTGCGGTCTTAAGAAATTGGGGGGAAGCCCCGTCCCTGAGGTTTCTCCATTCTGGAGCTTCCGAACCACAGGACCAAGGAAGATGGATAAGTTGGCGTCCCCCGCCAATTGCCTCAAGTTGAACAAGGATGGGTCCTGTATCTTGGGTGACACGCGTGGAGGAGGACTAGTTCGGGATGTAGGGGGAAGTGTCTTCCTAGCTTTCACTGCATATTTTGGTAGCGGCACCCCTATACCGGCAGAGGCAAATGCAGTTCTTACTTGCCTAACCCTGTGTAAATAGAGAAACCTGGCACTCACGCAGGTGGAAACATACTCGATGATTCTACATGACTCCCTGCATGGCACCAGATCCATCCCTTGGTCTATTGAGTACACCATCAGAAGATGCAAAACATTTCCCAACCATAACATCCCGGTTACTCATACATGGCGAGAGGGTAACAAGGTCGCGGATCACTTGGCTATATTGGCAGAGCACGGCTCCAGCATCAGATGTCTCTCTAACATTACTGCCCTTAAACCGGAAGGTGTCAATTTCATCTGCTTTGATGAACTTGGCCTTCACTATTTTAGGCCCCCATAGGGAGGGGGCCCTTGCCTCCTCGCCCCCTTTCCCTTGCTATGTACTTGGTCCTTTAGAACAAATTTAATAAAAATGATGACATAAACTATTATATTAATATAAATTCAAATGGATGTCAGAATTGAAATAAAGTGATAATATTTTAATATAAGATGAGTATGATTCAAAATATTCTCATTAAATAAATTTTTTAATTTTTTGTATCATATATTTACCCTTATATATTTTTTATTTTAACCTGTTTTACTCTATATGGGTATGTATAGATAATATAGGAAAAGAAATTGGATAATAGATGGAAAATGGTTGATATGATACACCATATCCCAAAAAATATTCTGAATATAGTATTTTTGGAGTTTTACTTTTATTTTAATAAAATATTATTTATTATAAAAAAACATTAATATCAAATTTGGAATTGTTCAATTAGTTTGACTCATAAAACTAAAATAAAATAGTCGAATTTGAATAAAATTTATCCAAAACTGTATAATATTGATTATATTTTTAACACAATTGAACATAAGTAATAAATCATATAATATTATTTTTAATAGTTTTAACATATTTTTATTAGATTGTTTTACTGCATACACAATAATTGATTCAGTATTTAATATGCATTTACGGTACTGATTTAATCAAAATAAATAATAAATAAATAACTATGATGAAAAAGTAATTTATATTTAAAATTAGTACATATAATTTTTCATTTATTAAAATTATATATATTTCAAAATATTTAAATATAATAAATCATAGGGAGTGTAATTTTTGATTTTTCATTAAAAAAAATAATTTATTGGGTAAACATCATGTCCAAATAAAAAAAGGATATACATATGAATTATGGATGATTATGGATTATTTATACTCATTAAATAAAACTAGTTTAAGTGTTAGGGTCATTCATTTCTCATTTTCATTTTATTTTAACTTTGATTACCTGATTTACCCTTTACTATTTTAATACAATAAATTATGTTACTATTCTTAATGTCAAAAGAAAAGTAACCAACCTAAAAACATTTTATCCCATTATTAAAAATATGGAATCTATTTTAAGGATTAATATTTTAAATTTTTAATTAAATACATTAAATATTACTTCTTAAAAATCAAGGAAAAACAATTTATAGGAAAATACATTTTAAGTGAAAAAATGTTTTCATGCCAAAATTAGTTATAATGATGATAAAAATTCATGTAATTAATCTATATCTAATAAAATAGTACTTATTTTAATTTAATATAACATTCAAGTAATAACTATTCCAGTAATGTAAAATAAAAATTTAGTTTTGGAAAAATAGAATTTTCACTATTCATATAAAAATCTATCTTTTAAGAAAAATGCAAAAAATTCACCCAAAATTAATTTTTATATCATCATTAAAAAATGATATAATTTTTATCAAATAAAAATTCCAAATTTTAAATATATTATTTATAATTATTTTCTCATTGAATGTAATAAAGAACTTTTCTAAAGAAAACATATTTTTAAAGCATAAACTAAAATTTCGAATAATTAACTACTTTTTTCAAAAGAATTTACCATTAAATTTATATGGACTAGGATATATTAATATGTATAATAATTCATTTTATTGTATTTATACCCTATAATTCCATTTCTAGTATATAATGGTCAAATATAAATAATAATATTTTGTAGTTCATTTATACACATTTTTGTAATCTATATGAAATTAAAAATATAATTTCTTTTTAAATAAAAAGATATTATGTTCCCACACCATAAAAAATTTCATCATTTCAATTTGAAATATAACTAAATAATTCAAGTTTTTATATTTAAAAATATCGTTTCTGAAATCCCACATCGAAAATGGATTAACAAATCATCCACTTAGAAAGAGGTGAAGGGAAGTATGAAGGTCATCATGAAATAACACATACTATACTTCCAAATATAACAAAACTTTTGGGAGTTGAATATATGGGCATGGAAGAAAATAATATTATTCATATAATTATATATAGTTAACAAAATCATTTATTATAGGAAATTTAATGATCATGATAATGTTAATGACCACAAAACCATAATCAAAAGTGTTGTTCAAAGGACCATCAAATCATTATAAATGAAAGTAATTGGATGCCATTTTATAATGAAAATTTTCCTAAAGTTGATGATTTCTTTTACCATCTTTATGGATCACATAATAAAAAATATTTTAATTCTATTTATAAATATTTATATTATAAAATTCCACCATATTCTCATCTTCTTCTTCAAATTATGGGTATTCAAGATAAATATTTAGGAATAGAGAACAAATATCAATTTTTTTTGAATCATATACTTAAAAAATGACAATTAGATATTTATTCTATCTTTAAAATTTAATAAAAACAAAAATTCTTATCACACAAAAACATAATTCACAAAATGAATAATACTTTATAAGAAGAGACACAATATTAATCCCTAAAGAATATCGAAAGTTCATTTTAGATTATTCAATAAATAATATACATCCAAAGTCATCAAATATTCATGACCAAAAATGAATCCTAAATAATAGAATATGATTATCATAGATTCATCCATGATGAATTTAACACTTATCTCTAAATAGTAGTTGTGACTCATTAATTCATACACCAAAAATGTATATGTTGTAATCATTTAATTTCCAGAAAATAGAATAATTATTTTCCATAAATAAATAATAATATATTGAAAATCACAACATTAAATAAAGTGTTAAAATATAATTTTGAATAATACCTTTTTATCTTACATCCATAAAATTATAATATAATTATTCTGAAATAGCACTTCACGTTAAACATATGGGTTCCATATTCGTCAACAAATAAAATGGTTCCCAAAACATCATTAGTCACCTTAATATTACATCACTTAAGAAAAAAAAATTAGTCAAAGACATTGATAAATATGATCAATCTCATATATAAAATCTCATGATTGAATCCATAACTCTTAATATAACCTCCCATGAAACAATCATAACCTCCAATGTTAACTAATCCTAGCTCTAATAGAAACTGTAAAGACCCCAACCTTCATTCCTAGGCCAAGTTCTAAAGAAATTAGATTTACATTTCCTCCATTAATACATATATGTTTTATGAAATAATTTCAATAAAATATTAAAACATAAAAAGGAAATACTAGTTCACATACATTCCCAAGGACCTATTAAGTTTATAATTTTTTCAAAATTATGAAAAACCCTAATATAAAAAAACTTATGACATCAATAGAGTATTTATCCCACTATATCAATATGTTTATTTTCTGTATTAATCTCTTAACATACCAAAAATTTTTCTTCACATATTAATTCTTTTTTTATCACCTCAATATTTCATGGAATAATTTATTCTCAAAGATTTTTTTTGATAGCTTTTATTACACGAACCCCAACTTTTAACAAACCATGATATACAAATAATATTTTTATATTAACAAAACAAGGGTATCCTTTCCAAAAAACATGATGGTGGAAATATGAATAACAAAAAATTAAAAATTATTTAGTTTTTTTATATAATAAAAATTTATTTATAAATATGTATATATTTTTTAGTATTGTCTATATATTCTTCAAAAATGCATTTTTCTCAAAAAAACTGATTTCTGTTGATTATTTTTCAAAAGAGAATAAATTATTTATGAAATCTTTTAAAAAACTTGTTTGAAAAAGTATACTTCATTTTTTGAAATCTACTTTTAAAATTTATATTTGAGTTTTTTGATTTAAATTTTCTCAAAAGAATATTATTTTGATGAATAGAAATAAATATAGATCCTTATTAAAGTCAATATTTTCATTTTCTGAATTTAAAAGATTCATTTTACTTTAATATAGGATTAAAAGTAGAATTAGTTCAATTATAATTTTTTTGTTCCAATTTAGTTCATTGCAACGAATTTAAAACTATAATTTTATATTAAATCTTTTTCAACATATGAATATTTTCTCTTTTGAAAAATGATTTTCATCACATCTACAGGATTATTTTCAAATTTAAATTTTCCAATAAATCAAATAGATTTTATAAAAATGGATTCTATATTTTTATTTTTATTTATTTATTTTATATAGTAATTTATGCATAATTTTTGATTAAAACAAATTGTTAAAATAGTAAATATTAATTGTCATGTTTAAGGTTAAAAAGAGTTTTCCAACAATTTAAATAAATATAAGGGGTAAAATGATGTGGAATCTTGTCCAAAACTATTGGAAGACCCTATTTAGACCTCATAACCTCTGAGGATCTATAATAAACAATTTGGGATACGTTGGGATTGTCAAAAACATGAGAACACATTATTATTTTCCAATATTCCAGGTTTCTCCCCTCCCCCACTTTTAAAAGGACACTCATTTTCCTCTCCTCTTCAATATTTAAAAAGTCGTAGGTTGATCAAATAAATAAAAAGACATATTCCATAATTACCTATTCAAATCCTAGAGTATACTCATATATTATGGTACCCTATTATAAAGGGTTTCGTTATAAATCTAAAGAGGTTCTCCAAAAAATATATAAATTTATTAACCTCCCATTTTGTTTTATTTCATAGAAAAAATGCTTAAGATATTCTAAAATTTTGATTAAATAATAATAAGACGTTTATAATATATAATTATATGTTTTTTTTTGTTTTAACAATCTATATTCATCTCCTCTTCCATCAAAAGGGAAACAAATTTGTAAATCTTGTGTATGATGGACTACAACTTCACAAAACGATGTTACTCATTTTCCATCACTGACACTCAAGGATGGATATAATTATGGATTTAATGTTTATATTTTATATTTATGATATTATTTTTCCAACGGAATTAAAATACCACATAATCCTCATTACCTCCCATCCCATTGGAAAACAATATCGTTCCTCAAGAGTACATAGGACTACTACCTTGAAAACTAATCTATTTTTTTCATTTTTGTTTTACATGGAAGGTAATTAGGTCAGATTAAATTAATATATATTATATTTTTAACATTATTTGTCATGACCCGTCCCCTAGGGCCCGCATCGTGACTACCCCAAACCCGCCTTCCATAGGCCAAGGGCAGGCGACTAGCATCAAAGTCATAATTCCCTAAACCTGGGAAGGTGTTGCCTTTATAAAACATAAACACACACTACCAGAGTACAAGTTAAAGAAAACACTAATTAAAAGATGTATAATAAGTGTGATGAATGTAAAGGGGCCATAAATACAAGCCCAACAGTAAAGTACAAGGAAAGGACAAATGGGTACAACTAAAAAGACAAACAGCTCGAAAGTGTCTAGCAGCTCTTAGATCGTCCTCCGGGGTTCCTACCAGAAGGGTAGGTATAGATAGACTCCACAACACTCCACGTCTGTCATACTCCACCATGTGATGATACGTCGTAAATTCCTCCTCTGGGTACCATCTAGTCCTGGCACTCTCAGCCTCTGTCAGCAGTGTCTATCATCCGCATCCAACACAAAGAGGTGTGGGCATAGCCCGTGCAAGGATTAGTATAACGATACTCAGTAGGGACCCCGAAACCCCCACAGTCACAAAAACTTCAACAAGGATAAACCATAAAGTATGATTTCAACAGATAACCATTACATAGTTATATGCCCATATATATGCCTAAGTTATCATATAATCCATCTCAATCATGAGAAAAACACAAAGGTTATTGACTCAGCTCAAACCAGGATTTTCATTATCGAAACCACGACGGCTGGAGAACTCCTCCTATGTCGAGTATAGTGGCCCTGTCGTGACTCCGAGGCGCTACTAACTAACCTTAGAGTGCTGAGGTACTCCTCCCGTCGAGTTTCGTGGGTCTTCTTCCAAACCGGGTGCTCCTCCGTTGTGGGTCTGCCACCAAATCGGGTGCTCCCCCTAATAGCCGTCAGAGGTACTCCTCCTTTCGAGTAACATGGGTCTACTAACAAGCCAAGCGCTCCGTCCACTATGGGACTGCCTCCAAACCTTGTGCTCCATCTACTAGGATAGTTGAATCACTCCAAGTCGAATAGGTCAAGCAGTTTTCAGTTCTACAACTACTAGGTCTCTTCACTCCGCATTCTTGTCTTCGAGAGGGTTCTCTCCCTGAGCTACTGGTTTATACCTCAAGTGTCAAGAAGTCTCACGTGAATTATCTCAAAGGACCGCCATGTTATAGGGGTCTGAACGCAATAGACGGCACGTCAAATGGATGCCCTGTCTGTGAGTTATCATCCTTTTAGTCCCAAAAGTCGGTTGGTTTCGTGTACAGACCAACCTGACCATATCTCAACTATACCCCAAACTCTCGTGGGGTATACTCAAAGGAATGAGCAAGCTCCAAGAATACCGGCGTCGTTGACGGTTCGTTAAATGTATGCCTACTGCCATAGATATGGCCCAAGAAGGAAATGGGTCAGAAATGGGATCAGGCCCGGTCCGACCCGGTCAGATCGACTCGGCCCAACCCCGTCTGGGCCGACCCGGTCTAGGATGACCCCGTCAGACTCGTTGGGTATAACACGACCCATTGGGCGAGTCGGCCTGCTATGATTTGACCCGGTCCACTGGGCCTGACCCAGCGGACCGCGAGGGTGGTTTGACCCGATAGTAGTCATGTAAGCAGCTCGATAACTCAGCCCGAGAGACTGGTCCGATTCGAGCAGCGACAGTATGGGGGCTCTGCGGGCCGGTTTAGTTGGCCGATGGCCTAGAGGCCAGCGGGCGGACCGCGTGGGGCGCGGGCGGGCCGGCTGGACGCCGAGAAGGTCACGGGTGCGACGGGCAGGATGGGTGGGTGTGGGGTAGGGAAACAAGGCGTTGTGGGGTGCAAGGCAGGGTGGCAGGGCGTCGCAGGTTGCCGGGCAGGGTGTCGGGGCGCCAGGCCGCACGTCGGGGCGCACCGGGCAGCACGGCTGGGTTCCAAGGGGCACCGAGCAGGGTGGAATGGCATCATGGGGTGCGCCGTGGTAGGTTGAGTAGTGCGGGCAGGGCATCGCGGGGCGTCAGCAGCGTAAGGAGGGCGCTGAGGGGCTGCCGGAGTGCGCCAGGTAGGACGGGAAGCGCGCCAGGTAGGACGGGAAGCGCGCCAGGGGGCACGACCAATGCGGGTATGGCACTACCGGAGCAACGGAGTGTGCCGCTTTGGCCGGGCAGCACACTTGGGGGCGCGGGCAGGCCAGGCAGCGCGCCGGTGAGGGGTTGGAAGCGCGTCGGGTGCGGGGGTATAGGGAGTGCACCAGGGCGCCTTGAGGGAGGCATAGTTCATGGAAGCCACGGTTAGCGTAACCTTTGTTCGCCACCTTCCTCTCCATCGCCTCATTTCCAAGTTGTCGTTACATCATCGTCGACTCAAGCTTCCAAAACCACAAAGGTTGTGGAGCGGTCGGGCTGTGTTCGTTTGGCCCGAACCCTCCATGTTTGAACGATAGCCAGTGTCTCATGAAGTTCATTCAACGTGAGAAGATATAGCGTTAAACAACATAAAACACACCCCTACCTTTTTAATTGTCGAGTTTTCGTTCGTAACGGGGGAAGACGATGTTGTCATCATTCCCCGTATGCTTCCACTTCCGAGCTCGTGTGTCGGTCCGTTGACAACAAAGAGGTAGGAAGAAGGGTCGTCGGAGAGGTCCCACGTCGGAAGGGGGTTCCGAGGAAGAAGCGTCATCGCCGACATTTTTTGCGTTCATTGTTGGAGGATTCTATTCTCCCAAGCTCTCCACTAAAGAGTGAATAAACGTACCAAAATAATAGATTTTAATCTATTATGCCCATTGCTGTGAATCAATTTAGTGGGCCCCACTTAATTAAGTTCATGTTGTAAGAACAATTATTCAAAATTTAAAAAATTCAAAAATAGAGGAGATGCTCCACCAAATTAATTGCACGAGAGGTTGGCATATAAGATTTTGGAAGTTTCGAGGGTGTTGGAGGCCCGGGTAGTCCCCAACTAATTAAACATGAAGAGGGTCAAGGGGGTTTCCTTTAATTAATTGGGGGGTTTGAGGGGGTTTTATCCCTCTAAATTAAGAGGGGAGTTAGAGTCCAAGAGGCTCTCCCTCATTAATGAGGTAAAGTTGAGAAGTTTTCTCCCCTCCAACTAAATGGGGGGTTAAGCCCCGTGTGGACCCCACTTCATAACCTCTCGCGAGAGGTTATGCTGCATGGGTGGTCCCCACCCCAATTATCCTCCCATGGGAGGTTAGGGTGTGGCGGTCCCACCACCAACTCGCAAGTGGAGATTTTAACCAACTTTATCCAGATGGAGTGGGTTCAACAAAAAATAAAATAAGTTGTAACTTATTTTATTTTATTAATCCATGGGAAACTCAAAAACCAAATCTCATAACCTATCATCTGTCGTTGAGGTGAAATTATGCTTAAGTGAAAACTGGCGTTGTGAGTTCAACGGTGTCATCATATTTCAATTATGAACACCCGTTCAAAAGATATACAATCTCGCTCATACGTTTACTGAACGTACGAGAACAAAACATAAAAAATTTATTCTGGGTACACCAGGCCTCGGAATCAAGCACCTTTAGAAACTACGAACACATTAAATTCCAATGTATTTAAAAAAAATACACGGGAATTATGGGTCTTTACATTCTCCACGCCTTAGGGATTTAAATCCCTATAAACTACAACACACACTAAGGGAACATATGGGGGTACTGAGCACGCATCTGAGCCTCCTGCTCCCATGTACTATCGTGGAGGTTCCTGTGCTGCCAGTGAACGTGCTCCAGAGGAATCGACCGTCCACGCAGGACCCACTCCTGTCGATCCTCAATCTCGACATGAACCTTCGTGAAATTCGCCCCTTCATCGATGTTCAGCTCCCCGTGGTTGATGATGTGGGACATATAGTGCACATATCTCCTCAAATGAGATACGTGGAAGACGTCGTGAACCCGGTGCAACTGAGGTGGAAGGTCCAAGCGGTACGCCACATCGCCTACTCTGCTGAGGACTTGGAACAGTCCCATGAAATGTGGAGACAACATGACGCCACGACCAAATCTTCTTAGACCTCATCGAGGTGAGACCCGTAGAAAGACGTGGTCACCATCATCGAAATCCAGTGGTCTCTATCTCTTATCAGCGTAGGACTTCTTCTTGCTCTGTGCAGTCTTTATCCACTCCTCTATGATCTTCACCTTCTCCATGGTAGCTCGCACCATCTTTGGTCCCACTAGTCTTGACTCCCCTGGGTGTGTCCAGCAGAGTGGCGATCTGCAAGGTCGTCTATACAGGGCCTCAAAAGGTGCCATACCTATGGTGGAGTGATAACTATTATTGTAGTCAAAGTCCACCAATGGAAATTGGTCCTCCTAGCTACGACCGATGTTGAGGACACATGCACTGAGCATGTCCTCGAGGGTCTGGATGGCCCTCTCGGTCTGACCGTCAGTCTGAGGATGGAAGGTGGTGCTCAAGCGAAGCTGTGTCCTGAAAGCATCCTCCAACACCTACCATAGCTTGGAAGTAATGTGTGCATCACAGTCAAATATAATAGGCTAAGTTACTCCATGAAGATATATGATCTCTTGAACTTAGAGACGTCCCAAGATCCCAACTGAGCCTTTCTCTCTGATAGGTAGGAAGTGGGCCGACTTGGTGAGTCGTTCGACGATCACCCAAATCGGGTCATGCCCCCTGGATGTACATGGAGGACCCATCATGATGTCCATGGATATCCCATCCCACTTCCACTGTGGGACCTCTAAGGGATGAACCAATCCTACTGGTACCTTGTTCTCTGTCTTCACTTGCTGACAAATGAGGAACCGTGAGACAAACTCTTCTACCTCCTTCTTCATACCTGGCCACCAATGCTTTCGTCGAAGGTACTGGTACTTCTTCGCCAGTCCTGGATGTACCGCTAGAGGAGAAGTGTGTAAATCTCCCAACACCTCCTCCTGAAGTAAAACTGGTACCATGGTACGTACTCTGAAGAGGATGACATTCTCCCCATCTTCAGAAAATCCATCAGGGTCCTGACCTGTGGATATCTGAGCACATTGTGTCTCGTAGTCAGCGTCCCTAAGCTACACCTCTCTGACTCGCTAAAGAAGTGGGGGAGTGACTATAAGATACTGTAGATAGGCTGGTCCATCACTATCCACAAAGGATATCTGCAATGTGGCCATATGATCATTCACCTCACCTAGTAGCTGAATACCTGATCTCTTGCTGAGCGCATCTGCTACTACGTTCCCCTTCCCAAGAGTATCGAATATCTTGAAGTCATAGTCCTAGAAGAACTCAACCCATTTCTGCTGTCTTGGGTTTAGATCCTTCTGAGAGAAGATATACCTGAGACTCCTGTTATCAGAGTACACGATAAATCATTCTCCAATAAGATATTGTCACCACATCTTCAAGGAAAACACCACTACTTCTAACTCCATGTCATGGGTAGCGTAGTTCTGCTCATGTTGTCTCAACTGCCGAGAACCATACACAATCACAGCATGCTCCAACATCAGGACACACCCAAGTACGGTCCCTGATGCATCTAAGTAGACTACGTACCCTACGCCTTCCTCTGGAAGCCTCAAGATGGGGGCACAAGTCAGCCTCTACCTCAGTTCCTAAAGCTCTGCTGATATCTCTCCAACCACACGAAGGGTTGCCCCTTCTTCGTCAAGGCTGAAAGCGGCACTGTAACTCTTGAGAAGTCTGGTATGAATCTCAAGTAGTATCCATCCAAGCCCAGAAAACTCTGTACCTCCTTCACACTCCTGGGTGGCTCACACGCAAGTACCACCTCGATCTTTGCTGAATCCACTGCAACTCTAGCCTCCGAGATGAAGTGTCCTAAGAAGTGAACCTCTCGAATCCAAAACTGGCACTTCGAGAGCTTTACAAATGATGGTTCTCTCGGAGTGTGTCTAGTACTACCTTCAAATGGTAGAAATACTCCTCCTCAGTAGTCGAGTATATCAGTATGTCGTCGATGAAGACTACGACCATGAAATCAATTTATGGCTGGAAGATCTTGTTCATGAAACTCATGAACACTGTTGGATTTTTGGTTACACTGAAGGGAATAAGCAAGAACTCGTAGTGGTCATAACGACACCTGAAGGCCATCTTCTATACATCCTCATCTCGAACTCTGATCTGGTGATAGCCTGATCCAAGGTCTATCTTTGAGAACCATCATTCTCCCTTGAGCTGATCAAAGAGGCCGTCAATACATGGGAGTGGGTACTTGTTCTTCACAGTCACCTGGTTCAGGCGACGGTAGTCGACACAGAGCATCAAGTTCCCATCCTCCTTCTTGCCGAACATAATCAAGGATTTCTTGGGAGAGACACATGGCTGAATGAATACCTTTTCCTATACATCCTCTAGTTGTACCCTTAGCTTGCGAAGCTCAGTGGGGGCCATCTGATATGCCAGAGTAGATATTGGTGTCGTCCCAGGAAACAGGTCAATGCAGAAGTCCACCTCTCTGCAAGGAGGTAGTCTTGGAACATCATCATGGAAAACATCCTTGTACTGGTCCACCACTACAAAATAAGTCAGACACTTCACATCTATTACCCCAAGGGTAAGCCAAGCACACTGGTGAGTGATTGGTTGTACCCATCTCCGAGTAAGTCCATATTGTGCTGGAAAGGTTCCCTTCTTGCCGGTGAAGGTAAACCAGGTCCCATCCGTGCTGACACACCGCACTTTTCACCTAATACAATAGATATAAGCTTGGACTGTAGATAACCAGTCCATGCACAAGATGACATCATAAGGCCTCGAATCCGATACTAAGAGATCCCATCTGACGCTCTCTCTTCATAGAGTAATATCGCTCTGCAGGCACTAGTGTGTGATCGTCGAATCAGCTCACATAGGGGTCTCCAGCCGTAAGGATTGACCTAATAGCTCCTTCATAATCTCCATGCTTCGAATGAGGGAAGTGGATATGAAAGAGTGACTGGCACTTTTTTCTATAAGAATTGTAACTAAGGTGGGGTAGACACATATCGTACCTAGAACCATCTCCAGAGCATCGTGATCATAGGACATAGCTGGCTGAAGCTGTGCTCTACCCTACCCACCTGATCCCTATGGCCGGGGAGGACCTCCTGGTAGTGGTGGTGGCAATACCTCGTAACGTCATCCACCTCCAGCTACACGGACAGCTCCTCTTCCACCTCTGCCTCCGCCCTGCGAACCGCCTTGATCGAACCTCTGCATCTACCTGGGAGGTCCCTCAACTGACTGCTGATTGTCTATGTAGTGGTTCAGACAGTCATGAGCCATGTTACCCTAGCTGCCGTATGAGTAACACTACCTGACAGTTCTGGCTCTGTCTCCACTCTGGGTTCCCCGCACTACTAATCCTGAGTCGCGCGATCGACCACCTGTATGTTAGGTCCTCTTGGACCTCTACGTCATCTGTCTACTGGAAACTGTAGAAGACTCTAATGCAGGTCGACTAGTGGTGGCTCTCGTTGTTGGTGACTGCTCAGCAAGGAAACTCTCCACTAGAAGGGTTCGCACCAATACCCCTGTCTGCGTCAAGATTCTTTGAGAGATAAATGAAGTTATAATCTCTCTCCAGAGTCCATTCTCAAAGGTTTGGGCCCTGAAGAACGGGTCACATACCATATCAGTGGAGTAGCGTGAGAGGTTGGTGAACCATGCTGGGTACTGCGCCACAATCATGATACCCTACTGTAGATGCAGTAGCTCCTGTATCTTCACCGCTCAAATGGTGGCTAGTGAAAACTCCGCCCAAAACAGGCTCTCGAAGTCTACCCATAGAAGTGACGCCTCGTCATGCATATAGAGCATCAGGCTCCACCATCTGCCTACTGCTGCCAGAAGGACGCTGGCAGTAAGGATCGACATCTAGTCTGCTGGCATACCTAATAGCCTGAAGACTCTCACCACAACCTCCATCCAATACTCATCCGCCTATTGGTCCGTCTATCCCCTGAACATGGATGTCCTCTAGCACTGGAACTCATGCAACGCACTCAAGCAGTGTGCATCGTCTGCATTGGGGCTGGTGGCATCGGTGGCCTAATGGAAAGTATAACCCCTGGTGCCTCCGCTGGAAGGGGGCCCTGTACAGAGGCCTCGTCGCTCAGTGGGCTGTCAGTACGTATGGCTCTCGGGTCTCTAGTTGGTCATCCGTAGGGAGTTATCCTGAAAGAAACATATATGACACGGTCAAAAGAATATAACTGGTGAGCTGACCGGGTTTGAGCTGACTTAAAGATTACTTTTTAAAATACATGCGCAATCATTGTTTTTGTGCACTCAATCAGAAATCAGATGCCAGGGTCCTGGTGTATGGATACGTCGGCTGGACGCACCAACACTGGACTCCCTATACTGAAAACCACACCAAGTACCCTTAACACTATGGCTTCACAGAAAAGAAATATTAGAGTCCTAAGTTCTGCGGTTGAACTGACGTCCTCTGATACCAATTTTCCATTACCCATCCCCCTGGGGCCCACATCAGGACTTTCCCAAGCCCGCCTTCCATAGGCCAGGGGCTGGTGACTAGCACCAAAGGTGTAATTCCCTGAAACTGGGAAGGCATTTCCTTTATAAAATGTAAAAAGGCACTACCAGAGTACATGTGGATGAAAACACTAAGTAAGAGTTGTATAACATGTGTAATGAATATAATTGGGCAGGAAATACAAGACCAACAGTAAAGTACAAGGAATGGACAAACGGGTACAACTAAAAAGAAAAATAGCTCGGAGGTGTCTAGCATCTCCAAGATCATCATATTGGGTTCCTACCAGAAGGGTAGGTATATATGGAATCCACCCCACTCCACGTCCTATAGACTCCACAATGTAATGATACGTCATAAAGTCCTCCTCTGGGTACTGTCCAGTCCTGGCACTCTCTCCCTCCGTCAGCACTTTCCATCCTCTGCATCCCACACAATGAGGTGCTGGCACAGCCCATGCAGGGGTGAGTATAAAGATACATAGTAGGGTCCCCAAGACCCTCAAGGTCTTACAAAATTCAACAAGGATAAACCACAAAGTATGATTTCAACGGGTAACCATTACATATTTATATTCCCATACATATGCCTATGTTATCAAGTAACCCAACTCAATCATGAGGAAAACACAATAGTCATTGACTCAACTCAAACCAGGATTTTCATTATCGAAACCATAACTGTTGGAGAGCTCCTCCTCTATCGAGTATAGTGACCCTGTCGCAATTCTGAGGTGCTACTCACTAACCTTAGATTGCTGAGGTACTCCTCATGTCGAGTACCGTAGGTCTACTTCCAAACCGGGCGCTCTTCCGCTATGGGTCTCCCGCCAAATCGAGCACTCCCCATAATAGTCGGCATAGTTACTCATCTTATCATGTACTGTGGGTCTGCTGCAAAGCTAGGTGCTCCATCCACCGTAGGGTTGCCGCAAAACCGGGTGCTCCTTCCACTGGGACAGTCGAATCACTCCAAGTCGAATCGGTCAAGAAATTATCAGGTCTACAGCTACTGGGTCTCTGCACACTACACACTCGTCTCTAGGAGGATCTGATCCACGAGCTATTGGTCGATACTTCAAGTTTCACAAAGACTTAGGTGGAAGTATCTCAAAGTACCTCTATGTCATATGGGTCCCAACGCATTAGAAGGCGCGTCAAATAGACGCACGGTCTGTGAGTTATCATCCTTTTAGTCCTAGGGGCCCGGTTGGTTTCGTGTTCAAACCAACCTGACAGTATCTCAACTATATACCCTGAACTATTGTGGGGTATAATCAAAGGGAAAACCATGCTCCAATAATACCGGATCCACTGACAGTTCGTCAAAAAAATTCCCAGTGCCACGGTTATGGCCCAAGAAGGAAAAGGGTCAGAAATAGGTCAGGGTCAGGTCCGACCCGGTAAGACCAACTCGACCCAAACCTTTCTGGGCCAACCCGGTCTGAGATGACCTGGTTAGACTCACTGTGTCTGACCCGACCCATTGGGCGGGTCATCCTGCTATGTTTTGACCAGGTCCGCTGGGCCCAGCCCATCGGACCATGAGGGCGGTTCAACCCGATAGTCGCCACATAGGCGGCTCGGTAACTCGGCCTGGGAGACTGGTCCGGTTCGACCAACGACACCGTAGGGGCGCCACGTGCTTGTTTAGTACACTGATTTCTAGGAGACTAGTGGGAAGGCGGTGTGGGGCATGGGTGGGCCGGCTGGACTCTGGGCAGGCTGTGGGTGCACCCGGCAGGGCGCGGGTGTGCCGGGCAGGGCGCGTTGGTGCCGGTCAAGGTGGAAAGGCGCCGCGAGGTTCCGGGAAGGGTGGTAGGGCACCTCAGGGTTCCATGCAAGATTTCAGGGGGCCGGTCAGCATGAAGGGGTGCGCCGGGCAGCATGGCAGGGCACTGGTCAGGGCGGCAGGGCTCCGTGGAGTGAGCCTAGCAGCACGGGCAGGGCGCCGTGGGGCACTGACAGTGCGGGAATGGCACCGAGGGGGTGTTGGAGTGCTCTGGGAAAGCCGAGTATTGTGCTAGGGGAGCGGTCAGTGCGGTCAAGGCGCCGCGGGGGCGCCGGAGTGCGCCGGGCAGTGCACCGGCGAGTCACGGTCAGCGCGTGTGGCGCGGGGGTGCGGGTAACACACCGGGGCACCACAGGGGAGGCATAGTTCATGGAGGCCACATGTAACTCGGCCTTTATTCACGCCTCCATTCTCGTCGCCTCATTTTCAATGCGTCGTTACATCGGTGTCGACTCAAGGTTCTGAAACCACAGAGGTTGTGGAGGGGTCGGGCTATGTTCATTTGGCCTGAACCCTCCACGTTAGAAGGATAGCAAGAGGATCATGAAGTTGATTCAATGTGAGAAGATAAAGCATTAAACTACTTAAAACACACCCCTAGATTTTTAATTTTCAGGCGTTCATTCGTCACGGGGGAAGATGATGTTGTGGTCATTCGCATTATGCTTCCACTTCCATGCTCGTGTGTCAGTCCGTTGACGGCGAAGAGGAAGGAAGAAGGGTTGACGGAGAGTTCCCCCATTAGAAGGGGGTTCCGAGGAAGAATCTCATGAAGATGGGTTGTCACCAGTGTTATCACATTATCATTGGAGGATTCTATTCTCCCAAGCTCTCCACTAAAGAGTGAATAAATGTGCCAAAATAATAGATTTTAATCTATTATACCCGTTGTCATGAATTAATTAAGTGGGCTCCGCTTAATTAAGTTCATGTCATTTTCAAAATTATTCAAAATTTATAAAATTCAAAAATAGGGGAGAGGCTCCACCAAATTAATTGCACAAGAGGTTGGCATATTAAATTTGTGGTGTTTCAAGGGTGTTAGAGGCGCGAGTGATCCCCACCTAATTAAACATGAAGAGGGTCAAGGGGGTTTTCTTCAATTAATTGGGGGTTTTGAGGAGGTTCTATCCTCCTCCATTTAGAGGGGAGTGAGAGTCCAAAAGGATCTCCCTCATTAATGAGAGAGATTTGAGAAGTTTCCTCCCCTCCCAGTGGATGGGGTTTGAGTCCCGTGTGGAACCCACGTCATAACCCCTCGCAGGTGGTTATGCTGCTCGGGTGGTCCCCACCCCAATTATCCTCCCATGGGAGGTTAGAGTGTGGCGGTCACACTACCAACTCCCAAGTAGAGATTTTACCAAATTTATCCACATGGCGTGGGTTCAACAAAAAATAAAATAAGTTGTCACTTATTTTATTTTATTAATCCACGTGAAACAAAAAACCAACACTCATACCCGATCATTTGTCGTCGAGGTGAAAGTCTTATTATGTAAAAATCGGTGATGTGTGTTCAACGGTTCCCTCATATTTCAATTCCATGAACCTGTTCAAAAGTTATAAAAACCCACTCGTATGTTTGCTGAACGTACCCGTACAAAACATTAGAAATTGATTCTGGGCACACCGGGCCTCGGAATCAAGCGCCGTCAGAAACAGCTGAGTCGTAAAATTCCGACATATTTAAAAAAAATTCCACAGTAATTCCGGGTCTTTCATAATTATAATTATTTAATTATCATTACATATTTACCATCTTACTCTCCATTTCATGGAGGAAACTATAAAATCAATCTTGTATACGGTAGACTACCACCTCACGAAGCGATGCATTTCATTTTTCACTGGTATATTTAATTGAAGGTAAAAATTTTAAATTAAAATAATATATTTGATAGATATAAAATATGAAATATTATATAATTTTAATATATTATATTTATTTTGTTCATTTCATCTGTCATTAAAATTGAACTAACCATTATGCGTACGTAAGACCTACCATCTCCATGAAATATATAATTAATTTTCTTCCACTATAGTTAAAAGATTACATTAAATAATTGAATATAGAATATATATGAAAGTTATATAATTTTAAAAAAAAATTAGGTCATTTAACCAAGATCCAAATGGAATGAATGAAGATACTAAATAAAAATATACATGAAAAAGATAAGAGTTATTACCCGAAACGTGATTTTAACCTGAAATTGTTAAGATGTGGGTAATAAAAGGTAATAATTACATCATATATGATATGATACATCTGATTATATTTCATTTATATATGAAAATTAATATTGATTTTATCACACATGAGGTTTGAATATGTATGTAATAAGTTAATACTGTCAGTAATGTATTTCTTCCCAATTTGTCTTCTTTTGGAGACAAGTTATATTATACACCTATATTCTTTAATGAGGAGTATATAAAACCCCATTAACATGAAATATCATGAATTTATTTATTTTCATTAAGGTTTCATTTAATGTTATTATTTCATGGGGCTTACAATTCAAATATTAACAAAATGGTATGGGTTTTTTGATTAAATATCTTCTTTTATTAGGATTGTATAATAATGTGATTATGATGATTAAATATTATGTCCTATCTATCAATAAACTCATTAAAATTCTTTTACTTTAGTTATTTATTTAAATAAATAGAAGTTTCTCTCATTTCCTTTAATTTATGTACTCATAAAACCAAAATAATGGTTTTATGGAAAACTGAATTTATTTCTCTCTTCAGTCAAAATACAAATTTCATTCAAATCCATGTTTTGATAAAAAAAATTAAAGAGTTTTTACAAATTTCAAATGATTTATTAAATTAATATATACCCTATTTTGACTGTTTATTAATTTTTTAAAAGGAATTTTCTTGTTTTTCTCAAACATGTTTCATTTTTCTATTACTATAAATTTGAAATGAAACATTGTTTTCATGTGTACAACCTGAATGAAATTTCCAGCCATAATGAAAAATAATTATTTTAATGATGTTTTTATATGTTTGTTTGTTTGTTTTCGATGAAAATTATTATCATATTGTTTTGTGATTTGTTTAAAGGTGACATTCAAAGTGAAATGGTTTATTTCTTCAAGAAATGTTCTAGGTGACCACTCAAAATAATATTTACATATATGATTATATAATTTTATTTCATTTATGTTTTAATTCATATTATTTCTATAAAAGGTTTATTTTTATGATGATATGATATATATAAAACTTGTTTTTATTTCAGGGGTTATAGAATGATAAAATGCTTTTGAAATATGCTTCTTTTTTGATGAGTTATGCTTTTATGAAACATTGAAATTATTATGAAACTTGTTTATTTTCCATAGGTTATGATATATTGAATTTTTTTTGTAACCCATTAGATTTTATTTTTTCTTATATGATGACGTTTTTATGATCTTATGACACACATACATATGATTTTAATTTTGTGATGGGTGGGACTTACATATTAATTCAATGAATTGTGTAAATATTTATTTATCACGAGATAGATTAGACTGTAATGGTGTGTGGTCCCAATTCAGTAATATAACCTTTCAACAATGATGTTCTTGGGACTGAACCGTTACAATTGTGATAGTTTCCAGATTGGACCCATTCCACTTTGATAGTTTTGGAAATGGTCATTGAATACGAAAGGAATGATTTTCTATATTTTATATATAGGCCAAGAATCTATTTATTATACCAATGTTATTTTCTTATGGATCAGGTTTATTGTTTCCATTTTTAATCATTTCTTATGAATAACTATGATTTATTCAATAAACTATGTTTATGATAAATGGTATGTAGGGTATGGAACACAAATGTTATGATCATGTTGTATTACTCTTATTCTCATGTTATTAATTTATTTTCATGTTTCCAAAGGTACTAGTGAAAAAATATTATGGTATGGATATTTATTTTATTTAATGATTGTTCATATATCAAGATGTTAAATTTATGTCTGATATGTTTGAGACTATACATTTTTAATCAGAGCAATGATTAGTTATCCATTAGAAACTAAGATGAAAAAAATTAGTGATACCCCTATGGATTTTTCTATGGAAATGTGTATGTAGTTTTCATGGGACTTGTACACGTGTATTTCCAAGGATGAGCCAAATTATATTAAAATTACATGTAATATTTGTAAAGGATAGAGTGATTGGTTTCCAAGAAAATAAATCCCCTTTTGGACCCTAAAAGTTGATCTGGGTCTATCACCAAGGTACCTATGGGTAATAACTTCAAAAAGGGCGCATTGAAATGGAATCAATAATCAACTAGTTCATTAAAATTTTATTTTCTAAATACTTTGTTTAAAAATCCTACTGGATATTATATAGGTAATTGAAAAACACTTTATGAACTATCATAAAGGATTTATATTGAAGTTTACAGTGAATTCCCAAGGTTAATCGATTGGTTTCATATATTGAAAGGAAGGTGTTAAAATTTAGACATATTATAAGTTATTTTTAATGATTATGTGTTTTTTTGCTATGATTATTATTACAGAAAATGTGAATTTTTCTTTTATTCAATGGTTTGAACAAGATGAAATTATGATATCGTGAATTTGATGGCCAATTTGGTGACTCTGAGAAACCATATAGGATGAATACTGGGGTGAAGAATATTGTGATTATTCCTATTAAGTTATCATGATATATGATTAATAACATGAAATAAAAAAATTTCTCACACTCCCCAAATAAGTTATTGATAATTTTTTGTAACAAATTGAGTGGGTTAGATCATGGAAATAAGAAGAATTAGGTACCTATATGTCGAGAATTTAGGAAGACCCCAAGGGAATGTCTCAAGGGTAATAGAATATGTTTTACTTATGGATAACAAGGGAACATAAACAGTACATTATGTGGAAAATATGAATTATTTGTTAACGTAGATGATTGTAATAAAGGTATATATAAGGTATTATTAATGGAAGGATGTTTTAAATGTGGAAAGTATATGAATAATAAAAATTTATTCCCTTGGGGGAATGCCCAAGAAGAGGATTAGAATGGATATATGAGTAAAAAGTTTTATATTGATGAAGAATACTCTACCAATGACATATTAAATGATGAAGGTATAACAGAATAAGATACTTAATCACAGTTAATGGTTTAATGATGAAGTTGAATGGTTGAAGCATGTATTTTTTGGGATTATAGAATTATGATGTGTATGTATTTTTACCAATGGTATCTTGGTTATCAGAATTATAAAACATATAAGGATTTTATTAAATTTTTAGGCACATATGTCTTCATGTATGGTGAACATACGAGTTATATATAATATCATAAATTTATGAGTTTCTATTTGATCATATGATCAATGTCCAAGATATACCTTTTTAGGTTTTTTTGATATTTTATCACGAGTAATGATATTTTTTGAGACACTACAAAAATACTACCCTTTTAGATTTGTAAATGTTTTAGAGAAAATTTTTTATGGTGGATATATCTATAATAGTATTACATACAATTTATGAACACTATGAATATATAGTGATGTGATTTGTACCTAATAATATCCCCAATATCTACATGGATTTAATGAATAATGTGTTAAGGTTATTCCTTGATCATTTTTTGTAGTATTTAGGGATAATATTCTTTTCTATCAAATATAATAGATGTTCAGGAACACAACTTCATAATTTTTGGGAAGATCTAAAGGAAGTAGACAATATATGAAAAAAAATTTAATGTTTGAAATTTTTATATAGAAGGTTTAATTTTTTGGTAATATATTGCCATGTTAGGGTATATCGGGGGATCTATCAGAGATGAATTCAATTTAATTTTGTCTTATACCAACCATAATTATTTTGATATAAGGTCTTTATGGTTTGGACGGATATTATTGATGTATTGTGGATAATTTATCATGACAATATAATCCACTCCACATGTTAATGTAGAAGGGAGACAAGTTCCTCTCGATAGATGAATGAAATGAAAATTTAAAGGAATTAAAGTGAATATTATTAAACACACTAATTATTACTTTACCATATAGTGGATAAGGGTCCATAATCTACAGTGATTCATCCATGAAGGGATTGGGATGTGTTATCATGAATCATTTTAGGGTAATAACTTATATTTTCTGAATATTGAAGGTCAATGAGAAATATTTTCTAACTGACGATTTAGAGTTAGTTGCAGCAATGTTTTGTACTGAAAATTGATAATAATTATACGTATTGAAAAACTATGATATATAAACTGATTATAATAGTTTAAATAATATATTCACATAGAAGATGTTGAAAATTCACCAGATAAGATTGTTAGATATGACAAAAGATTAGGATTTCCCAATATATTACCACCATGTGAATATAAGTAACATGAAATATGTTTTACGTAAAAAGAATCATTCTAGATTATCCATGATTAGGATCACCAAAGTTGAAATATTAATATATATTTAAAGGATGGGACTGGAAATCATGATGAAAGGTGATAGGTATTATCCTGATCAAATTATTTTTCAACTATCTATTCATGGGAAGAATAAAGATGAGAATAAGTAAGATGTATAGCCAAAAAAGTGGGTGAGAAATTTTTTAGGTTTGGCCATGATCATGATAAAATGATAATAATTATGATCTATGTATGTGTTCTATATATACCAGATCTAAAAAAGGAGATGTTAGAAGAGGCTCATAGTTCTTTATTATATTTTGATCATGGATGTAAAAACATGTATAGAGATTTGAAATAGTATTTCATATGGTTTGGAATTAAGGGAGACACATTTTAGTTAATATCTAATATTTTGGTATGTTGGGAAGTTTATAATGAGAGATAGAAGTATAAGTGGGATGTTACAACAATTACCCATACTATAATGTGAATGGGTAAACATCACCATATATTTATTTGTTAGACTCTAGAAAAAAATAATAAGAATAATTATATATGGTTGGTAGTTTATCTCCTTATAAAATCAGTATAATTCATCTCTACTAGAGAATATTTGTCTCTAAATCATCTTATGATGATATAAAATAATTATAGGGCATGGTTTCATGAAGTTCCATATACCATTGTATGTGATCAGAATTTGAGTTTTACCTCAAAGTTATGAAGAAATATTTTGTATATTCTTAATATGGATATGAGTATCACCACATTATGTAATCATTAGATAGATGTCCAATCAAAGAGACCAAATTAAACCCTATAGGATATGCTAAAATATTATTCTAAATATACTAATGGTAGTTGGAATCAACAACTTCCTCTAGTTATATTTTATTTCAAAAATTTATTTCACTCGATCATTTTGATAGATCATTATGATGGAAACTATGTAAATATGTCTAGAGGCCCAACATTATTGGATGATGTTAGATAAGGAAAACTATTTTTAATTGATCTATCTTAATAAATTATAAATAAGTTTAGAACTATTTAGTATCACATAATGGTGAAAAAAATTTGATAGAAAAGTTATAGTGGTAATTTTCAACATGATATTGAATTTGAATTTGAAAAGAATCTTTGTATATGAATTTATCCATAGAATAAAGAAGGAAAATCTCATACCTAGTTATATTGGCCCCTTTTATGTTCAAGATTGTATTATGTTTTTATCTTATAGATTGGATCTCCTACTAAACCATTATCATGTTTAGGATGTGTTCAATGTATCTCTTCAAAGTTAGTACATACATGTTCCTTCATAATAACTAAACACATAGGTTATAACATTTAATCATGGTATTAATTAATATGAGAAATAAGTAGATATTTTATATCCTATAGAGAACATTCTATGATACTAGACCACTCACATGGTCCATTTTTATTAGAAAAACTACAAGTTTGAGGAAGATAAGTCATAATGTGAGGATATAATGACATATAAGTATCCATAGTTGTTTAAAACGAAGTGATATAATTTCATGGTTGAATTTAATTTTAATTTAGTAAGAATTAATCATCTATAAATTTTGGGAAATTTATTTTTTAAATAAATTTAATTTCATTGATAGCCCACTTTACATGAAATACCGAGTTTTAAAAAACCACCATATACAATTAATATTATTATTTAAACATAAAAAATAAAACATAGACATTAAATTTGGTTATGTGAATTGGAATAAATTTAAATAAAAATTATGTATAAATTTTTTTCATAAATAAAATATATTTATATATTAGTACTTCATTTTTATGAAGTCATTTTGTTTTTTGAAAATACATCTTTCTCAAAAAAATAATATTTATTCCTTTTTTTATCAAATAATAAATTTAATTTTTGACACATTTTGATAATATATTTGAAAAAATAGAATAAATTTCTGATATCTATCTATAAAAATTATCTTTCTGTAAAATTCTGGTAATTTTTAGAAAATATTAATTTTTGGTTGAATAGTAAAACATGTTTATTTTTATTAAAATCAACATTTTGTTTGAAGTATTTACGAAAAATGTTTTATTTTAATATTTTTAACGAGTCAATAAATTCAAATTATATTTTTAATTATAAAATCTATGTCATTCAAGTCAACTTAATATACAATTTCGATATTATGATGTTCCCTTCTTATAAAAATTGCTTCTTCAATAACTGGACAGTCATCACCACATCGTATTTAATTTGAAATATATGTTTTCCAATTATGTGAATGGAATTTAAAAAAATGTATTAAATTTTTGTAATTATTATAATTAATATTATATAATAAATTCAACAACTTTTTTCTAAAAATTTATAGTAAAAATAGTATAGTAGTTAAGGTTAAAACCTTTTTATCAGGGGTTAAACATAATTTATAAGGGGTAAAATTTACTAGAAACTTATCCATAACTAATTTTATGGAAATAGGTTTAACTTATCACATATTTTGATAATGTCCCATTATGGATCATTTTTTCATTTAGAAAAAATGTTACACATTATTCTTTTCAAATATTCCATTTCTGTATGCTCCCCCACTTATTAACGGAAATCACTTCTCATCTCATTTTAGAACTTATATTGTAATAAGATTCATTTCATAAATTAAAAAACAAATTTCCTACTTCACTATCCAGTTAATAGGGGATTCATCTTGATTAGGATACCCTCATATGATATCTTTATATATAAATCTAAAGAGGTTCTCTTTAGAAGAGGTAATTGATATTAACCATGCGTTTTTATTTATTTCTTCATCCACAATCTTAAAATCTTCACAAATTATAATTATATAATAAAAAACTTATATAAACTTTTATTATATGTTATTATGTTATTTTCCCAACCTATATCCATCTTCTCTTCTATCAAAATGGAAACAAAACAATCGACCATCTGTACACCGGACTACTGCCTGGTGAATTGATATTTTTCATTTTCCATCACCACCTCTCATGGGATGATATAATGATTTATTTAGTGTTTAATTGTGAAATTTATGATATTATTATACCTTTTTTTAATACCACATTTATCTTCTTTCCTATAAACCCATTGGAAAACAGTTAAGTCGCTTGTGTGTATGGTTGACTACAACCTCACGAACCAATGCAATGTGTTTTTCATTTTTTACATGGATTGTAATAAAGAGATATTAAATAAATATATTTAATATTTTTAACATAATTATAATTTTTAATTATGATATAACATATAACTTCTTACATTCGATTTTTTGGGGGATACGATAACATCTTTCGTGTGTATGGCGGACTAACTCCCAGTGAAGAGATGTAATTCTTTTTTCAGTAATGCTTAGAATGAAAGAAATTATTGGTAAATTTAATTAATATATATGATATATATGACATAAAAAATTATTATTTAATGTTAACGTATTATTAAAATTTGTTTAATATCATCTGTAGTGAAAATGGAAACATTCTTCATTCATACGTCCGACCAACCGTCGTAATAAACTCTGTAATTCATTTTCAATCTCTAAATTTAATGGATTAATATAAATAAATTTAAAATGAATATATCTTATATTTTTATCTTGTTTAAATTTTTTTTTATTTTGTAACTAGGATCAAAATTTTATGACCAAAGATACTAAACTGAAACCTACATGATAAATGATATTGTAATAACTAGAAACATGATTTTAAAAAGTAATTATTAATAATAAGGCAATAAAATTATGTATTTAAATCAAATATGGTTTCATAAAAATGAGTATGGTTATATATTATATTTTTAATAAAAATATTATTATTATAAATTAGGCTTTAATGTGTCTGAAATATGTAAAGACTTTATGTATGGGAATTTTTTATCAGTTTTAAATATTTGTGATATATGTTATGTTATAAAACTATCTCATTTTATGAGGTGTATATGAAACCCAATTGAAATAAAAATTCATGAATTTAATTATCATCAAGATATTTTAATTTACATTTAATGTTGTTCCTTCATGGGGATTATGATTGAAAAGTTACCAAAGTTCTAAGGGTTTTATGATATAATCACATATTTTTTAGGGTTTTTTATGTTTATGCCTATAGTAATGAAGTATTATAAACTACCTCTCATAAAACATAAGAATTTTTCTTTCATATTTTTATTTATTGAAAAAAAATTATTAAATTTTATTTCCATGTATTTATGTAATCAATAAACCCAAATATGTATTTTAATGGAAGACCAACTTTATTTCCCTCATTGAATTAAAAACCTATTTCTTCAATATCCATGTTTTTCTAAAAAAATTAATTTTATTAATACCTAAAAAATTATTAATGAAATTAATTCAAACCCATGTTTCATTTTTTTCACAATTTTTTTAAAGGAATGTTTATATTGTTTTCCAAACAAGGTATATTTTTCTATTACAAAAAATGTTAAAGGAATCATTGTTTTACAAGTAGGAAATGAACAAGATTTTATGTCACCATGAAAAAGAATTGATTTAATTAATAAATAATATTTTAATGGTTTTAATCAATGAAAATAATATTCAAAATGTTTTTCAACTTTTAGTTCAAAAAAGAAATTTTCAATGTGAAAATGTTATTTTCCTGTGAAATGTTCAAAGTGAACTTTCAAAATAATTATCTATATAAAATAACATCATCTGAGGATACTTATTCCATAATATGGAGATGATATTAGGATAGAATATTTTTATTTATATGAATGTTATATTTTTATAATGAAAATATGATAATTAAACTCATTTATCTTCCATGTGTTACACCATAATCAAAGGGAAATGAAACCCCTTTCTTTTTCAACATGTTATTATATGATGAAATGATTAAATGTTTATGAAACTTATTTAATTTACTTAGTTTATGATATGATTAAATGTTTATGAATCTCATTTTTTCACAGAACTGGATATGATTAATGTTTTATGATATTATGGAATATATATGTATGATTTTATATTATTTGTAGGATGCGACCTATATCTACCTCCAATGAATTGGGTAAATATTGATATCTTGTGAGATAAATAATACAATAATGGGGATTGAACCTAGATTATTAATATAATAGATCCACTATTATATTCATTGGAGTGAACCTTGACTACTATGATGATTTAGAGAGGGGTACCAATCCACTATGATGGTTTTTAAATGATCCTTGACTACTAAGGAAATGATTTTAAATTATTATGTGTATTCCAAATTTTTATAACTTATAAGATTGTAATGTTTTTAGGTATTTTCATCTTGGATTACATTATGATTCATGTATTATGAAATATCACTGTTTATACAGTGAATAAATTTTATGATTTATGAAATGCTGAGTATGGTTTT
Organism: Viscum album; assembly: GCA_963277665.1. Classification (NCBI taxonomy): domain Eukaryota; kingdom Viridiplantae; phylum Streptophyta; class Magnoliopsida; order Santalales; family Viscaceae; genus Viscum; species Viscum album. The sequence goes on along the minus strand of CAUJRU010000407.1, from coordinate 255,857 downwards.
AAAATTCTAGACTCATGTTCACACACCCATATGATCATCTTATTATAGTATCACTCATTGCCTAAAGACAATAGACCTAAAATATTATGGCATGTAAATTTATGTTATTTAATGAATATTCCTCTCTCGTTATGTAATATTTATTAATGAGTATTTTAAATATTTATGAATTTTTAGACTAAAATAATTCATCATCATTCTTCATTACTCAGGGAAATATAATCCTAATAATGGTGAGATCAAATGACTAATAAGGCTAAACCTGAGCATTAAAATTTTAAATTAATTAGTGAGAAAAATATGATAATAAGGGTATGATGTTATAATCAATTTTCATGACATTAATATAAATAAATTCATAAAAATCAATACATGGATCATCAATCAGAAAACCTGTTATAATGAATTAAAAACTAATATGTAATTGGTGTCAATAATAATGAACCTTGTGACTTCAATATTCATTAAAGGAATCATCAAAACCCTATATATTTTTCACATGAGAAGTTTAATATATTTTCCGTTGAGAAAAGTCTCATGGACTACCTTTTTTCAATCATAGATTTTCTATAAAATGCCATGTCATACATTAGAAAATAATACAGGCAACTTTATGATTCATTTTCTTATCACTCATAAAAATCCTATAACCTTGATGATTACACATAAAAATAAATTCATGGTTTCACATAAAAAAACCATTATGGTTTAAATTTGAAGAACCATAACAGAATATTCCTATAATCTCTTATGAGAAACTTAATTTGATAACTCTTCCCATTTAATAAATACATTGGATAGATATAACTGGATAACCCACACATGATTTATAATATAACCACATGTCACTATATAAAATTCCCAAAAAACTAAATTAATATGGTATATTGAGATTTATTTTAATCCTAAAACTTATAAAAACATCAATAGTTTCTTTCATAACTTCATTACACCATGGAAAATAAATGAGTTCTCGAACAATTTATTTAAATTAATTATATTCCATCCAAAGACACAGTGTTCAAGTAATAATTAAAAAATAACCCACATATAGGATAATTAAAATCATAGATTGTTTATGTTGATTAATGTAAAAACCATTAAAATACTATTAATATAATTCTGGAAGAAAATAACATATTAAATTTTAAAATAAATATTAGTGACAAAAAATTAAAAAAACTATTAAAATAATTTTCATTGAAATAATATTAGAAAATTATAAAATAGTATTCAATTAAAATAATAATTATTATGGTGGTAAAGTCAAATAATTTTATAAACATTAAAAATATACATTCAATTCCACATTTTTAAAAAGTATACTAAACTGACCCATTTGAAAAAAGTTTTCAAATTTACATTTTTAAAACCTTATAAAAGTTTAAAAAATATGAATACATATAGTTTTTTGAAATAAATAATTTATAGAATATAAAATCTTTGAAAAAATCATTGAAAACATGGATATTGAAGAGAAATATTCTGGATTTAAAATAAGATACAATATTGGTATCACATACAAATGAAATTATTAATGTTTTTTTGAAAAAAGAGAGAGAATTAAAATTAAACATATAAAAAATTTCATAATAATTTTAGAATAAAATAGATGAGGTTATATAAAATATGATAAATTGATATCCCCAAGTAACCTTGAATATAAAAAATCATGAAAATAAATGATATTGTAACATAATGTTTTTTTCACTTTTGTAAGTCTTAAATAATTGGTCATGTTAAAGAATAAAATGAAATATAACATTAAATATATTAAAATTAAAAATATTCATGATATAAAATGTAAAATTAGGTTTTTATATACCTCATAAAATAATATAGATTCATATCATAATTGTGTGTCACAAATAAACAAAAATTGAGAAGAATTTCCCTTATTTAGATCATATCATTGATTTGTGAATTATTAAATGGATTGATTATGTGTATAAAATTTAAATCCACAAAAAATGCATGGATACATAATAATACAATTTTTATATTTATTAACACATAATAATGGAATAAAAAAGTTAATTAAGAAGAGACATAACCCAATTACAGGAAACTACGTTAATAAACTCCTTTCCTCATGGTGAATTTTTAGTCAAATCCCATTGGGTAAAATTTTGAATATTATAAATTAAAATATACTGAATTATATGTTATTCATTATATAACATTTAAAAGTTTTATATACCCACCTTATAAAATAAATTATCTTCATAATAATAAAATATGCCTTATTGAAAGGAAGTACAGACCAAATATCTTACATCATGTTGAGAATTGAGACAAATATACTTTAACACTTGGGTAATAAACTAATTTAAATTATTTTATTTATTAGGAATTATTTAATGGTTTAAAACCATATTATAAATCATTTATATCATTTATTTTAATTTAATTTAAATTACTTAATCAATTATTTCCATGACAGGTGTTTTGTGGAAGATTGATTCATAATTTCAAAATAACTTTAGTGTCTTAACCGTGGTGGATGGGTTCATGATTTAATATTATGAATAATTTTAGTCATGAAATAATTATTTTTTTTACATTAATTATTATTTTAAACCCATTAATGAAATATGATTTTGAAAAATAACTATGTTTCAATCATGGAGACAGTGGGTTGTATGTCTGCATTAGTAAACTTTCCATTATTCAATGATCATTATGAAAAAAGGTATATATTATTTTATATTTATAGATTTATAATAATATCATATATATCATATTATATTTCTAAACATACTTAAATATATCTTCTATATTATGAAGTGATGAAAAATGAATCGCATCGCGTTATGGAGGTGGAAGTCAAAACGTAATCACAAATGATGTTATCATTCTTCACTAAAAGGAAAGGTGATAAATTAATGATATATTATATTTTAAAAATAATAAATTTATCATTAATATCATATACGAACACTAAATAGTTTTTAATTACCATCGGTGAGATGAAATAATGGAAAATTAATTAAATCAGTCTATGAGGTGGTAGTCCTTTGTACATATGAATGTTGGATTCATTTTCTATTTTATAGAGGTTAAAGATTTATATTAGTTATACAATTGTCATAATAACATCTAATTATATATGACATTGGTATTTAATTATATATTCTTGGTTGAAGAAGATTTTATGGATGTGTAATATGAAATAAAAAAAACATTCCATTTAACGTTATACCTATTCTTCAGCCAATATCATTTTAACTACACCTTAAGACCTATAAAATTGGACTTCTATAAAAATAAGGCCTCTAGGATGTGTGAAGATATGTTAGGAATATATTTATATAGATATTTTAAGAAATAAATGGTTCTTTAAATGTGAATAAATAATAATAAAGAGTTACCATTTAAAATAGAGGGGAGGAGCACTCTTGGAATTTCATAAAATATTAAATTAAATTTTTTGTAAAAAAGGATAAAAATTAATATTATTTAAACATAATATTAGGATGAGTAAAGATAATCTAATAAAATAAAATTTGAAAAATTTGGAGTCACATTTTTACCCTCATCATTTTATTTTTAACACCATTATCCCTTTTTGGATAATTACAATGATAAAAAGGTTGTAATACTATAGGGGTCAATATTGATAGTATAAAATTAAATTTTAAAATAAATGTACCATGTCTAATATTTAAACCCCTATTCAAATCACATTATAGTACAGTTTATTTCTGTAGTTTTAAATCATTTAGAAACATATTATTAATTATAAATTTAAACTAATGTCAATTTTGGTACTATTTATCTAATTTGACCATTAAACCCATAAAGGAAAAATATAATAAGAATATAATGTGTATAAATCCATATAATATTTTTTTTTATCTTAAAATATTTTGTAACACAATCACAAAAAAAATATTATTTTTAATTTTTTAAAATCGTTTTATTGATTTGTCGTATTTATTAATGAAGCATAGTGTGAGTGTTGCATAAGAAAAATTTGAAATTATTTTTTCAATAAGTTTTTAAAATAAAATATGTAGCAACCTAAACCCAGTAGCCTAGAGCTGGTTCTATGATACTATTACATTAGAACTAATACAAGTAAATCAAATCCTTATTGACCGAACAATATATTAGTCCTGAAAAACTAGATACAAACATGAGTCGTGTATTTCAAATGAATAAAAAATGACAAATTATTTATTTTTTCAGGATAATAACTTTATTCCATCTAGCATATATTTTCCTATCATTATAATTAAACTTTATGGAATCCTAGTAATGGAAAATAAAATAATGGCGAGATATTATTCTTAGAAAGGGTAAAGTAAATAGGAATCAATAATGAACCAATGAAAATATTTAATATGGAAACTTAGTAAAGGAAGACGCATCCCATGTAAACAATAAAATGACAAGGAAGTGTGTAAAAAATATGGAACGGTAAATAACCTAAAACACAAGACATTTAAATAAATAGATATGTCATAATAAATATGGAATGGTATGAAAATGAAAGCACCATCCATTTAATCAATAATTTGAGAATGAATCGCATCTATAAACTTTTCTATATGGAAAATATCATGGATAATATATACTTAATCAAAATGATGGAAATGATTATTTATTAGAAGTTAATGTGAGACACATTAAAACCTATACAATCAAGACATTTATAAGAGAATTTAACTATACAGGTATAAACCTATTTAATTTGCGTAACTAATTTTTCTCATGAAAACTTCTCAATGCATCGAGGGGCTATATAAATTCTAGGTCCCACCTGTCACTAAATATCTAAATAATTATTTATATCAAATAATTTATTCAATAGGTTAAAATTATACATTATCAATTATTTTCATTGAATAATGGATACTTCTCTATAAATATTTTCTTAGAAAATTAAATAAATATCAAAGTAAGCAAAATATAAAAAAAGTATATATGGTTTTGGAAATAAACATATCCATTATAAAATGATATATAAAATTAGTGTAAATTCCATGTCAAATGATAATAGGAAATTTAATATTTCAAGTTTACTATCAGAATATTAAATGTAGTGAATTTCAACACAATAATTAGTAAAGAAATCATAAAACATAAATTGGAATAATAAGGATTGTTACACCTCATATTTTTATGGACCATTTTTTCTCTTTGAATGAATTTGTTTTCATATATGTATTACAATGCACTATGTCAAAAATTCAGTTCAAATGGCACGCAATTAGAATATTTTACATAGAAAATCAAATTAGCATATGTTACATGGAATATCATGGCGTATATTACACACAACACAAACATGGCTATGTTACACACAACAACGATGTTTCTACGAAACGTCATTTTATTATTATAGTTATTTAAATGAGATAATAATATCCCAGATATAAAAAATAGTTTTCTGAATAGTAATAATTACTTTTATAATATATTTAATAATTTTGTATATAAATAAAAAATATTCATAATGAAATATATAATTTTTGGTAATGTCCTTATATGTTTAAAAATACTATTTTCTCGAATAAACTTATTTTAATGTCCTTTTGTGAAAAATAATAAAATTGTTTTTGTAAAACAATAGACATTTAATTCTATAGAATCAAATTCATTTTTAAATTTATTATTTAAAAATTTGAATTGGTTGAATTTTGGTTATTTTTCATAGAATCATCATTTTTTGGTTGAATAGTGAAAAATACTAGATTTTAATTTAAAACAATCTTTCCATCTAATTTATTTTTAAGGATAAATTATATTGTAATTTTTTTTGTAATTTTAATTGGATCATATTTTTATCTATTAATTAAATTTTATTCATTGCAATCAATTTCAATTTGAAATTGAGTGTTAAAAACATAGCAAAATTTAGGACATTTTATCATTAAAACCATGCAGTGTTGTCCCATTAGAGGGATTAATTTTAAACTTATTTATGATACTTTTGTGATTGTAATTTGAAAAAATATATTGTATATTTTGAATCATAATATTTTTTAATGTATAAAATGTTCAAATTATATTTTTTTACCAAAACTATTAGTAATGGTTATTAAAATTAATTACAATGATTAAGGTTAAATTAATCTTAATATGGGACTAAACCACAACCATAAAGCACAAAATGACCTATAAACTTGTATAAAATAAATTTTATGAAATCCGGTGTTCCCTATCATCCATTAGATCTAATTTTTATCTTAATTTGATCTAAATAAAATAATGAAACGTGGGTGGGGTTTCCCTTTTTCAAAATATTACAATATTTCCACTCCTCCTTCATTATATATGTCCACCACCTCTCCCACTTCATCACACCACTCAAAACAATTATCTTTGGCCAATATAAGAACAATAATCATCCCAAAATCCCCCCCCCTTATTCCTTTAATACTCATTTTTTCAATAAATAAATCCTAGAAATCCTTTTTCCACAAGCCAAAAGGAGTTATCTAGTTAAAATGTAACATCAACTCTCAAGCTCCTTTATTTTATTTTCATTCTCCACCCATCAACTATATTTATTAAATTCTGGTATTACTACAAAATTATATTAAATATACTTTTATTTTTTTATTACAATGGTTCTACATACACTTACATAGACTTATGTTTAATGGTTAATGAATATACTTCTTATGTGTATGGAGAACTGTCACCTCAATAAATGATGATTGTTCATTTTTCCTTTAACCCCTCCCATGGTGACAATTATGACAGATAATCTATTTTTATTTTTCATGTGTTACATTAATTAATTATTAAATATTCTTTGTTACTTTTACAACACATATGTTTTTTAATTTCTATAAGGTGAAAATATGATAATTTTTTTAGGAAGTGTGTATTACGACACCCTCAAAATGATGTGATTCATTCAAAAAATACTTCGAATGTATTAAAGATGAGTTTTGTGAATTATATGATATATATAATATTATAATTAGACATTAATTATATTATATATATTTATATATTTATATTTATTTACAGGTATGAAATTTTTTGTTTATTCAATACGACAATAAAAATAGAAACATTTTTCATATTTACATATGGACTACCATCTACATGAATGGTGTATTCCATTTCATAGATATATGTTCTATATATTATTATAATAAAAATATATTGTATATAAATGATATTTATATCATGAATTACATTATGGAATCGTGATATAATTATAGGGAAAGAAGATACAAAAAAATTAGACACATGCGAAGAAGAAAGCATATATTACCCAAAGTGGAACTTTAACATAAGATTGTTACCAAGAGGGTAATATAAGGTCATAATAAATTCATATATGGTATATATACAATAATATGTTTCATTAAAATAGTTATAATAAATTTATATTTATTATATATATGGTTTGAATGAGGACGATGTGATTCAAGACACAAGATAAGGGGATTTCATCTCACATTTTATTTTTGTGAGATACATACATTAGTCACCACCAATTACATTTGTGTGGTGTGTATAATTTTCATGGATGTATCAAATTATTATTAAAAATAAATTTATTGGCGTTTATATATCCATTATATGATCATTATGTCATGGGGTTAATGTTTCAAAAGATACCAAATTGGTAATACACTTTTGTATCAATTTTCTCTCATTGAGACACATGATTAATTATGCACCTATATAATTTTTAGAGGTAAATATACATCCATTAGTCATGTTAAATGTTTAATATACTTCATTTCATGTAATTTTAATCTTTATATAATTTCATTTTCTTACATGGAGAAGACAATCCCTAGTTACCAATTGATAAGAGTTTTTTGAAATAATCTCATCGCATTTTGAGCTTATTTATGATTATGTATTAATTAATAAATTCTCAAGATCCATCTCTCAAGAACACTAATGGGTTTTATTATAATATCTGTTTCCGACGCTTTCGCCGGGGCGCGCGCGCATCCGTCCGCGGGGGAGGGGGACGCGCGGCTTTGTTGCCCCGCATTCCCGCTTTCCAAAGGCGGGCGGCATTCGCTCCTTGTTCAGGTACGTCTGCTCCTTGATCGAAACGGGATGATGGGATGTCGGTTCTTCCTCCTGTGGATTCCTCCTCAGAACTCGTCACCTAGTCCGGGTCTCCCTTATAGATTTAATACGTAGTTCGTGAAACTCTTCCCAGTGCCATGTTTCCATGGACGCCGGTTAATTACGCTGCTTCCGTCGGGACATTCCAAAGGGTCCAGTCAGGGCAGCAACCTTCGGTCAGGGGAGTAATCACGTTTGAGGCATCAGTAGCATGTCTGGATGCTGGGGTGCCTGGCATGTCTGTCTGTTGTCCTTGATCACAAGGCTTCTCGAGGGCGTGGAAACCCGAGGCATCCCACATCGAGCGCGGGGGGTTACATGTCATAGACACGTACCTGAGGTTTTCCTCAGCTTCCCGTGTTCAACACAGGGTATGTTTGCAAGATTAACGTCTAGCAAAGACGGTTACGCAAAAGGCGTTCCATCCGAGGTTTTCCTCAGGCATCTCATGTTTACCACGAGGTAGGTCGCGAGTTTAACGTCTCGCGGAGACGGTTGAGAATGGAATGGGACCATCGCAGGGGTGGTGACGACGAAGTTGGGCTTGAGCCTTAAAGGGGCTTCCTACGTATCCCCGTGGCAGGGAATCAAAGTCCGCGTAGTTCGGATGGTGCCGGTAAACCGACGTGATGGTGGACCTTGGTCCGATGGGCATCGTCAGCGTACCTACATGAGGGTGGACCTTGGTCCGGTGGGAGTTGGGCTTGAACCTCTGGGAGGATTCCTACGTACCATGCCTTGACATGGATCAAAGTCCTCGTAGTTTAAATGATACAGTTTAGCATCATGCGGGACGGTAATGAACCCTGACGTGAATAAACGACGGGTGGTGGGTGTCGGTGAGCCGACATAAGTGAGGGACCTTGATCCACTATTGTTGGGCTTGAACCTCGTGGAGGCTTCCTACGTACCATGCCTTGACGTGGATCAAAGACCACGTAGTTCAGATGGGAATGGGTCACAACGGCTTACCGCTGGACTGGAATGTAGTTTAACGTCGTACTGGACGGGGGTGAAACCCGACGTGAAAGACGGGTGGGCTTGAACCTCGTAGAGGCTTCCTACGTACCATGCCTTGACATGGATCAAAGACCTCGTAGTTCAGATGGGGGGTTTGTCGGTAAACCGACGTGAAAGCAGACCTTGGTCCGCTGATGGTGGGCTTGAACCTCGTGGAGGCTTCCTACGTACCATGCCTTGACATGGATCAAAGTCCTCGTAGTTCGGATGGGGGGTAGACCTTGGTCCACTGATGGTGGGCTTGAACCTCATGGAGGCTTCCTACGTACCATGCCTTGACACGGATCAAAGTCCTCGTAGTTCGGAAGGTCACAACGGCTTACCGCTGGACCGGGGTGAGACCCGACGTGAAAGAGCGACGGGTGGGCTTGAACCTCGTAGAGGCTTCCTACGTACCATGCCTTGACACGGATCAAAGTCCTCGTAGTTCGGAAGGGGAGTAGACCTTGGTCCACTAATGGTGGGCTTGAACCTCATGGAGGCTTCCTACGTACCATGCCTTGACACGGATCAAAGTCCTCGTAGTTCGGAAGGTCACAACGGCTTACCGCTGGACCGGGGTGAGACCCGACGTGAAAGAGCGACGGGTGGGCTTGAACCTCGTAGAGGCTTCCTACGTACCATGCCTTGACACAGATCAAAGTCCTCGTAGTTCGGATGGCGAGTACACCTTGGTCCACTGATGGTGGGCTTGAACCTCGTGGAGGCTTCCTACGTACCATGCCTTGACACGGATCAAAGTCCTCGTAGTTCGGATGGGGAGTAGACCTTGGTCCACTGATGGTGGGCTTGAACCTCATGGAGGCTTCCTACGTACCATGCCTTGACACGGATCAAAGTCCTCGTAGTTCGGAAGGTCACAACGGCTTACCGCTGGACCGGGGTGAGACCCGACGTGAAAGAGCGACGGGTGGGCTTGAACCTCGTAGAGGCTTCCTACGTACCATGCCTTGACACGGATCAAAGTCCTCGTAGTTCGGATGGCGAGTAGACCTTGGTCCACTGATGGTGGGCTTGAACCTCGTGGAGGCTTCCTACGTACCATGCCTTGACACGGATCAAAGTCCTCGTAGTTCGGATGGGGAGTAGACCTTGGTCCACTGATGGTGGGCTTGAACCTCATGGAGGCTTCCTACGTACCATGCCTTGACACGGATCAAAGTCCTCGTAGTTCGGAAAGTCACAACGGCTTACCGCTGGACCGGGGTGAGACCCGACGTGAAAGAGCGACGGGTGGGCTTGAACCTCGTAGAGGCTTCCTATGTACCATGCCTTGACACGGATCAAAGTCCTCGTAGTTCGGAAGGGGAGTAGACCTTGGTCCACTGATGGTGGGCTTGAACCTCATGGAGGCTTCCTACGTACCATGCCTTGACACGGATCAAAGTCCTCGTAGTTCGGATGCGGAGTAGACCTTGGTCCACTAATGGTGGGCTTGAACCTCATGGAGGCTTCCTACGTACCATGCCTTGACACGGATCAAAGTCCTCGTAGTTCGGATGAGGAGTTTGTCGGTAAACCGACGTGAAAGCAGACCTTGGTCCGCTGATGGTGGGCTTGAACCTCGTAGAGGCTTCCTACGTACCATGCCTTGACACGGATCAAAGTCCTCGTAGTTCGGATGGGGAGTTTGTCGGTAAACCGACGTGAAAGCAGACCTTGGTCCGCTGATGGTGGGCTTGAACCTCGTAGAGGCTTCCTACGTACCATGCCTTGACACGGATCAAAGTCCTCGTAGTTCGGATGGGGAGTAGACCTTGGTCCACTAATGGTGGGCTTGAACCTCGTGGAGGCTTCCTACGTACCATGCCATGACATGGATCAAAGACCTCGTAGTTCAAATGGGGAGTAGACCTTGGTCCACTAATGGTGGGCTTGAACCTCATGGAGGCTTCCTACGTACCATGCCTTGACACGGATCAAAGTCCTCGTAGTTCGGATGGGGAGTAGACCTTGGTCCACTGATGGTGGGATTGAACCTCATGGAGGCTTCCTACGTACCATGCATTGACACGGATCAAAGTCCTCGTAGTTCGGAAGGTCACAACGGCTTACCGCTGGACCGGGGTGAGACCCGACGTGAAAGAGCGACGGGTGGGCTTGAACCTCGTAGAGGCTTCCTACGTACCATGCCTTGACACGGATCAAATTCCTCGTAGTTCGGAAGGTTTTGTCAGGGTCGGTGCTCACTCTAAGCCCACGTGAGTCATGCTCGGTGTGAGAAACAAGAGGTTGCAAGGACCTGACGATCACGTCGCGAAGGGTGCGTCCGTGAGAAGCGAAATGGGGCTTACGCGTTGAGCGGCCCATGGTGTTGGGACTTACTCCAGGATGGAGGCCCATGGCGCGACAAAGCGCGGGGAATATGGACCTTGGTCCGACAATGGGAGGTGCCTCGTTCCCTATCACGTCCTCCACTGACCTTGGTAGTGGGGAAGTACCGAGATGCACGGGTGCAATCATCCGTACCAAAGGTTAGGGATTTACGCTCTGAGGCGAACCTTCCCCCGCGAACATACACCACTCCGACAAGGAGGATCTCATTCCAGGTGCGGAAGAGTTCCATTCCCGTGGAGACGAGTGGTGTAATGAATGCTCGAGTTGGGGGGGACCCTTCGTGAGGGAGACGAGGTTGGGTCACAGTTTAACGTCATGTGTTGAGGACGTGGTGCTTGGCAGTTTAACGTCCTGCAGCTCGGACGAGGTGGGTTCACTCCACACCCCTAGGGCTTACATAACCGGTACCCTCTGGTCCTTGGGGAAGGGAAGGTGTCGGTAAGGCCATGGTAAAGGGGGGTCGCGGGAGGAACCATCGAGGGGTCCACGTTAGCGTGGCTATGCGAAGAAGCAATAGCCGTTAGCGTGCCTATGCGAAGGAGCATTGGGCGAAGCAACGCTACGGGAGGTGTTGTCCATGGGACTTTGAAATCACATCGTGCAAACCTGGAGGGTCGCACGGAAGGCGGAATCGCTAAGCAGAGGCGTGTGCTTTGCGAAGTGGGGTGCCTTGGCCTTAGCATGGGGCATAGGTGGAAGTGGGAGGTGCTTCGCGAAGTGGAACAGTGTTCGCGGAGCACTGCCTCGCGAAGGAGTGGTTCGCGAAGCAGGGTCCTGCCAAGCAAAGTGCTTCGCGATGCATAGTTATCCTGCCTTGGCATAGGGATTACTAGCATGGGTTGGGTGTTTCGCGAAGCACGAGTGCTCCGCGGCTGCCCGGGTTCCCTTGGGAATCCCCTTCCTTCGCGAACGCCCTTGGGCTTCGCGAAGGGCATCCCTCTCGGAAGAGGGGCTCAGGACGAAACAAATCAGAGTCGTCTCGCGAAGTAGAAATACCTCGCGGAGCTCATGATTCCTGGGGCAAAGCTTGCTTCGCGATTCGGGAGAGGAGAAGCCGAAAGGTCGGATTGTCCGTCTCGGGGACTCAGGGGGAGTCGAGTATTTATAGGGAAGGGGCGCCGCGAAGCAGGGCTCGCGCGCCGCCTCTTGAGCTTCGCGGTGCGCTCGCGAACGTCAAACGCGCTCGCGGAGGATCACCGCCTCTGGTGCTTCGCGGCGGCTCGCGAACGTCAAACGCGTTCGCGGAGGATCACCGCCTCTGGTGCTTCGCGGCGGCTCGCGAACGTCAAACGCGTTCGCGGAGGATCACCGCCTCTAGTACTTCGCGGCGGCTCGCGAACGTCAAACGCGCTCGCGGAGGATCACCGCCTCTGGTGCTTCGCGGCGGCTCGCGAACGTCAAATGCGCTCGCGGAGGATCACCGCCTCTGGTGCTTCGCGGCGCCGCCAGGGCTGGGGCGCTTCGCGGAGGGGCTTCGCGGCTGTGCTTCGCGGCTGTGCTTCGCGATTGTGCTTCGCGATGCAGCACGCCGGCTGTCTTTTTCGTTCCTTCCTTTCGGGCCATATTTTTGGCGCCAACAAATGCCCCCCCTCAGACTTGGAGCCGCGGAGGGTGAAGGGTCGAAGTCTGAGGGAAGATCGCCAAAACTGTCGGTGGTTCGCGATGCGGCATCGCGAAGGAGGCCCGAGATGCTCGTCGGGGCCGCAGATCCGGACGCGCCGCGATGCCCCGTGCGGGTGAGGTGCGCTGCGATGCTCCGGGGTCGGTGTCTATAAATAGGGGGTCCGCCCTCTTTTGTCTTTACGCGCCTTCCTTGTTTTCTTGCACTCTCGGTTTCGCGAAGCTCCGCGTACTCCGCGACAGCTCTCCGCGAATCGAGCTTCGCGGCGAACCGCGAGTCTCTGACTCTGCGTCCGCGCCAAGCGAATCTTTGCGTGCCTGTCTTGGCCGGACTTCGCGGTTTGATCTCGCGACCGATCTTCGCAATCCATCTTCGCGACCGAGCTTCGCGACCGAGCTTCGCGATTCATCCGGAAGAACCCTTTTCCGAGGGCCAGAGTTAACATGGCTCATCAAGAAGCTGTGCGGGAAGTGCTTGCAGATGCTGCTCGCCGGGATGAGATGGCCAACCGCCCGGGCTTGGGGGAAATCGTTCGCAGCCATTCAGACCACACTTCTCTGACAGATCTGCTGTCGGAAGGTCAGAAGGACTATCCACAGTGCAAAAAGCTGCCGTTGTACGGCTTTGGGCTGAGGGATGACGTCTTCATCCCTGAGGCGGGAAGGGATGAACCAGCTTGTTGGTTCAGGATCACACCGTGCCAACACCAATGGTTCAGGGCGGCCGATGGTCACGCGGGGGAGGATTTCACACCTGTCACCGCCGATTGTCTCTACAATCATGTGAACGACATTGAAGGGAGGCCAATGCAACCGGAGACGTCCCTCCTCTCTACCGCACCATGCTGAAGGCGGCTCTGCAGGATCCGAAGAAGGGATGGTCCGATGAGTGGGACCTGCGCCAGGGCGGCAATTTTACCGATGACTGGGCCTGGGCCTACTGGGTAGGCGCCTCATGTGAGGAGTTCGAGGCTGAGCTGAGGAGAGTGGGATTGTACGAGGCGGCATGGGCCTCCCAGTTCCACATTTACCAGCCAAAGCAGCTGATGCCGGAACTGCTGAGTAGATGGTCGTCCAGGACCAACACTTTTCATCTGCATCACGGGGAGGTGGGCATCAGCCTGTGGGATGTCCACCAGGTTTCTGGGGTCCCGATCTTGGGGGCCATGTACGACGAGTTCCTCCCCGTCATCAGTGCGTGGGGGGATGCTGAGCAAATGCCGCGACTGGCGTCAGCGCTGATGGCGTTTGTCCCCGCGGATGACAAGGAAGCAGTGAGGGACGTCCACTTCAGAAGATGGTTCAAATGCTTCCTGAACTTTCCAGAGAATCGAGAGTTCCCTCCAAGGCCTCGGACTTGTCCGAGGGCAGCCCAGCGGGGTAAGGGGCACTCGTATTGGCGGGTTTTGGAGGACAGCCAATGGAAGACTTGGGGCTTCAGCGTCAGCACCGAACAACAGCCAATAGTTAGGCTGGCGGCGTTCATCGCGGCCCTCATATGTGGGTGGATCCTACCAGTGAGAGATACAAGCATGGGGGTACGGCCCAGCTCGTTCATCATGGCATCGATGCTGGCCATGGGGCAGCGGATCAACCTGGGGATCCCGATGCTCGCCAAGCTATACAGATTGCTGCGACGTATCAGCGAGGGCAAGAAGCCGCCAAGAATATGCGGGCCCTTCCACCTCCTGTATGGGTGGATCGCGGCGCACATCAGGGGGATTTACGAGTATCCAAACCCCATTTCGCCGCCGGGATCAGACTTTCGCCCTTCCATCCTGAACGCAGTTGGGAGCTTCCCATTCAAACTGGCCGTTCCGATGGTGCTGAATAGGGTGTGGAGGGCGGACGAGTTCAACTTTCATCCCTTTCCACTGCCGACGGGAAGGCTTACCGATGATGGACGGGGAACGGAGGAGCATCGGGCTTACCTCCTGGCCTTCCGAGGCGGCGTTTTGGTGGCTCGGATAGATCGTGAGCCAATCTGTGAACCATACACCCTGCACCGTTTTGCGAGGCAGTTCCGGTGCCTCCAGCGGCTGACCCCGTAGGTATACTGGGAGGTGCGTCATGAGGAGCACCCGTGTGTGATGAGGCAGCTGTGGCTCATGTTCACACGTGAGGATGGAAGGATGCAGATCACATTGCCTCCACCCACCGCCGCCTTCGGCTTAGTGAAGGAGTACGCCATCAGCTGGGAGACTGCTTATCCCGGGGAGATGCTGAAGCAGCCAACGATCCGGGTTGGTGACGGTGGGCCTCCTTTATCTCGAGGTCGGGGTCGGAGGGCAGCTAGGGCCGCCCGCGGCAGCGGGGCTGCCGTGGCAGAGGGACCCGCACCGGCCGAGGGCATGGCAGCAGCGGCGGATCCGGTGGTTCCGGGAGAGCAGGGTCATCCAGAGGGGCGGCCACCGAGGGGATTCCGTCGGATATCCGCTCAGGCTCCGGGGAAGCGGCTGCGTCACATTGACATGGCAGAAGATGCTGTCTTTCCGGAAGCTTGGGACGTCTGGGACGTCAACCGGCAATTCCTCAGCCCATCTGAGGTGTGGGCCCACCTGAATCGCCTCGGGATGAGACTGCCGGGCATAGGCCCAGTCCGGGCCGGATTCATGGTGTCTCCGGCAGAGGCGGAGCAATACTTGAACGAACTGGAGGATTACATCCACTCCTGTGGTGCCCCTCGCCCGATGACAGACCGGGTGAGGGTACTGTTGAATCAGACGGTCCCTCCACAGCTATCGGCTGCCGACCTGAGGGAGCGCTTCCCCTTGCCGGAGGAATCGGGGGGCTCTTCTCGGGAGGATGAGGCGGGAGGAGGGAGCCCTTTGGAGGAGGGCGAGGTCGGAGACCGAAGCTCAGAATCCGATGACTCCGCGGAGGCTCTCGAGGTAGCATTCCGAACCTCTCTTCTTACGATCTGTTATTGAATCCATACTGACTTCTCACCAATGTTTGGGTCATGCAGGAGGAACTTGTTCGTAGGCCTCGTTCTCGCTCCTCGGCGGGTGACGATGCGGGGCCTTCAGAACCCGCGCCTATGGCTACGTCCAGTTCTGCACCTGGTGGAACCGGGGGGTTTGAGGTGGCTCCTCCGGACTCTCCGGGCCTTCCAACAGTATACGGGGGGCCTCGTCTTGGAGTCCCGTCGGTACCGGCCCGGGAGCAGTGTTCGGAGGTTGATCTTCGTAAGTCTCCTTCACCAGTCTCTTCGTTGCCACACGTGGGCCATGCCAGCTAACGTTTATGTCTCTTTCTCTCTTTCTGTCATACAGTTCTCCGACTGGCGTGGGCTGCTGCAGCGAGGCTGGTTGGGATGTCTGGCGGTGTCCCTCCCAGGGGCATGCCGGTGATGGTGACGATAATCCCTTCACCTCCTCCAGCTGCGGTGCACACCATCACTGGTGGGACCACCAGTAGGGCCATACCTGAAGTCATCGAGGTGGACTCTGAGGAAGAGGATCAACCGGTCAGTCCCAGTCCTGTCGTGCCTGCGCCGGCGTCAGGCGTCGTACCAGACTCAACACCAGATGCGGATCCCGCTGAGGAATTCCTGCAGGCATATCCCGCGTACGAGCCTGCTGACCGCGCGGATTTGGACGAAACGGCCTCTGATGAGGAAGACAGCAGCATAGTCCGTCGCCGGTCGTGGAAGCTGATCACGCGCTTTATCAGGGACACCCCCCAGGTGCAATGGCTGGCCGAAATGGATAGGCTCCGCTCGCGGTTGCGCGAGCTGTGTGCCGGGGGAGTGGATGCCCAACGCCCTCACGCGCTCATCCGAGACCTCATGGCTGAGAAGATCCGGGAGCATGATCATGGGCTGAGCGTGGGATGGCAGAGGAGGAAGGAGACCAACATTAGGAAGCTCCAGGAGGCTGAAGGCGAGGCCCAACAGATGCAGACCCGGGCCAACGAGCTTTCAGCCACTCTCAATGCGCAGTCCGAGCTGGTCTCACACTTAAAGGCTCAGCTAGCGGAGGCTGAGGAACATATGGGGAAAACCTCTGGAAGGATGGCTGTCATCCAGGCCGAGGTGGAAAGGGCCCGGGCCAGGGTTGACGGATTACGCCCCGCCGCTGCTGAAGAGGAGCGGGAGTTAAATCAGCGGCAACAGGCTCTGGACGCCGCAAGTCAACGGGTGGCGGAGCTGCAACGCTCTTTCGACGGAGTCAACCCGTCCATGGGGGAAGTCAACCCCCGAGTATTGTAGCGAACCCGAAGAAACTTTTATTAACACTTTTGTGCTTCAATTCTTCCTTTCTCCTTTGTTTTGAGTTCCGTAGCACGCAGGATTTCCACTGTTGAATTGTCTTGTTGCATCCCTACAATGTTTGCGGGACGTTTGACGACAATTCCCTCAAACCAGCCCAGATTCCCGAAAGATGGGGAAGGCTTGATCGGAGGAGGAACTTCCGGGATAGCCGAATTACCGTTTATCCAATGTGCTCGTATGCACGATTGGGGCAACACCAGGGGCGCTGAAATCAGTTCAAACAGATGAAAATGGGGAGTGTGAATCACGATGCCCAAATTCGAAATACTATGGAGGCGGCGTGACAATAAAGGACAACCATTAGCCGTGGCGGAGAAACGGTATCCTTACTGCGTTAGCCTGAAACGGGGACAACAAATGAGCATCGACCGCTGACCGTATTCGCAACGCGGGATTTTATCAATTTGTTGTCAATTAATCTTTCGGGACGTTGGCCCAGGACAGTTGGTGGACCATAGGTCAGACATCCTTACTGTTAGGGGGTCCTTCCAGACATGAAAGAAGACGAGGGTCCGAATAAGGGGCACGCAAAGCGTGGAATATGGAGTGATGGTTTGTTCAAATAGAATCCAACACTTCAGTAGTTACACCACCGTGGTGGGAGTACGCCAGATGGGCGCATCGATCTGATCCCGGATCATTCTTTCTTCCAGGTAGGGCCTCTCTGGCGAGGGCTGGAAATGAGGAGGAATAGGATTTTGCGATTCCTGGGGCTGGACCCTAGGTGAAATGCCTGGGTGTCTCTACGTATCCCATGACGATGGGAATCAAGCCATACGTAGTTCTGAAAGTGCAGTTTAACGTCATGCAGGACGAGGAGCAGCCTGACTGTGTTGGTACACATCCAGCCAAAACTACTAAGCCCACGTGAGTCGTGCTCGGTGTGGGAAACAAGCAGTAGTGGTGGGAATTTCCCGACGCAGAGAGGGGCAGGTGAGGGCAAAGGGATGCTCGGTGACTACCGGCCCAATGACACTAACACGATCATTCAGCGCACCTAGATGCGCGAAGAGAAAAAGCCGAGTATGGGGGAGTTCCACTTGAACATGAGGGAGTGGAAATGTGTGAATCATGACGCTCGAGATTCAGATCACGATGGTGGCGGCGTGGCGATGGAGGACTACTGCTGACCATATTCGCAACACAGCATCCTATCGCGTTAGCCTGAAATGGGGACAAACAAATGAGGGTCGACCGTTGACCATGTTCGAAACACGGGACCATGTCACAAATGTTGTCGAATATCCGCAAGGGCGTTGGCCCGAAACGATTGTAGGGCCCTTAGGTCCAGCATTCATGGAGAGCCCTTAAGCTTAGTATCCACGTCGTCCGAGGGTCCTTTTGGATGTGGAAGAGGATGAGGATCCAAATAGTGAGCTCACGAAGCTTGGTCATGGGATGAGGGGAATGTCCCCGTGAAAATCCCATGCTTCGGGCTTTTTGTCAAAACACATCTGAATACGTCAACGAAACGTATTAGAGATAGGGAGCAGATTCCTTTCCCTTGGAGAAATCTTAGTTTATGGTCATAGAATTCGGACCATGGATTGGAAAAAGGGATCAGGGGACGCATGACATCACAACCTGACGTGAATGAGCTCGAGTCGAGGGACCGAACACCAGGGTTAGGCTGGACCCGCGGGGAAGTACCCGGGCGCTCCTACGTATCTCATGAGGATGAGAATCAAGCCATACGTAGTTCTCGAAGGTGGCAGGGTAAGGTACCAGTGCCAGGGGAAAGGGGAAGTGCGGACGTGGCCCTTGCACTAAAAGAAGCGGAATTTGATGTATCTTGTTTGTTCTTTGAGGTGAATGGTTTTTTTTTTGTGAAGCGACAGGCCTAGGACTGTAGGTCGTGATGTCGCCACAAGAATCAAGCCGTGATGGGCGTTGACAAATGGCATGGCACATGACCAATACCCAACGTGATGTCCTCTACGGCGAGGTCACCACAATGCGGTGCCGTTTTTCGTCGTGCGGCCAGGACGATAATGTCACAGTTTAGGGTCGTATGATAGGACCAAGCATGCATTTTATCGTCATGCAGCGTAGACGTAGCAGAGACGATGCTAGGCGGGAAATGTGCGCAGTGTTTATAAAACACATTTGACAGAGACATGATCCCACATCAAATTGTACGCCATCCGGAGGTAAAACAGGGGGAGAGACTGGCTTCCTGAATGGGTTGTACCCGGAGACAGGGCGTCTGGGCGGTCCTACGTGTCCCATGAGGATGAGAATTTGAACGTAGTCCCGAATGGGTCTTAGTTTATGGTCTTAGAGCTCGGACCATGGGAGTCCCAAAGGACGCCAGATTGCAGCTTTGTCCCCCTAACATGCAAAGGTGCACTGAGGGATAACGCCAAAAGTGTCGAGATTCCACCTGGACATGATGGGGTGGAAAATGATGTGAATCATGCAACCAACATTCAAGGACTGAAGGGGCTGGCGTGACGACAGAGGATTACTGCTGACCATGTTCGCAACACAGCATCCTGTCGCGTTAGCCTGAAATGAGGACTAACAAAACGAGCATCGACCGCTGACCATATTCGCAACGCGGGATTTTATCGATTTGCTGTCCGTAAACCTGGAGGGCGTTGGCCCGTATCGGTAGGAGAGCCCTTGGGCGTAGTATCCAGGCCGTTCTTGGGGGTCCCTCCGGGTGTGAAAGATGACGGAAGTCCGAATAGAGGGGAACACGAAGCTTGACAAGTGGAAGGAACTTGACCAAGTTGAATCTGACACTCTTGGTCCTAGACCAGAGTACTCTCAATACATGGGTGAACCGCTGCGGGGAGCCAAGGGACTCAACCTTGAGGGTGATCGAGAGATGGCAGATTCCCAGGGGAAGGGGGGCATGATGCCCACAACCTTGTATCATACCTACGCACCCCCCGCTGGAGAGGGATGGACCAAGTGGTCTAGGTGACCGGGAAATCAGGATATCTCCCAGAGGTGGGGCTGGACCCGAATCTTAAACATCCAGGTGGTCCTACGTATCCCATTATGATGGGAATCAAGCCACACGTAGTTCTGAAAGGGTGCCTTTTAATGTCATGCAGGACAGGGGATAGGAGGACTGAACCTCAGAATGGGGGCGTGCGTGGTGCAGTTGTTGCGTACCCGACGTGAATGAGGACGTAGTCCTACACTGCGCCACGCAGTCCTGTGATCAGGGTCCTGAAGGCAGGATTAGAGGGGTAAATTTGTTGAACTCAAGCTGGGTTCGGAGACAAGGGGTCTTGAACGTAGTTCCAGATGAGAGTCTTAGTTTATGGTCTTAGAGCTCGGACCGTGGGTGGTGAAAACTCCCGAGCAAGCACAGAGGTCAACCCAATCCCTAAGCCCACGTGAGATAAACTCAGTGTGGGAAACAAGGGGGGGACCCTCATTGCAACACTTGGGGCATCCATTAAAGGGGAGTCAGCAGAGAGTTCCGAAGGACACCTTTGATGTAGCTTGTTCCTCAAACGCGCAGACGTGCACGGGGGAAAAAGTATCGAGAGTCCCGAAATTCTACTTGGACATGATGAAGTGATGAAGGGTGTGAATTGTGTACCCGGCATTTGGGCTTAATGGGTTGGCGTGGCGACAGAGGAAAACTGTTATCCATGGAGGAAACACAGCGTCTGTATCGCGTTAGCCTGAGGTGGGAGCAACAAACGAGCATCGACCGCTGACCATATTCGCAACGCGGGATTTTATCGATTTGTCGTCCGAAACCCTGGGGGGCGTTGGCCCGTATCGGTAGGAGAGCCCTTGGGCTTTTGTATCCAGGCCGTACTTGGGGGTCCCTCCGGGTGTGAAAAACGGTGAAAGCCCTGATGCGGGGATACGCAAAGCCTGGAAAGCAGGCGCGGACGTGTCCGAGTAAAGCTTGGCATTCCAGGTAATGAACCAGAGTACTCTTAAGCACATTGGTGAACAGCCGAAAGAGGGATCGACGAAACAGCTCGGTGGTGCGGGAAACATGGCGTGGTCACTACAAGACCCTCGTAAATGAGGACATAATCCCACACCGCACCATATGATCTCTTCATGGAGGAAGGATGGGCCAAGGGGCCAAGATGGGATGAGGATTCCCGAGAGATGGGGCTGGACCCGGATTTTGGACATCCAGGTGGTCCTACGTATCCCATTATGATGGGAATCAAGCCACACGTAGTTCTTGAAGTGCAGTTTAACGTCATGCGGGACTTGGGTGGGGAGTAATATACTCCTGAGCAAGGTGTATAGTATGGCGAAAAACCGACGTGAATGAGGACGTAGTCCTACACCATACCGTACAATCCTATAAGATAGGTCCTGGGCCGCGGCCTAGAAAGGCCGAGGGGCCTGAGGCTGAGCCTCGGTCAGGAGGGCCTGACCGGTTTGTAGTTTAACGTCTTACATGAGTACGGGGGGCCAGGGGCCCAAGGAGGCTAAGAGGCTTGAGGCTGAGCCTCGTAAGGGGAGTTGTACGGCGTGGTACATGATCCTGACGTGAATGAGGACGTAGCCCCACACCACACCGTACGCTCCGGGTGAGGAATCGTGGGCTGTGGTCCCGATCATTAGCACCACCTGGGGGAAGTTTATCACCTCAGGATGGGGCAGAATGAATCACTGTTGACCATAGTCGAAACACAGCGTTCCTATGGTGACCCGCATGGGGGCAACAATTGAAGGTCGACCGCTGACCAAATTGGCAACGCGGGACCTGTTTCAATTTGTTGCTTGAGAAACCCTCAGGGGCGTTGGCCCGTATCGGTAGGAGAGCCCTTGGGCTTTGTATCCAGGCCGTTCTTGGGGGCCCCTCCGGGTGTGAATCCATCCACGAAAGGGGCAAACACCTCCAGGGGGGAATGTGCAGCCGAGTCGAGGCTTGCTCGACGTGGGTCGGGGCAAAAATGTGCACCCTGCCGTGTCTTAACCCGAGGGGAAGATTTTGGCTTTTGGGCTGGGCCCACGGACGAAATGTCCGGGCATTCCTACGTATCTCATAAGGATGAGAATCAAGCCATACGTAGTTCTTGAAGGCCATGCAGTTTAGCGTCATGCGGTAAGGACGTGGGAGGGTAGAAGAACGGAGCGGGCGCATGGTGCGACCTTTACAATCTTTGCGTGAGTGGGGTTGCATGAGCGGGGCCAAGAAGGCCGACGCCCTGCTACACAAAGATCCTCCAAGGAGACCATTCCCAGGGGGAATAGTGGAAGAGAGAAGCTTGGGGCTGGGCTCAAGACGAGGCGTCCGAGCGTTCCTACGTATCCCATACAGATGAGAATCAAGCCGTACGTAGTTCTTGACATGCAGTTTAACGTCATGCGGGACGAGGGGTATCTCGTTCGGGGATGTGTGCGGCATGGTCATGATCTCAACGTGAGAACGTAGTCCTACACTGTACCGTACAATCCCGTAAGAGGGTAAGTCGGAGAGAAACGAGGGGGCTGGGGCCAGACCTCGGTGGAAACGGGGTCAGGGGCCCAAAGAGGCCGAGGGGCCTGAGGCTGAGCCTCGGTCAGGAAGAACTGACTGACTTGCAGTTTAACGTCTTGCAGTGAGGACGGAGATACAGTTTAAGGTCATGCGGGACCAAGTCGCAGTTTAGGGTCGTGCAGGACCAATGCAGTTTAATGTCATGCAGGACCCATGCAGTTTAATGTCGTGCAGGACCCTCTCGCAGTTTAGGGTCATGCAGGACCAATGCAGTTTAATGTCATGCAGGACCCTCTCGCAGTTTAGGGTCATGCAGGACCAATGCAGTTTAATGTCATGCAGGACCCTCTCGCAGTTTAGGGTCATGCAGGACCAATGCAGTTTAATGTCATGCAGGACCCTCTCGCAGTTTAGGGTCATGCAGGACCATCTTTTGCCCTAGGCGAAGTATCGCTTGAGGAATCTGGCATTGGTGGGAGGGGTTACACGCTCTCCATCTGTGGTCACCAAGGAGTAAGCTCCATTGGGGTAAACCTTATGGATGATATAAGGCCCTTCCCATTTGGGTTCTAACTTGGGCGGCTTCCTTCCGGGAATCATTGGCGCTCGCAGGGCCAGCACCAGGTCACCCTGTAGAAAAGAGCAGAGACGAACCTTCTTGTCAAAAGCCCTTGCCATCTTGTCCTGATGCCTTTCCAGATTGTGCAGGGCACGAAGCCGGTTCTCGTCCAGTGCCTCTAGCTCAGCTAGACGGATCTCGGCTACCTCATCTGATGTCTGGTGATCATAAACGGCCGTGCGTAGCGACGGCAGCTGGATCTCAATGGGTAGGACGGCCTCAGCTCCATACACCAGGGAATATGGGGTCACCTGGGTAGAGTTGCGAGTCGTCGTCCGGTAAGCCCAGAGGGCGTTGGGGAGCTTGTCCGGCCAACTCTTCTTGTTCTGACCAACCATCTTCTGCAGAATGTTAGAGAGGGTCTTGTTGAACGCCTCGATCTGTCCATTTGCCTGTGCGTGGTAGCGGGAGGTATGGTTTGACCGGATGTCGTACTTAGCGTACAATTTCTTCAATTCAGCTGCTCGGAAGTTGGTGCCGTTGTCAGTGAGGACGGCGTGAGGGACCCCAAATCGGTGGATGATGTTGGAGCTCACAAAGTCAACGACGGAACGGGCCTTGACCTCTTTGAGCGGAACTGCTTCTGCCCACTTGGAGAAGAAATCTGTAGCAGTCAGGATGAACCTACACTGGCGGGCTGTTGCCGGCGGGTACGGTCCCACTACATCGAGTCCCCATACCGCAAATGGCCAAGAGTACTTGGTGGGGTGGAGGGGTTCTGGCGGCCGATGCAAGAAGTTGGCGTGCACTTGGCACGCGTGGCATCTCTTGGCGTATCCAATACAATCGTGGATCATGGAGGGCCAGAAGTACCCTAGCCTCCGGATTTGATGGGACAGCTTTGGCCCAGCTTGATGGGCGCCACAGGAACCGGCGTGAACCTCTTGCATAACTTGAGGTATCTCTACTCCTTGGATGCAACGAAGGAGGACACCATCAAAACCCCGTTTATAGAGGGTCTGCTCAAGGCTAGGGCCGCTCTGGAGGGTAAATTGAAGTGCGCGGCGTCGGATTCGCTCGCGCTCGGCCCGGTTGTCCGGGAGCTGACCATTTTGGAGATACTCGACAAAAGGTGCTCTCCAATCGGGGGTCGTTTCAACCACTGCATCCGACGAACCCGGGACTTCCGATACGGAGGGTCCGGCGGTGAGATGACTTACCCGCAGGCTATCACGGTCCTCTTGGGTGACGGGAGCAATGACTCTCCGGTGGGCCACGTGTATGACCAAATCATCTTGCTCGGGTTCTGCGAGCGATGCGGCTAAGCCAGCTAGGGCGTCCGCTTGGCCGTTCTGCGACCGCGGGACATGGGTAACCTCTGGCCGAGAAGAGAACTGGGCCATCAGGAGGAGGGTGTACTCCAGCAACGGTGCAAGCTCTGGCTTCCTGACGACGTAGTCGCCATTAACCTGTTTGATTACCAGCTCAGAATCTCCTTTCACATGTAGATGGGGTACATGGATCTCGAGGGCCAACTCGAGGCCGGTGATGAGAGCTTGGTACTCTGCCTCGTTGTTCGTACAACCTTCCGACAGCAGGAAGGAGTACGGCAGGACGGCTTGCGTCGGGGTAATGAAAACAATACCCAGACCCACTCTGTTGAGCTTGGGGTCGTTGAGCCTTCTACCGGTGGGGCTCCGGGAGGCGCCGTCGAAATGCATTTGCCAACACGGGACAGCGTGATCGACCGAGAGAATCGTCTCATCGGGGAAATCCAGGTCCAGGGATTGATCCGCGGAAGTTGGATGGGCAGCTAAAAAGTCTGCCAACGCCTGTCCCTTAACGGCCTTCTGAGGCACAAACCTGATGTCAAACTGCTGGAGAATTACTGCCCACCGCGCTAGTCGGCCAGTCAGCATGGGGCGGTTCAGGATGCACTTCAGCGGATCCACCCGAGAGATCAATTGCACCTCGTGGTGTTGCAGGTAGTGTCGCAACTTCTGCACGGCGAAGACGAGCGCAAGGCAGCTCTTTTCGATAAGGGAATATCTGACCTCCGTATAGAGAAGCATGCGACTGAGATAGTAGAGACTGTTCTCAGTGCCCTCGTTATTCTTCTGGGCGAGCAGCGCGCCGAGGGATCTTTCCAGGGCGGTCACGTAAAGGACCAGCGGCTTTCCAGAGACGGGTGGCATCAAGACCGGAGGTTGGAGCAGGTACTGCTTGATTTCCTCGAAGGCGATCCGACACTCCTCATCCCATTCGTAGGCAGCGCCTTTCTTCATGAGCCGAGAAAAGGGCTTACACTTGCCGGCCAGGTTCGCAATGAATCGGCGTATATAGGCTAAGTGGCCTTGCAGGCCTCGAAGCTCCCGAATGTTGCTCGGGGGAGGCATTTGGCTGATGGCCTTGATCTTCTCCGGGTCGATCTCGATACCTCGGTATCTGACAACAAAGCCCAGAAACTTCCCGGAGGTGACCCCGAAGGCACACTTCAGCGGGTTCATCTTCAGGTGACGGGAACGGAGGAAACCGAACACTTTCTCAAGGTCCTTGAGATGGTCCTGGCGCTGATATGATTTGACTACAAGGTCATCCACGTAGCATTCCACCAATGTCCCGAGGATCGGTTTGAATATGCGATGCATAGCCCTCTGATAAGTGGCACCTGCATTTTTTAAACCGAATGGCATTACCCGGTAGCAAAAGGTACCCTGGGGAGCCCTGAAGGCAGTGGACTCCTCATCTTCGGGGGCCATCCGGATCTGGTTATACCCGGAATATCCGTCCATAAAAGAGAGGGCTTGGAACCCGGCCGTGGCGTCAATCAACAGCTCCGTCACTAGAAGTGGGAAGTCATCCTTTGGGCAGTGGCGATTGAGATCGCGGAAGTCGATGCAGACCCTAATCTGCCCATTCTTCTTCCTGACTGGCACAATGTTGGCGAGCCATTTGGGGTACTGGACCTCTTTGACGAAGTTGGCCTTGATTAGCTTATCAACTTCAGCCTCAACCATAGCGCCATGGGAAGGGTGCATTTTCCTGGGAGGCTGCTTAAACCCACGATGTTTTACCGGGAGGCCCAGACGGTGGACGGCCACTTGGGGATCCAGTCCTGGCATCTCATCGTAACTCCAGGCAAACACATCGCGGTGCTGTTTGAGGAAGTCCACATACTGCCGCCGCTCCTCGAGGGACATGGCCGCACTGATCAATGTGGGTCTTGGATCTGCCTCACTGCCAAGGTTCACCTGCACCAGCTCATCAACCGTGGTAGAGACGCCTTCTTCAAAGGCTGGGGGAGCATCCTCCAAGTCTTCCTCCCCAGCCGGGGGGGGACTTCTCGTGACGGAAGGTGCTTCTGGGCTCTCAAAACCCGAGGGGCAGCTGGTGCCGGCTTGGGCAGCAGCAGTCATCACATCAGGAGACTCACTCGTCGTGGAGACCATAGCAATGAATGCATTTGACCCTATCCCATCCGGCCTTCGGCCTAAGGGGCCACGCTTGACGATATCAAAGCAGTGGTGACGTGTCGGCCAGAGTCGGTTGATTCCATCCCGGCGAAATAGACACGTATGGCGCACCGCTGTTGTCATGAGCCTGACATCCCGGTACCGCACAGGGGTAGGAGATTCCGGGATGACCCGAGCCTGGTTGGTGTAGGAGTACAAGGTGATTCTCCGTCGTCGCTTGGATGCGGGAACATGCCTTCCTTGCGTACCCGAAACAACAAAACATTGTCCCATGTCGGGGGTCGTGGCTTCCAACCGGTGGATTGGGAGGATGTAGGCGTCGTCCATGCTCGCCCAGGGATTACTTGCGATTGGAGCGGGCTCATCCTCGCTGACCAGGATCTGCTTGTCTTTGCTTTTGTAATAACCCGCATCCAGATAGCGGGCCTCACAAGAAGCAAAGGGGGACGCGTCTCCTTGGATCACGCCTACTCGACCGTTGAGCGAGTACTTAAGGCACTGGTGATACGATGAGGGGACCGCAGCATGCAGATGGAGCCATGGCCTACCCATCAATGCGTTGTAGGCGGTGTCCTGAGAAACAACCATGAACTCGGTGCTGGCAATTAAGCCACCGAACTGGGTCTTCAGGCGGATCTTGCCGACCGGGGTCTGCTCTGTCCTGTCGTACCCCTGAATCCTGAGGTCAGAGGGAGTCAAATCACCTTCAGACAAACCCAGTTTCCGCAACGTCCGGGTCGGAATTAGATTGATTCCAGAACCCGTGTCAACGAGGCAGCGACGGACTTCCACACCGTTAAAGTGGCCAGTGACATACAGTGGGCGAATGTGCCCCTGTATAGGAGGGTCTTCGTCTTCACCTGAGAACGAGATAACCGCCTGACATTCGGCGTTTTCAATCGTCTCGGTATGGAAGGCCTCCGCGGCTGCCACTTCCGTCTCGAACTGGAGGGGGCTCCTTAGGGCCTCGGCAAGTGCCTCGCGCATCTCGGATGACAAGCGCAGGGCCTCAAGGATGGAAAGCCTCGCCGGAATGCCAGCTAAGTGCTTTAGGACATCATACTTGCGTGCCAAACGCGAACCTCTGCTTACAGGGGGTTTTTCGGCATTTGGAGGCATAGCGGGTCCTGCTGGTTGAACTGGCGGTCGGCTAGCACTGGGTACGTCCTGCTGCCTACTAGTAGAAGCCTGGGGAGTAGTCGCCGGGCTAAGGTCGAACAGCGGGAGCTGGCCCGTCGCCGGGCGAGACTGGCTGTGATACGAACGAGGCGGCTCTCCCTGATCCAGCAACACGAATGGCGGTGGAGGTAGAGCCGAGGGTGCTGAATGGGTCTGCGCGTGCTGAGATCTGCGCTGAGCCTGCTGCCTCGTCTCGGTAGCGTGCACGGCTTGGTCACAAGTGCCTGCTGACATACCTCGGTGACCGGCGCGATCGCGATTCCGCCGACGTTGACGTCGGCTGGAAACATTGGGGCGGTCTGCCTGGGGTTCCCCTTCGTCGGGGGTCATATAGGGATTTACCAGCTCCACGGTGTTAACCGAAGCGTACCCTTGACTATCACTCGAAGAGTCATCCACCGCTGGGCGGATTCTGGGGGGAATGCCCATTTCAGGAGGCATAAAGTCGCCAAGAGTGCGGGATGACGACGGCACTGGCGGTGCACGTTGCTTCTTCTTACGTCGCCGCTGCTTGCCCTTTTGGGTAGAGGTCTACTGTGAGGACGATGCTGAGGCACCGGCTGTTTCTTCTGAAGGTTCCGGCTGCTTCAGGCGTGCCCGGATGATACCCTGGGCACGGACGACAGTTTTTCGAGCCATCCAGTTGTCGTATTTCTGGGACCCGCGGCTAGGGACCTGTTGCCACTCACCCTCGCTGTCACTGCCGATTTCTGATCCCGCAAAGACGCCTGCCACCTGAGCTGGCGCTGGGCCCAGCTTGACTATGTTGTTGTTGACCTGGTCCTGAAGCCAGTCTTTAAACACATAGCATCGCTTGAGGGTGTGCCCCAGGATCCGATGATAAGGGCAGTAGTTGGGGTGATCAGTGAGATGCGCCTCTGCCGGTCTCCTGCACTCAGGCAGACGCACAATCCCTTGCTCCAGAGCACTTCGGAAGTAACCAGGGACCTGATTTTCGTTGAACGAATAGGTATGGTATTTTCTTTCCGGGTAAGGAGCCCTGGGGGCCTGATCCTGTCGAGGGACCGGAGGGGCCTGCCGAGGGGGCGGCGCCTGGTTGTCTCGCCTAGGTGGCGGTGGCGCGTTGCGCGGGGGAACCTGTCGGTTCTGAGGCGGTCGCTGCTGGGAAGGAGCCTGTGCTTGAGGTGGAGGACCTCTGCGGGGTTGCGGGGGTGGTACCGCCGGTAGCAATTCCAGCTGCCTCGGGGCTTCTATTTGAGCCACTGCGGCGGGTTCAGCCCTGGCGGCCCTCCTGGCTGGGATCATTGGGGGCAGCAAACGTGCCTGACTAGCCTGTTGCAGGGCCTCCTCGAGGCGCTGGGCCTTATCCGAGAAATCCCTGAACCCCCCAGGGTAATTCTGGGTAATCAAGGAGGGTACCAGCTCTGTCTTTACGTTCCCCACACACATCGTCAGTAATTGCTCCTGAGTCAGTGGCATATCGAGAGAATACGTAAGTCCTTTCCACCGGGCGATGAAGTCTGCAACCCGCTCATCAGGCCTCTGTTTGCACTTAAAGAGGTCCGCGATACTGGTCTTCCGCGTGGTGGAGCTGAACTGGTACAAGAACTGCCGGCGAAGATCTTCCCAACCGGTCACTGATCCGATGGGGAGCTGGCTGTACCAGACGAATGCCGGACCTTCCAACGTCTGTACAAAACATCGGAGCTTAGCGGCTTCTTGCTGAGCCGGGGTCCCCAACATGGGGCCACACCTGGAAGAGAAATGAGCCAAGTGCTGGGGTGGGTCCCCTGTCCCGTTAAAAGGCGAGAAAGTGGGGTTCCCAAAACCCGGAGGCGCGGGCATATCATCCACCCACGCGGGATAAGGCTTGCCATCGGGTGGGACCGCCACCTGCCGTGTCTCCAACGCCTCGAGGCAGGCTGTGAGTTCCGCAATAAGGTCCTCCGGGTGGGGGTCCCTGTCTTGACGGGGATCCCTAACCACAAGCGCATTGCCAGGTTCTTCAACGCGGTAGACGGCTTCTGCTGCTCGCGGGTTGACTGGTTGGACGACCTGTTGGGCGGCCGGGGGAACCCGGGTTGGATTCTTCAGATTGCCCCGTCGCTCAGGGGGGTTTGGCGAGACGTATCGCGCCCTCTTGCCGTACGTTCCGGCTTCCGCCCTGTCCGCGGCAGTAGCATGATCAGGGTTGCCCGGAGGCATCTCACCGGGGGGAAATTGTTCCTGCCCCTGCTGTCCCGGCCTGGGATTACCATAGTCGGGTCGTCGCTCTGTGGCGCGTTCAGCCAAGAGTTCGTCGACCAGCCTCTTCTGTTCAGCAAGCTGCTGGCGCAACGTGGCCTTCTCAGGATCTTCGTCCGTTTTCTGCACAGAGGCGGACGGGTCGGAGTGCTTGGCTATTCCGACGTGCTCCTTACCCTTGCCAATGCTTCGACCGAGCGCCAGTGACTCGGTGGGTACAGGGAGGCCTAGCAGGTTCCTTTGATGACGGGTGACTCTCCCTGATGGGTCGAGTAGTGGTGGTACGCACTCGGGTGGTAAGTCCCCATCAAGGAACTCAAGCTCATCTTCCTTATCCACAACGTCGGCCATGTGGACTGTGACCCCTCTTGAGGGCATATCCTCAATGTCGCATAGCGAATCAGGCTGTCGTAGAATAGGGTCGAAGAGGAGAGCGGCATAGCGTCCCCAACCACGGACTTGCACATGGGGGGTAGCTTCCCTGACAATCTTGCGGAGTGCCTTGAAACTCTGAACGCATCTTCGTTGGAGGGCACCCTGATGACCGGGCGACTCGGGGTGCTGGGCCACAAGGAGCACCGCTGCATCAATCAGGCGGCACTGTTTGCCAATCTCCTCGAAGTGCTCCCGACTCCTGGGGTACACTACCCGTTCCCAACGGAGGCGGAAGTGCGTCGCCCACAGGGTCCGACAAAGGCATCCCACTTCTTCAGGGGTAAGCGACTCGGGTATGCGGAAATTCAACGCTGCCGTGGGCCAGAACTTCTCTGGGAAATAGTCCGCTGCAAGAATACTCCAGAAGCTCCTGGGTTCATCCTCGGAGTTCGGCCCTACATTTCCCCACTCATCAACCGGGGGTGGCTGAGGGACCGGTAGCGGCACCGAGGCGGACCTCTGGGATAGCAAACTCGGCGGTGGAGAATACGGCAAGCGGGCAGACTGGCCACCGTACTCTGGGCCTTCCTCTGAAGAGCGAGGTGACCTGACCACGATGTCACGATAGGACGGGCTAATAGCCGCTACTTCGGGTACGGGAATCGCTGTTACCGGTGTCCGGTCATGTCGTGGCTCTACCACCGTTGACCCCCAAAACAGCTCCTCAGGATCCCGGGTAGAGGAAGAGGGCGCTTCGGGCGACGGTGGCGGTGACTGCGCGGTCGAAACCTGCGGAATTCCCAGGATTTCTTCCTCCTGGATGTACCTGCGGAGAGAGACGGGAATCCGGTGGACCTCAAACTCCGGGAGAATGAGGCTGACGCGTCTGGTTCCTGCCCCAGTCCTTGATACGGAGGAGCTGGGAGAAGGTTCCATCGCTGAATCGCATTCCGCTTCCGAATCGGAGAAGCGGGCAGGTTTGATCCCCCCCTGGGCCTTCCCAGGATTCTTCTTGTGGCGGCGACGACCCGCTCTTCTGCCCCTGGGTGGCTCTTCGGGACAGGGTTGACCCCTATCAGGTAGCCCTGGGGCGGCGCCAGCGCCGTGGCGGAGAGGGCCCCCACTTGAGACAGCCGGGGTGCGAGGGGCACCCGGGCAAATATCAAAGGGTACATGGGGAGGACCTCCATGAACAGTACCCACGTGGGCGGGGCCTCTGTTGGAACCGGCAGGAGCATGGGGAAGGCCTCCACGGTCGATGCGAGTGGAGCGAGGCTGACCTTCACTCCTCGAATTGCTGGGGCGAGGAGGACCTTCGTCAGTCGCAGAGAGGATGTAGGGGGGACCCCCACGTCGAAGGACCGGATGGACGGTGCCTTCAGACGGATGGGCTTCATACCCTGTACAGCGGGCGCGGGAAGTGTTTCCGCGCTGAGCATCACTGCCCCGGGGCAGGTCTTCCTGCAGGATGGGGGCAGCATGAGGCATGCCTCCACGACGAACCTCGGAGCGGGGAAGGCCCACGCTCTGTGGAGTAGTGGTACGGGGAGGACCTCCGTACGGGGTGGCATCACCGTGGGTTAGCTCGCGACGATCATCACTATGGCCTGCAACCCGGAGCGTCATCCCAGCCTGCCCATGGGGCGGCTGGGGTCTCAATCTTGGTTGAGCGAAGGGGTGCCCCTGCTCAATGTAGGCGGGGGCTTCATAATGTACGTCGGCGGTGGCTCGGGCCACTGTAGCTGTTGATGTGGACGCGGCTAGGCGAGCGTCCTCAGCCCGGTCCCGGTGCTGACGTCGGGTCAGGCGGGCCGGTGCAGGTGGTGCAGGGACATAGTCTGCCTGTTCTTCCTGCGGGGCCGGACGGCGGCGCTGACGTGGCCGGACGGGAGCTCTCGCCTGGGAGTCCCGGGTCAGGGCCCTGAGCGGACTGAGGCGGACAACACCTGCCTCTTCAGCATAAGGCGAAGAGTCGTCAAGGCGTTCCGGGGATAGGCTCCCGAAACGATTGAATGTCTGGGTGGGGAGCGGGGGCTCCCTGCGCGGCCTGTTAGGGCGGCGTTGACGGCGGGGCCTGGAAGCCTCCAGGTCCAAACGGGCCATATCCCTGGTCGGGATGACCCCTTGTTCCTCATACCTGCGCACGAGGCTGTTGATCACTCTTCGTTGGATGACCTCTGATGGGGAAAGGGGACGTGGACGTCCCGCCTCCCGCGACGTGCCAGCCGTCGTGGCGGTAGTGGCGCCATGTGGGGTGGCCGTAGTGGTGTTGCCCCTGCCCCTGCGCGGGCGAGGAGCGGATGGTGACCGCATAGCAACCTGATTCCTAATAAACGAAGGGATCAACTCATCAGTACTGAGAGGAAAAGGATTGACAGCCAGTGCCCCAGCATTCTTCCATCCCCATGTCTGTGAGAAGGATCCACGCCAACACGCTGCAGAGCGGAGCGCCCCCGCGTTCTACTACCCCGACTTCCGGTGAGTTCCACGACAGGCCTGCCATTTGCTTGGCGGGGCCAGGCACCGGATACCTGGATCCGGTGACACGTCAATCTACCGGTGTCTCGAACGCTACTAATCTCCATGCTGAGGAGAAGAATTTCACGTCGGGTTCACCATTTCTGTTTCCGACGCTTTCGCCGGGGCGCGCGCGCATCCGTCCGCGGGGGAGGGGGACGCGCGGCTTTGTTGCCCCGCATTCCCGCTTTCCAAAGGCGGGCGGCATTCGCTCCTTGTTCAGGTACGTCTGCTCCTTGATCGAAACGGGATGATGGGATGTCGGTTCTTCCTCCTGTGGATTCCTCCTCAGAACTCGTCACCTAGTCCGGGTCTCCCTTATAGATTTAATACGTAGTTCGTGAAACTCTTCCCAGTGCCATGTTTCCATGGACGCCGGTTAATTACGCTGCTTCCGTCGGGACATTCCAAAGGGTCCAGTCAGGGCAGCAACCTTCGGTCAGGGGAGTAATCACGTTTGAGGCATCAGTAGCGTGTCTGGATGCTGGGGTGCCTGGCATGTCTGTCTGTTGTCCTTGATCACAAGGCTTCTCGAGGGCGTGGAAACCCGAGGCATCCCACATCGAGCGCGGGGGGTTACATGTCATAGACACGTACCTGAGGTTTTCCTCAGCTTCCCGTGTTCAACACAGGGTATGTTTGCAAGATTAACGTCTAGCAAAGACGGTTACGCCAAAGGCGTTCCATCCGAGGTTTTCCTCAGGCATCTCATGTTTACCACGAGGTAGGTCGCGAGTTTAACGTCTCGCGGAGACGGTTGAGAATGGAATGGGACCATCGCAGGGGTGGTGACGACGAAGTTGGGCTTGAGCCTTAAAGGGGCTTCCTACGTATCCCCGTGGCAGGGAATCAAAGTCCGCGTAGTTCGGATGGTGCCGGTAAACCGACGTGATGGTGGACCTTGGTCCGATGGGCATCGTCAGCGTACCTACATGAGGGTGGACCTTGGTCCGGTGGGAGTTGGGCTTGAACCTCTGGGAGGATTCCTACGTACCATGCCTTGACATGGATCAAAGTCCTCGTAGTTCAAATGATACAGTTTAGCGTCATGCGGGACGGTAATGAACCCTGATGTGAATAAACGACGGGTGGTGGGTGTCGGTGAGCCGACATAAGTGAGGGACCTTGATCAACTATTGTTCGGCTTGAACCTCATGGAGGCTTCCTACGTACCATGCCTTGACATGGATCAAAGACCACGTAGTTCAGATGGGAATGGGTCACAACGGCTTACCGCTGGACTGGAATGTAGTTTAACGTCGTACTGGACGGGGGTGAAACCCGACGTGAAAGACGGGTGGGCTTGAACCTCGTAGAGGCTTCCTACGTACCATGCCTTGACATGGATCAAAGACCTCGTAGTTCAGATGGGGGGTTTGTCGGTAAACCGACGTGAAAGCAGACCTTGGTCCGCTGATGGTGGGCTTGAACCTCGTGGAGGCTTCCTACGTACCATGCCTTGACATGGATCAAAGTCCTCGTAGTTCGGATGGGGGGTAGACCTTGGTCCACTGATGGTGGGCTTGAACCTCATGGAGGCTTCCTACGTACCATGCCTTGACACGGATCAAAGTCCTCGTAGTTCGGAAGGTCACAACGGCTTACCGCTGGACCGGGGTGAGACCCGACGTGAAAGAGCGACGGGTGGGCTTGAACCTCGTAGAGGCTTCCTACGTACCATGCCTTGACACGGATCAAAGTCCTCGTAGTTCGGAAGGGGAGTAGACCTTGGTCCACTGATGGTGGGCTTGAACCTCATGGAGGCTTCCTACGTACCATGCCTTGACACGGATCAAAGTCCTCGTAGTTCGGAAGGTCACAACGGCTTACCGCTGGACCGGGGTGAGACCCGACGTGAAAGAGCGACGGGTGGGCTTGAACCTCGTAGAGGCTTCCTACGTACCATGCCTTGACACGGATCAAAGTCCTCGTAGTTCGGATGGCGAGTAGACCTTGGTCCACTGATGGTGGGCTTGAACCTCGTGGAGGCTTCCTACGTACCATGCCTTGACACGGATCAAAGTCCTCGTAGTTCGGATGGGGAGTAGACCTTGGTCCACTGATGGTGGGCTTGAACCTCATGGAGGCTTCCTACGTACCATGCCTTGACACGGATCAAAGTCCTCGTAGTTCGGAAGGTCACAACGGCTTACCGCTGGACCGGGGTGAGACCCGACGTGAAAGAGCGACGGGTGGGCTTGAACCTCGTAGAGGCTTCCTACGTACCATGCCTTGACACGGATCAAAGTCCTCGTAGTTCGGATGGCGAGTAGACCTTGGTCCACTGATGGTGGGCTTGAACCTCGTGGAGGCTTCCTACGTACCATGCCTTGACACGGATCAAAGTCCTCGTAGTTCGGATGGGGAGTAGACCTTGGTCCACTGATGGTGGGCTTGAACCTCATGGAGGCTTCCTACGTACCATGCCTTGACACGGATCAAAGTCCTCTTAGTTCGGAAAGTCACAACGGCTTACCGCTGGACCGGGGTGAGACCCGACGTGAAAGAGCGACGGGTGGGCTTGAACCTCGTAGAGGCTTCCTACGTACCATGCCTTGACACGGATCAAAGTCCTCGTAGTTCGGAAGGGGAGTAGACCTTGGTCCACTGATGGTGGGCTTGAACCTCATGGAGGCTTCCTACGTACCATGCCTTGACACGGATCAAAGTCCTCGTAGTTCGGATGGGGAGTAGACCTTGGTCCACTAATGGTGGGCTTGAACCTCATGGAGGCTTCCTACGTACCATGCCTTGACATGGATCAAAGTCCTTGTAGTTCGGATGAGGAGTTTGTCGGTAAACCGACGTGAAAGCAGACCTTGGTCCGCTGATGGTGGGCTTGAACCTCGTAGAGGCTTCCTACGTACCATGCCTTGACACGGATCAAAGTCCTCGTAGTTCGGATGGGGAGTTTGTCGGTAAACCGACGTGAAAGCAGACCTTGGTCCGCTGATGGTGGGCTTGAACCTCGTAGAGGCTTCCTACGTACCATGCCTTGACACGGATCAAAGTCCTCGTAGTTCGGATGGGGAGTAGACCTTGGTCCACTAATGGTGGGCTTGAACCTCGTGGAGGCTTCCTACGTACCATGCCTTGACATGGATCAAAGACCTCGTAGTTCAAATGGGGAGTAGACCTTGGTCCACTAATGGTGGGCTTGAACCTCATGGAGGCTTCCTACGTACCATGCCTTGACACGGATCAAAGTCCTCGTAGTTCGGATGGGGAGTAGACCTTGGTCCACTGATGGTGGGCTTGAACCTCATGGAGGCTTCCTACGTACCATGCCTTGACACGGATCAAAGTCCTCGTAGTTCGGAAGGTCACAACGGCTTACCGCTGGACCGGGGTGAGACCCGACGTGAAAGAGCGACGGGTGGGCTTGAACCTCGTAGAGGCTTCCTACGTACCATGCCTTGACACGGATCAAAGTCCTCGTAGTTCGGAAGGTTTTGTCAGGGTCGGTGCTCACTCTAAGCCCACGTGAGTCATGCTCGGTGTGAGAAACAAGAGGTTGCAAGGACCTGACGATCACGTCGCGAAGGGTGCGTCCGTGAGAAGCGAAATGGGGCTTACGCGTTGAGCGGCCCATGGTGTTGGGACTTACTCCAGGATGGAGGCCCATGGCGCGACAAAGCGCGGGGAAGATGGACCTTGGTCTGACAATGGGAGGTGCCTCGTTCCCTATCACGTCCTCCACTGACCTTGGTAGTGGGGAAGTACCGAGATGCACGGGTGCAATCATCCGTACCAAAGGTTAGGGATTTACGCTCTGAGGCGACCCTTCCCCCGCGAACATACACCACTCCGACAAGGAGGATCTCATTCCAGGTGCGGAAGAGTTCCATTCCCGTGGAGACGAGTGGTGTAATGAATGCTCGAGTTGGGGGGGACCCTTCGTGAGGGAGACGAGGTTGGGTCACAGTTTAACATCATGTGTTGAAGACGTGGTGCTTGGCAGTTTAACGTCCTGCAGCTCGGACGAGGTGGGTTCACTCCACACCCCTAGGGCTTACATAACCGGTACCCTCTGGTCCTTGGGGAAGGGAAGGTGTCGGTAAGGCCATGGTAAAGGGGGGTCGCGGGAGGAACCATCGAGGGGTCCACGTTAGCGTGGCTATGCGAAGAAGCAATAGCCGTTAGCGTGCCTATGCGAAGGAGCATTGGGCGAAGCAACGCTACGGGAGGTGTTGTCCATGGGACTTTGAAATCACATCGTGCAAACCTGGAGGGTCGCACGGAAGGAGGAATCGCTAAGCAGAGGAGTGTGCTTTGCGAAGTGGGGTGCCTTGGCCTTAGCATGGGGCATAGGTGGAAGTGGGAGGTGCTTCGCGAAGTGGAACAGTGTTCGCGGAGCACTGCCTCGCGAAGGAGTGGTTCGCGAAGCAGGGTCCTGCCAAGCAAAGTGCTTCGCGATGCATAGTTATCCTGCCTTGGCATAGGGATTACTAGCATGGGTTGGGTGTTTCGCGAAGCACGAGTGCTCCGCGGCTGCCCGGGTTCCCTTGGGAATCCCCTTCCTTCGCGAACGCCCTTGGGCTTCGCGAAGGGCATCCCTCTCGGAAGAGGGGCTCAGGACGAAACAAATCAGAGTCGTCTCGCGAAGTAGAAATACCTCGCGGAGCTCATGATTCTCGGGGCAAAGCTTGCTTCGCGATTCGGGAGAGGAGAAGCCGAAAGGTCGGATTGTCCGTCTCGGGGACTCAGGGGGAGTCGAGTATTTATAGGGAAGGGGCGCCGCGAAGCAGGGCTCGCGCGCCGCCTCTTGAGCTTCGCGGTGCGCTCGCGAACGTCAAACGCGCTCGCGGAGGATCACCGCCTCTGGTTCTTCGCGGCGGCTCGCGAACGTCAAACGTGTTCGCGGAGGATCACCGCCTCTGGTGCTTTGCGGCGGCTCGCGAACGTCAAACGCGTTCGCGGAGGATCACCGCCTCTGGTACTTCGCGGCGGCTCGCGAACGTCAAACGCGCTCGCGGAGGATCACCGCCTCTGGTGCTTCGCGGCGGCTCGCGAACGTCAAACGCGCTCGCGGAGGATCACCGCCTCTGGTGCTTCGCGGCGCCGCCAGGGCTGGGGCGCTTCTCGGAGGGGCTTCGCGGCTGTGCTTCGCGGCTGTGCTTCGCGATTGTGCTTCGCGATGCAGCACGCCGGCTGTCTTTTTCGTTCCTTCCTTTCGGGCCATATTTTTGGCGCCAACAATATCATTATTTTATATATCCCCATGTATTAATACCATTTTTACACTCTTTGGTACTTAAGATAATATTTTTATGTAAAATATGATTGTCTCTCTCTTTGGTCAAAAATATATTGTATTAAAAACCCATGTTTTCAAAAATTCTTTCAAAAATTCTTTGAAATGATAATTAACGAAAATTTTCAATGAAAAGGATTTTAAAATCATTTAATGGTTTTCAATTTTTACTTTATAAGTCTTAAAATCTATTTTCAATGAAAAATATGAAAAAGTATTTATGTTTTAAAATGGGTTTTTAATAAATAAATGATATTTACCCTGGGAATTGTTTTTGAAAGATCTTTAAAAATTATTTTATATACCAGATAACTTTCATTGGTGTTTCTCATGCCTTTATGGGGAAATTATTCAATGTATCCATTCATATTATTTATCTTAATGGATTATGTTTTTATGCCATGATGTTTATAAAAATTATTTCTCTTACATGGGTTATATGCTTTTGGAACCCAATTCATTTCACATGTTATGCCTATGATGAAATGATTGAGAAACCGATATTTTTCCCTAGGTTATGATATTATTAAAGGTTTATGATACCCATTTTATATCATTTGTTAATATATCATTGTATATGATTTTGTGTCACATGTAAGTATGATTTCATTATGATATGGGTGGGACCTATATCTTACTCCAATGCATTGGGTAAAGATTTATATCTCATGAGATAGACTAAGAATGTGTTGGGAGGGGTATTGACTACATAGATGGCCTTGAGAGTGAACCTTTTCTACTAATATGGCCAGGGGAGTTAAACATGGCTACCTTGTTTGTATGAGGAGTGGTCTCATGCTACTAATATACCCATGGATGTGAACCATGAATACCAAGATGGTATAGGGAGTGAACCCATACTAGTAATACGGCCCGGGGAGTTAAACATGAACCATCATGAAGGATTTAAATATGTTTGGATATGAATAACACAGGATAAACCTGAGATGTCATAAATTAAAAAAGTTGTCATACTTTAGACATCCTATATGTGAATTTTCATAATAATGTGGGTCCATAATATGATAACACTTTCTTACTCTATGAATTTAGTTTTAGTAAATTGATACAACTAGTCGGAACCATGTTAATATTGATTATGATGGAAAATGAAATGATTTTCATCCTAAGAAACTAAATGCTATGCGTGCTAGAATCAAAAACCTCATTGATTTTCTTACACAACATTATCAAGCTATGAATCATGGTGGATTTCCAAATGAGAAAAGGAGGGAGAAAAATTATGTTTAATCTTTTATGGTGAAATTTCCACCTTATTTTATAGGGTTTTATGACACATTTGATTATGAATAATAGATCAGTACTACTAAAAAGATATTATCCTTTCTTCAGAGTTCAGATCATGAGAAGGTAATTCTTTATCTTTATTGGTAAGATGGAGAAGCATACTAGTATTGGACTCTAATTATGAATATGAGGAAAAAATATGAGAATGAATCCATGGATTGGGATGAGTTGATGACCATATTTTTAAATATGTACTTTACTCAGATTCTTCAAACCAAGATGGAGAAATACCCCTTTGAGTTGAACCAATTTAATGATGAATATGTTGGTACCTACAAGGCTAATTTCTGAACAAATTCGATGTATGCTTCTAGAATTATCATATAACCAGAAACTAAAGTATATATATACTTCAAGTGTTTAAAGACAATTATCAGAAGGGAATTGACCATAAGAGACCATTGTAGCTACAAAGAGTTTTTGCATTGTGAAATCAAGATTGAAATGGAGGTCAGAGTCGTGTATCAACCTCATGGGTTTAACAGGAAGAGTAAAATGGAGTTTAAAAAAAATATAAAAACCACGAAGATGAGAACATGGTATTACCTTTATGCTCTATGTTTGGGATGAATCATGGAGTAAATTTCCATAAGGTTACTGATAAATTTTTTAATTATTGAAGGTAAGGTCATCGGGCACTTGATTGACAATGTGATAGGAAGAAGATAACTATCATTAAGAATTGGGAAAAAGTGTCACATAATGAAACCCAAATGATTCATTGTAACAAGGGTAAATATCATGAAATAACTACTTTTTATGAGGGGTGTGATAAATACGTAGTGAAAGGTACACATACCGTCCACTCTATAATTTCTAATGTCATATTTCATTCTGGATGTACCCATTATTTTATATCTAAAAAATTTTCTAAAAGTGTTCAGATTCCACCAAATTAACTAGATGTGGAATTAATAAGGAAAACCCCTAATGGCATGATGATTTCATCAAATTTATATGATTCCTATTAGGTTTATATTTTATCAGAATTTGTTTGCTTGAAATATTTTCATTCTTCCTTTGGTTGAATTTTATGTCATCTTAGGCATTGATTTTCATTCAATGTAAAATTCCTATTAAATTATTGGTCAAGGGAAGTTATGTTTGATATTTCAAACTCTCATATGATCATCCATCAATGTTACGATAAGAATGAACATCCTATGGATATTAAATCCACTTTATGGGTCTTAATTACCATTCAAAAATGATGATTATGTCAATTTTTTGGGGATAAAATTCTAATTGATTATATGTCGATTGTTCAAGAATTTTTGGAATTATTTTTGGATGAAATTACTACCCTTCTACCAAAAAAAGAAGTTTATTTCTCAATAGAACTCATATTTGGTTTAACACCAATTTGAAATACTCATTATAGAATGGACCTAATTGAGTTGTAGGAATTGAATTATATACTCCATGAAAACCATGATAACTGATTCATTCTTCCATATGATTCACCTTGGGGTGAACCCATTCATTTTGTGAAAAATAATGATGAATAAATGATACTATACACTTATTATTAGGAGTGGAACATGATCACCATATAGAACAAGTATCTTCTTCCCCATATTGATGACTTATTTTTTCAATTTCATGAAGCTCAATAATTTTCCATTATTGACATTGATTCTGGATATAATCAATTGAGGAGCAATAAAGATCATATACTCAATACAACATTCTATGAAAATTATAGAAATGATGAATATGTAGTGATGAATTTTGGTCTTAATAGTTCCCCTACTATCTTCATGGATTTAATGAATAGAGTCTTTATAGATTACCTTGATCAGGTTGTGGTAGTATTTATATATGATATTCTTTTCTATTCAAAGAGCATAGAATAGTATGATGATCAATTGAGAATTGTAGAAAATACTATAAGAAATGAGAAAATATATAAAAATTTTACCAAGTATAAATTTTTGATGCAAAATGATTCATTTTTGGGTCATATAATCTCATGAGATGTTATAGTAGTAGATCCACCAAAGATGGAGGGTATTCAATGATGGACTAGAACAACCACAATGACTGAAAAATGTTACTTTCTTTTTTTAAATAGATATTATAGATGGTTTATGAAAAATTTATCAAAACAATATAATCCTCTGACCAAGTTTACTCGGAAGGGTTTCATGATCCACTAGAGAGATAAATGTGAGGAAACATTCAAGGAACAGAAGAGAAGTTATGTCAGTTCGACTTTACATACATTACCCTGTAGTGGGGAAGGGATTATAATCTATAGTGATGCATCCAAGAAGGGATTATGATGTCTCAATATTCATAATAACATGGCTATCACTTATTCCTTTTGGTAGTTAGTGATTCAAGGGAAAAATTACCCAACCCAAGATTTAGTGTTAGCAACAATAATTTTTTCATTAATGATATGGAGATATTATATTTATTGAGAAAAGTGTGATATATACCGATGAAAAGATGTTTGAAATATGAATTCACATATATAGAGTTGATAATCAAATAGAAAATATTGTTAGAGTTGATAAAGGATTATGACTTTACAATACATTACAACCCTATGAAGGAAAACATGGTGGTCAATGATTTTTTTCGAAATGATCATGTTATATTCTCCATGAAGAGGATCCCAAAAGATCCAATATTTATGGATTTGAAATGGATGGATCTATAAATATTGAAGGAATTGGAAAATATTATCTTTGTAAAATTAATATTCAACCCTCCATCTTTCTGAAGATTAAGGAGGAATAGATTGAAGATGTATAGCTACAAAAGACTGTTAGAAATGTCCCTGAGTTTAAACTTGACCATGATGAAATTTTAAGGTTTCGATGAAATTTATGTTTTCCTTCCATACCATATTAGAAATAGGAGATTTCATAAGAATATCATAGTTATTAATTATCAATTAATCTTGGATTTATGTAGATATATAGGTATTTGAAAGAATACTTCTCGTGGGATGGAAAGAAGAGAGAAACCATAAAATTTCTATCTTGGTTCTTGGCATACCAACATGTTATGTATGAAATACATAAGTCAATGAAAATGTTGCATCCATTACCCATACCAGAATGAAAATGGGAGAACAAAACTTTGGATTTTGTAGTTGTACTACCCAAATCCTATAAAAGGTTTAATGCTATGTGTGTGGTAGTATATATCCTTAGTAAGCCAGCACAGTTCATCTCTATTGGAGGATTCTTCCCTCTCAATCATCTTTCGAGGATATACATAAATGGAGTGTTAATTTATCACAAATTACCATATTCTATTGTTTCAAATTGGTTTTTTAGGTTCACCTCAATGTTATGGTAATGTCTTCAACAAGCACATGATACAAAAATTTCGTTCCAGCACTAATTATCATCTGTATACATGTGGTCAATTAGAAATAATAGTTCAAACCATAGTGGACATGTTAATATATTTTTCTGTTGATTTCAAAGGTTGTCGGTATCATCACCTTCTGCCGGTTGGGTTTTCTCATGATAATAGATTTCACCGAATAATTTTGATGTCACAATATGAATCCCACTATTAGAATAAATACATCGCTCTAACATGATAGTATTTGGTTAGAGAAAGAAATCTGTTGTGAGTTGAGATCACTTGAGAAATAAATGAGAAGGTCAGAACCATTTAGCATCATATCAAGGTAGCTCACTGTCAAAAATAATTTATGATGATAACTATAGGAATGATATAGAATTTGAAGTTAGTGAAAAATTGTTTTTTTGAATCTCACCATAAAAGAAGGTTATGAGATTTGGGAAAGAAGGTAAACTAATCCCTATGTATATAAGTCCCTTTGATATTTTTTATTGTATATATATGACAACCTATGACTTGGAACATCCTCCAAATATCTCTTAACATCAAGATGTGTTACATGTATCTATCCTGAGGAAGTATATACCTGATGCATCACATGTACTTAACATAAAGGTCATACTACTGTAGTAGGATCATTTTTATGAGGAACAAAAAATAGAAATTCTAGATCGTATGGAGAAAGTTCAACAAATATGACCATTCACCTAGTCAATGTTCTGTGGAGAAATCACCAGTTAAAAGTAGCTTTGTGGGAATATGAGGATATTAAGAATCATAATGATTCTAATTATTTTATACCAAAATTATTAATTTAAAGGGATATATTAATTTTGATGTGGGATAATGTAACACAGAGAGTTTTTATAGAACTCTTTCTATATTCGAATGAATTAATTTTCCATTATGTATGGAAATGAACTAAGTCAAATATTCCATTCACATGGAAATAAATCATAGTATGTTAAATGGAACATTGAATTTGAATATGTTACATGAAACATAGATATGGCATATGTGACATAGAACACCGAATTGGTATATGTTACACCCAACACCGATATTTCTATGAAAAACAATTTCATTGTTATAATTATTTATTTGAGATAATTATAACTTAGATGTTAAAAATAGTAATATTAATAGTAATAAACCCATTTAAAATATTTTTTCTAAAAATTTTATAAATAAATAAAATATATTCATAATGAAATATATAATTTTGGGTAAAGTCATTTTTAAAATACAATTTTCTCAAATGATCTACTTTTAATGTTATCATGTAAAAAACAATAAAATTAATTTTTGACACATTTTGATCGTTAATTTGAGAAAAAAAGCTTCATTTTTTAATTTATAATGACAAAATTTCCATAGGGATAATTTTTGGGATTTTTATAAGAAACATCATTTGTTGATGAATATTAAAAAATACTAGATTTTGATTCAAAACTTCCT
Source organism: Viscum album (assembly GCA_963277665.1). Taxonomy (NCBI): domain Eukaryota; kingdom Viridiplantae; phylum Streptophyta; class Magnoliopsida; order Santalales; family Viscaceae; genus Viscum; species Viscum album. The sequence continues at coordinate 211,472 of CAUJRU010000407.1, read as the reverse complement.
TTTCATATAATTTATTTATATTATAAAATTAATATTTAATTTGGTTTCCAGGTTTAATTAGATCATATTTTTATTAATTATTCCAATGTAGTTAATTTAATCAATTTTACTTTGAAATTGGGTATAAAAAACATATCAACCTTTTGGGCATATTTACTTTAAAACCCAACATTGTCATTCCATCAGAGGGATTAATTTTAAATTAATTTTTTCGGCTTCTATTATTAGAATTTATAAAAATGGATTCCAAATTTGGAATCAGAATAATATATATATTCAATTAATTTAATATTAATTTTTGGACAAAAGGTTAGTGAATGTGACTAAAATTATTTACAACGATTAAGGATACATTAAGCTTAATAATAGATTAAACCATAACCTTAATCCCCAAAATGACCTATAAACATATCAAAAATACATTTCATAGATATATATATAACCAATTCTACCTTTTATTTATTTTTTACCATTATTTTATCCACTTGAAAAAAAATATGTTGGTGGTGTTTCCCTTTTCCAAAATATTACAGGAGTGCCACTCCTCCATTATAAAAGAACACAACCTCTCCCTCTTCATCAAACCTCTAAAACCACAAAGGTTAGTCCATGATATTCCCTATTCACCCCCCAATATCAATGAATTACTCATTTAATCCTCCCTTTGGGCATGATTAAATCCAAGGAAGCATTTTGGTACAAACCAAAAGGAGTTATCCGATTAAGAGGTGACGTCTTCTCTCAGGCTCCATTCTCTTGTTTTCATTATCCACCCCTCCACCCCATAAAATATATTTATTCCATGATTGTATAAAAACACCTGTATATTAAAAATAATTTTATTTTTTTATTATAATGGTTTTACCAACACTTACACAAACTTCTCTCTAATGGTTAACAAAAATAGTGTTTTTGTGTAGAGTGAACTACCACCTCCCTAAATGATGATTGTTCATTTTCCCTTTACTGGCTCTCATAGTGGAAATTCTAATGGAAAATACATTCATATATTTCATATATTATATTAATTATGACTTTAACATTATATGTTAGTTTTAATACACATATATTGTTACTTTCCATTTGGAGTAAATATGATAATTTCGTTTGAGAAAGTGTAGACTACCGCCCACTCAAAACGATGTGATTCATTGACACACTAAATGTTATGTTTTTATTATGGGTTTAATTGAATTATATGATTTATATAAACTTATAATTATAATTTATTGTTATTATATATATATATATATGAACATATATGTCATTTTCTTTCTTTCTTTCAATACAAAAATAAAACTGAAATAGTGTTCATGCGCACGTTTGGATTACCTTCTCCATGAATGGTGTATTCCATTTCATGTATCTACATTATATATATTTTCATAATAAAAATATATTGAATATAAATGATATTTATTTCATGTTTCAAATTCTATAATCATGATATAATTATACGTACTGAAGGTACAACAAATTAAGACACAAGAAAAGAAAAAAGCAGATATTTCCTAAAGTGAAACCTTGACATTTGACTGCTAAAAAGATGGTAATATTAGGTCATAATCAAAACATATATGATATTATATATAATAATATTTATTTTTAATATATTTATGATATATTTATATTTATTATATATGTTTCTTGATGAGTAATATGAGATTCAAGGCGCAAGGTAAGGGAATTTCTTCTCACTTTTTATTTCTACGAGATACTGACTGAAGATTCAATTTTTATGGGATTTTCAATGATCAATAACCTACAAACCACCAGGTGGGAACCATAAAAAAAGTAACCCCATTACATGAATTCAAAATTCAAAAACATTTAAAACACCCGATGAGAAGATACAAGGATCACCCACCATCATCATGAGTACCACTTCAGCTGTCACCAGTCATCACCATCCTGAGTACCACGGTTGACATCACAATCCATCACCTCATCATCGTCAACATCCTACCATCGCACCGGAAACCATAGACCATTCGACACCTCTGGTGCTACTGTGAACATCACACATGTCATCGTTCTACATCGATCCAGCAACATCAAAAAGACAAAAACCAAAACTTTATGTTTATTTTCATATTCATTATATTATATTTATTTCTTGGGGTTATTGATTCCAAAGCTACCAAATCAGTAGGAATGGTTTGTCTCAATTTGCATTCATTGAGAAACATGTTTTATTATTCACCTACATTATTTTTCATGGTGTATATACTTCCATTTGTCCTATTGTATATTGAATCTAAATCATTTCATGAGATTTTCATTTTCATGTAATTTCATTTTCTTGCATGTAGTAGGTGATCCCAAGTTACCAAGTGATAAAATTTTATTTATACAATCTCATCACTTTTCGAGATTGTTTACGATTATGATTCAATTAATAAAATATCATGATACATCTCTCAATAAAACTAATAAAATTTATTATACTATGTTTATTAAAGATATCCTCATAAATAATTACCATTTTATAGTCTTTGGAACTTAATAATATGTTTTTTAGTAAAATTTATATTCTATCTCTTTGGTCAGAAATATATTTTATTAAAAATCAATTTTTCAAAAAGGTTTTTAAAAAAGTTTTAAAATGATCTTTACATACAATTTTCATGGGAAAACAAATTAAAAACCACGTTATGGTATTAAGTGCTTCATTTATATGTTTTTTATATAAAAAGGATGTCAAAAAGGTTTTATGTTTTAAAAATCAGTTTTTAATGCATATGAGATATTTTCCGCAAGAAATGTTTTTAAAAGATATTTCAAAATTATTTCCCATATAACACAACATATGTTAGTGTTACTCACAACTTTTTGGGGAAGTTATAAAATTTTCCTATTCATATTATTTATTTAAATAGAATATGTTTTGATATAATGATGTTTATGAAACTCATTACTCTTTCATGAGTTATATTCTTTTGAAACCTGCTTATTTCCACGAGTTATGTTTATGATGAAATAAATATGGAACCGGTTTTTTCTTCGATTATGATATGATTACATGTTTATGATACACATTTCATTTCATTGGTTAAAATAATATGTTTTATATTTTTTTGGCATATGTGTGTGTGATTTCATTATGCTATGGGTGGGACCTATATTTCTCTACAATTCATTGGGTAATGATTTAAATCTCATGAGATATAAAAATATGGTATTGGGGTGAAAATTGAATACTAATATGGTATTGGGAGTGAACCTTGACTACTAATATAAGTATAGTAGTGAACCATGACTAACAAGACAGCGTGAGAAGTGAACTCAAGCTACTTAGAGAGCGATGGCATTGTACCGTTACTTCGAAGATGGTATGGGGAGTGAACCAATGCTACTAATATGTTCATTATAGTGATATCGTGACTACAATGGATATCAAATTGTATACTTAAGTGTTTTCCAATTTCCATGTTCTATTCATAGGTTATGTTTTCACGGCTTATGTTAAATAATTACTTATGATTCATGTCTTATGAAATGCTAATCATTATGCCATGTTTCATGTATATGATCTTTATTATGTAGGGTTTGACCTTCTATATTAATGATCATGTACTCATACCCTTATTCTCATGATTATGCTTAATTATCTCCCTTATTGACCCATAATGGTCAACTTGGATCAACCCATTTTGTGTTTCCTTCCCTAGGTAATGAATATATGTATTTGGTTTAATGTGTATAAGAAGGATTATAGTCATGAAAAACCTAGTGTAAGATAATTTATCTCACTTATGTATTAGTATTTACGTTCCCATGTTTTCATAGGCACTATACTAGTATAGTTTTCGGGTGTCTCTTTATATTATGATTTCTGTATTATGAAAAAGTTATGTATTGTTAATGTCTAAATGCGACGGTCTCTAAAAGGATGGAATATAAAATAACATCTCAAGTGGAGTAAAAAAAGGGTTTTTTTCATTGATAAAATGATGTATTATAATAATATATCTTAAAAATGGTCCTAATGAAAATTAAATTTAAATTATTTTTTTTAAATAATTTTGAATAACATTATTTTAAAAAATAAATAAAATTTAAACTTTTATTAATGAAATGGAATATTTAAAGAAAAAATGTAGGTTAAATATATAAACTCTATGCAAGTTAATAAAATAATAATTTTTTCATAGTAAAAAGGATTAAAATGTGGAATGCCTATAAATATAAAAAAATATTCCATTAAAGCTTTTCTAATGAAAAAAATGTAAAAATTCATTTTCTAAAGGTTAAAATAGTTAGAACATTTTTAGAAAAAATGGTTATTAGAATAATTCTAGTTTTCTTACTAAAGAGTGAACTGAAGTGGGTTTTTCTTAAAAACATTATCTAAAATATTTTTAGTAGCAAGGAATGTATTAATGGTACTATTACATGAAAACATTCAAGAATAATAAAAGGAGAAGATAATTAATTGTTTTATGTAAGAATTATCATATAAATTCCTATAATGTTATTTTGTGAATAAACATAATCTATTATAATTAGATTGTGAAATATACCCATAAAATGATCATAATGTTGAAGTGATAATTTATTAATGAATGGATTATGTGTACTAATAATAAATTAAAAAAAATAAGTTGAAATAATTCAATAGAAAATAAATGTAAATATTCATATAATTGTATAATATTGATGGCAATGATAAGTAATATAACCTAATGAAAAGGAATGGAGTTATCAAATTTCCCTATCACATGGGTACCATTAAGTGTAAATAACATTAGTTGAAATAATTCGACATAAAACTCAATATATCATGAATAATGAATGGTCTATGATATTACATGTAAAATTGGTAGTATATACACCTTATATAAGAAACTGGGTGAACAAATATAATGACTTCCTTAATAACTGAAAATTAAGACGAAGTCCCTTACTACATGGTAGATTGTGAATTATAATTCATAGGAAAGAAAATCATTAAAATGAAAATCAAAATAAAATTAATTTATATTTTTTTAATAATATATAATACAATAGGGGTAGTATATACACCACACAAAATAAGTAAGTATTTAAAATGGTGTATGCTTCATGGAATGAAAAGTCTGACAAGAATCCCTTATATTGTGTTTCATTTTGAGTAAAATTTCATTAACCAACAGTATAATGGTTTTAAACATGTCACTAAATTATAACATAACCATAATAATATTCATAATATAATATAAGACCTTTTTTTAATATCTTAGTATGCTTTTGTTAATAATATTTCATTATTTTAACTATTTTGGCAGTTAATCGTCATGTTTTTCGAGTATGTTTTGACTTTTTAATATTATTCTTACATATATCATGATTTAATAATCTCTATTATGTAATAAATGAATTAATTATCATATATAATCATTATATATTTATTTATAATAATCCATAATATTTGGATATTTAAAATTAAATGAACTGTTCATGGAGAGGGTAGGTCGTACAAACGCATGAACACTACATACATTTTGTTGTAATTTTTCAAAAATGAAAATTAAATGATATATCTGTATATTATAATGAAATAATAATATTTATGTCATATATTTTACAAATTTTTATTAAGTCGAACCATTTTAAATTCCATGTATAACGTGAATGAATCACATCTCTTTGCGGATGTGGTACTCCACACTTCCACAAACAATGTTATCGTATTCACAAAAAACAGAGTGAGAAAGGTTATATGTTATAAAATAATTATATAAGAATAAATAAATTATAAATATCATATTTATAATATTTAAACATCGTTTCAATCATAATTCCCAACCATGATACGCTGTAAAGGAAAAATGAACGACATTGTTTCATGAGGTAGTAGTTTGGTGTACATGAATTGGAAATATCATTACTCATTTGATGGAAGTGTGTGGCATTATTGGTAAAACCATTAACATAAAAAAATATCAGTATATTTAATATAATTAAATTATTATATTTTCATGTAATAAGAATAATTTAATGGTTTTAGAAAGAGAAAAACGAAATTGATCATTGAAGAATGTTACCTCATTTTTGGGTAACTCAAGTTGGTTTATACCAAAATCCTTACTTGGATTGCTTTGACCCCAAATTGATGATTCTAAGTTGAGTTTATGGATATTTTGAGTTAATTTTTTTTGAGTCAGGGTGATCCAAATTACTTGAGTGGTGTGAATAAGGGGGAGGTGTGAGTGCCTTTTTAATGTTGAGGAGGAGAGACATTCTTGTAATTTTTTTAAAGGAAATTACACCCACTTTTCCCTCAAGTTAAGTGGATCCCATAATTGACTCCATTATATAAAAATATTATAGGGTCTAAATAATAATATAAAATTTCTTTTTTACATGTTTATAGGTCATATTTTCTCTAAAATTTATGGTTTGTTACCTTATTAAGATAATTTTCATATTTATTTTTTTAATTAATTATATTTACATTCATTAATAATTTTGGTTAATATTTTTTTGAAATTATTATACATTATAAATTATGATTATTAAAATTATGGAATCAATTTTTACAAATTCCAATAATAGAATTGGTAGAAATCAGTTTAAATTTAATCCTGCAGATGGTAGGACAAAAAAGGATTTTAAAGTAAAAATGTCTGAAAGATTGAGTTAGGTTTATGTCCAATTTCAATGAGAAATTTATTCCAATGAAATAAGTTTGGACTTATTTATATAAAATATATATAAATAAAAATAATAAAAAATAAAAAATATATTATATCCTTATATATAAATTAGGTGAAAAAGCAGGTTTCAATTAAAATTCAGTATCTTTCAATATTTATAAAAAAATGAAACCACACAAAAAATACCAAAACATTAACATAAAATAATTTTGAAGTCCCGATTTCAGAAAATTAAGATTATATTTACATATAAAATTTATAATATTTAAATTATTATAATTTAAAATATGTTCTCCATTGAATGGAGTTAAATATATCTTTAAAAAATATATGATTCTATGCATTAAATTGGGTTTGTTATTATATTATTCTTATAAGATATATTGGATAAATATAAAAAACAACTTAATTTAATATATAATATATATTTAATTAATATCATTCACTAATACTATTTAAATTAATTTATTAAGAAAAAAACATTTGGGAGTATAAAAATAAAACATATATCCTATATATTCAATTTGTTTATATTTTCATTTCTAAATATTTTGAAACCAATGAATTTATATTAGAATATTATAAAAAAATATTTATATAAGATTCTAGTAGTATTCATTATCTCTATGTTAACAACATGGTTATATCATATTATATTAAATAAAAATATTTTAGTAAAATATTTTGGTTTTGTAAAACATGATCTTGGTTTTAACGCAAATCATCGAAGAATGTCATTATTTCATCTCACACAGGATATCTTAGTGTTGCATGAAGTGAAAGCTATAGAATATTTTAAATTTATTTAAAATAGAATGTAGGTTGTAAGGTATTAGAATATTATATTCTCTTACGTGTTTGGTGTAGAGTTTCATACACGTTATTGAACACAATGATCCTATTTTAGAATGTTGGGGGTGTTAAATGAATCTATGTTATATTAAATTTCATCCTCATAATTTAAACTATACCTTGGTAATAATTTTATTGATAAATACTATGTTTAAATCCCACATAATTAGAATAGTTCGTAGAACATCCTCTGGAAACTAGAGAATGGGATGTACAAATTCCGCATGCACTAACATATTACTTTGTATCTAAATAGGATAACATTCATTTCATGTAGGGATATGTTCATTGAAAAATGTAATTATTAATACGGGTTACGTAGGTCATGATCAAAAACAAGTGAATGATAAATAGATTGTTTAGGGCCTCAATGCCATAAATTCATGATCATTTAAAAGATAATCGGTTCACCAAAATCTATGGTTTTTAAAAAATTTCATCATTTTACTAATTTTTAGTAATTATTTTTCTCCCCAAGTATATAAGAAAATATAAGTAAATGGTACATTTTAATAAAAAAATACATCATTTTATTGTGCTTCAATAAATTTCCAATTCATCCATTACATCAAGAAATGGATATCCAAAAATTAACTTTGATTCATGAGGTACTAAAATACACTTCTCCGGGATCTTAAATCACATAAATGAGTGATTGATCCAACCTTTTGTCTCTAACTATTATCCAATGACAATATAGTCAATAAAAAATCTCTAAAACTATAAAATAATATTATTGGTTCATCATTAATATTTATTCATCAAATTGATTAACTAAAAAATAACAATTTAACTTGGACATCGTTAAAGAAAGTGGTATGTGTGAAAGCCTTATTGTCCTTCGGTCATGGTTTTATATCCCACAACCTTTCTGGACATGATGGTTTGTCACCCAACATACAAGATGTATTTTTTTTAAAAAAATATTAATATATTTTCTAAAATAAATTTGATGGATACCCTTGAAATTTAATCATTGAATATCCTTATTTGCTATGGTTTTCAATACAATCCAATACATGTATACTTCATCTCTTTATTTCAACATATGTCCTTACTTGGACCTGATTTTATCCTTTAGTTAAATGAATTTACTCAGGTAATTCCCAGGCTCACTAAATTTGAGGAAACAAACTATAAATGAGTTCTTAGGATGATATTTAATTCATCAAATCACATGATTCATTTTTCTTCGACAATAATTTTACTATGTAATTCTTACCCACACATAACAAATTTACATGATCCATTAATAAACTTTAATGGGTGTCTTCTTCCCAATTTCTTATATAAGGTAAAGTAATCATTCTTTTCTCCATGGTATCCACCGCTAGAGCTCTTATAAGACACTATCATTATATTATTTTGTGAGTCCGAGAGTTGGTTATGCCATATGTTGTTAATCATATTTCAGGAAAATTGATTAGAAATAATCATGATATCATTCACTATTATCAACACATCATTTGGTTTCTAATTATCACCACCTTATCCATCTTGTTCAATGTAAAAATGATACCTCTAGGTTCCAACCATTGACTACAACATAAAATCATGGTGTTAGTAATAATAGAAATACTGGGAAAAATGTATAATAATTTATATGATATCTAAATCGTAAAACCTTATTTTCATTCTAAAACACATTCTATTTAACTTAGGTTATTCATTTTCATTATCTATTTAAATACCTTATAATATTTTTTAAGGAAAATGTGGATTATCCTAAGTGTATCCCCTAAGAGTTTCAACCAGGTGTGCAGTAAGGCCAGTTTTTGTCTACCATGTTACGCTTGAGTTTGGATCAACACACATTTTTAGAGTTATTAACCTTACATACATCAGTTCCAGAAGTACATCCACATGTAGTATCCATATATGAATTTATTTCTAGGAAAACCGAAAAATCTTTATCCAACTGAAATAGAAGGATTCTCTTCTATACTTATCATCAAATTATACCTTAGGTGTATGTTATTTAATTTATGATTTCTTAAATCTAGTTCCCATGGATTCAAGAAAAACTTCTCTAATACTAATTGTACCGACCTATCACCAACATCCGAGAATCAGTGTCCTATTAGAATTACATTTTCATAAGATACAAGTAAATTATGTCCCAAAATACTGAATAGATTAGTAGTATAGGAAAACAAGATACATACCAAAGTCTTGTATTACAAATGAATACACAAATTACAACATATTTTTTTGGGGATAAAAACATTATTCTATCTAGATTATATTTTTATATCTTTCTTAATATAATTCCTGGAATCCTGGGTAATGGGAATAAAATAAGGGTGACCTCAAACACTCAGTATGTATAAAGTAAAATAGAATCAATAATGAGTCAATGAGAATTTTCATTATGGAAAGGTAATAAATAATGACACAATCCATCACTACTACAGAATTGGTTTATCCAATGATGAGGATTTAACAATGCTTTCTAAAATCACTTTAAAAACCCCCTTTTTTAGTTCTAGAAAAAGGGACGTTAAAGTGGGTCTTTGACTAAAGAAAAAAAGATGTTAAATGGGGAACATTATCAGTACATATAAAGATGCATTGATAATGAAACCACTTTATCAATGCTTCAAAAAATAGATGGGGGTGTTTATGAGATCTTTCTTAAAAGTGCGGATATAGACCCCCTACTTATCAATAGACTCTTACTAGTGATGAATAAGGGTATATTTTAGAAAATAAACTTAATTAAGACAAATATATTAATATATAAATATATTTATATTGATATAAATATAATATATATTTATATTGATATTAATATAATTAGAAAATATGTTTCAAAAAAGGCTAAATATACATTTACATAGAATATATAATATATTTATGGAAAATGGCTTATAAAATAATTAAATTAATATTTTTAATTAATAATTTGATAATAATTACAAATTAATTTTCATTTAGTAAAATTTATAAGATTAAAAAGTCAATAAATCAATAAATATCTGATATTAAGTTGAAATCATAACTTGAACTTCAAAAAGATGCAACATTTGATTCAAGGGTCCATTTTGGCTCTACCCCATATCAAAAAAAAATATTGTGATGAGATCAACAAATAAGAGATTGAGGGAACCCATGATAAATTTTTGAGGAAAAGGTTTTTCCAGAATACCTACAAGACCATGTTTTTTGTCATGGTACCCTAATTTTTTACATTCGATTGATTTCTGGCCTCATTTAAGGGTGTCTTTTTCTGTTTTTCAGCGGTGATTGAATTTATTCTCTAGGATTGAATTCATATTTATATTATGGTTCTGAAATTTTATATTTATTCACAATGGACTATTATTTTAAATAATATATATAACAACATATGCATATTTTTTATATATTTACACATCAAAATTTAATTTTATAAATTAATATTTAGACATATTTAATAATAAAATATATTTCTAATTATATAAACCTTATATAAATAAAACTTAATATCCATTTTATTTAAAATAAAAAAGTTTGAATATTCATATTCCTACAAAATTAATTTATATATAATGATTATATATAAATATATTTTTATTTTTGGGTATTGACAGAAAATTAAATTATTTTATTATCAAATCAATTTTGAGGAGAATGTGAGAAACCACAAAGTCCAACATTACAACCACATAAACCATAATCGAAAAAACCAAAGGAAAATATAGTACCTTCCTCTACCCAGCAATAAAAACGTGACTGCAAACCATCACCAGGGCATGACCGCTCGTCAAGCAGTCTCGTGCAGAGATGCACAAGCATGGAACCAATGGCATAGCCATACACTCTTAGTCTTCCAAACCCAAATAGTCGGAGTTGGTGAAGTATATATGCAATAAACCCCATCTGAAGTATATCCGAATATTTTTTTGGATTCATTCTATCGAAACTTCATCGCAAATCACACAAAAAAGGTCCAAAAGTAGACCCAATCCGACCCATAAAACCTCCAAAAACAAGAAACATGTTTCAACAAGTTTAGACAGAGTCGTTGAAAATTAATTTAAGTTTACTATAATAAATTTCACTAAAACATTTCCATGAGATAGATGTTACCTAGAATCTTGGTGTCTCCGTCAACAAATTTTTAACCTCAGAGGATAATTTTTCCTAGGACTATATGTATTACTTAATGTTAATCTTCCCTTTTTTTAATCCCCCAACAAGAATTAGGACTTGTTTGTTAACTGAGGTGTATTGATTCTCATTAAGGTTATCCCATAAAGGCCACCCCATCATTTTATTTGCCTCTTCCATAGATTCATTAAGTAAAAATACCTTCTCAACCACTTCTTCCTCAGCTCATAGAAGTAATTTCAATGGATGGTCACCATGGTCCCCTAGTCTCTAGTGTTTCACCTTCTAAAATTTTGTCATTTGATGTATACCTTACATTCAGATAGATTCTCCAATGGAGTTGGTAACGATGAGTAGTATTTCCCACCCTTCATCTTCATATTAATCATATTATAATTTAATACTGATGATTCATCTGCTGAGTGAATGAGATCATATCTATTTCCTTCCTTCACACAACCCTGGTCTGCCTCTAGAGATTTAGCTAGATCAAAACTCAAATCTGCCTCAACAGGTCCTTTAGACCTATTGGTCAAGTGGATGTAAGATGATATCCATGATATAGGTCCCCCAGATTCCCCTTCATTGGTTCGATAAACCACCTCCGTAGTCGGTCCCCACGTCCCCTCACATAGATCTAGTTCAAATCTAAAAACAACCTCTAGAAGGCCTTCACACCTTCTGATCAAGTTAACTAGAGTACATGTCAAATAATCTAAGACACTTGTTTCCACTTCTCTATTTGAAATGGCCACATCTATAAAGGACCCTGACTTCCCTTTATGCACATCAACACTATCCATCTATAACTCCTCCATAAGTGAGGTATTCAGAACCAACTTCTTACTAACTGTCATCTTTTCCAAGACCACATTGCTCCCATTTATCGAAATTCCAACTCAAACATCCTCATTTTGTGGCATTCCCTCCCCATTCTACATAATACAGTATGAAGGACCCACGACTTCCTATCTCATCCTGCTAAAAAACGTAGACACATTTGGGTTAATCTGATGAACCATGACCTTATCTCCCACCTCAGAAACATTTGTAGCCACAACAACCCTAATACAGTCCACTACAGCACTGATGCGTCATTCCTCCTCCACCGGCTGCAACAATTGAGGATTCCAACCTCTATTTTCTCTATCTTCTACTAAATATTCTGAGCCAGACTCCTCACATACCTTTGAAAACTTTCCACTACAACTGTCCTCCATCCTAGTCGCAACCCGTTTAAAAACCTCCATCGAATAGTTACCATTTCCCCTGCCCACCAGCATTGCAGACCCCAATCAAAAAACATCAGAATAGTGCCCCATGAACCTACATTTATAAAATAAATGTCTATAAAATTCTCATATATCACATGTTTTTCCATCTATACACCTCACTGATTGTAATCCGTACATAACCACAAGGAACTCTAGACACATCTAGCTCAACACACACCCTTGGATTAACAGGGTGACGAACCGAATCTGTGCGACTATCCGAACATAAATAACTACCAATAAGGTTGTCAATAATTATGATAATAGATGAGTTTTGGAAGATTATATTAATCTTACGGAAACTGACCCAAATCACAGCGAAAGGTAAATCATGTTTCATGTGAAACTCAAACAACCATCGGAATGGAAAGAACTGGAAACCATTGCAGCAATAGGGAGCCCTCAACTAGGTGTTTATGAGGTTCTGTGTATAGACACAAAGCTTTATGTACATAGACATTACATTAATTTTTTGGAATACTTAATACATAACAAAAATAGACACCCAAGGACGATAATAGTTTAGTGTCTTTGGAAACTCGGAATATAATCTTCAAATCTTGGTGAAAGATCTTCAACATCTCTTATAATGATCTTCCTTTTTCTGTTACCTAAAACCTTTATTTATATCCTGGGGAAAGTAAAACATATAAAGGGTGAGATAAAATGCTCAGTAAGGGTAAGCATGGAGAAAATAAAATAAAGCATATACATTTTAACTTCAGAAGATGAACATACTATTTAAACATCAAAATCATGAGAAATGACATAAAACATGACAGTACGTATGACATAGATCATAATGGAACATTAATCATGATAAAATACCATGGTATTAAAACATTAAATTGTGGAAAATAATTAATCACATGATATTATTTCCATAGTAGCGAAGGCATTGCTTCCAAGACAATCGTAGTGGAAAAAGTCACTTTCTGAATCGAGTTCACTCCTAATTCCAGTCCTATAACACTGAACCAGATTAACTTACTGTTCTATCCATGTCTATCTCATGAGATATACATCTTTACCCAATGCATTGGAGGTAGATATAGGTCCCAACCATCTCATAATGAAATCATTCTTACTTGTTCCACAACATAATCATATATCATTCATCATTACCCAAAGAATAAAATGGGTTTCACAAACATCATCCCATCATAACATAATCCATATAAAACAAATGGATATCTTTTCATCATAATAAAATTGAACCCATTTAAATCATAGATACATTATACTTGAAACATATACATTTGAAATAATTTCATCTTAGATGGAAAATGGTTTTGATAAAGTACTTGAAATAAATTCTTTAAGAATATATCCTTTGTTCTTCAAAATCAATTTCTTTTCACAAAATGCCATTCAATTATAAAAGAAAAGGATTTTTTTTAAAATAATCATGAAATCATGTATAGGAATATTCATGAAAATTAGGCTTTATAAAACCATAAAAATCTTTTCACACCGTATAAGTTAAAAAAACATTCTCCTCATACTTTTAACAGAAAATCCAAAAAGTACCATGTATGGTAAACAAAAGAAAGATTCCTTCCATAACACAAAGTAAAAGTCAAAGAGGTGTAAAAATTACTTTAAACATACATGTAATAAAATTAAACACTTTATGATAAACATTTTATGGACATGGACAAAATATATATCCTAGTAAATACTTACGTATAAGCAATCTCAGATAAAAACGAGATTGAAAAAGTTATCCCTTACCTTAGGAACGATATGCTTCGTACATATCCAAAACTCCACTATAATGATTTAATTAATTTCACTGACTTATTACAGAATCATATTCATTATTATGATAACATATATGGTTCACTTATTACTTTATATTACCCATTATTTTGTAAATTCCATGTTAAAGTAGCGTTTTGGGTAAAATACTTTTATTTATCGTGCGTGTTTGGACTTGTTGTTCTTGATATTATTATTAATTATATCATTTTGTGCATACTTCTATAATGTTAATTATGATTTATATATCATATATATTCAGTTTATATATATAATATATAGATAAATGAAATGAAATACACCGTTCATGGAGACGGTAGGCCGTACATACGCATGAATGCTGTTTTCCTTTCCTTATTGACTTGAATTGAAGTAAGTAGATGAAACATATATATATATATATATATAGTAGCTTTATCATGTCATATATTTCATTATTATTCATTATATATACATTATAATCATTCTTGAATGGTAAACACAGATAATGAATCTCATTGCGTCGTGGAGATGGTAATATGTACGTATGCATGAGTGATGATATCATTACCATTATTATTGAATTGAATTGGATTGGATGGTATAATATCTCAGAATTAGTATGATGTTATAATAACTATATATATTTATTATTTACACCATTATACCCATCAAGTAAGGTGGTGGTGGAAAAAAAGATTACACCACGGTGTGGAGACGGTATTCCGTACGTACGCACGCGTGGTGATTTTGTTTTTTGTAGGATGGATAAAAGGTGAAATGGGTTTGTTTCATATTTATAATAACATATAAGTTTATTAGTGATACTTATTTTATTACTTTATAATGAAATAGCTAAAGAAGAATAAGTTTAAGAAGAAATAAACTTGAATTAATCGGAAGAAGAGATTACCTCTTCTTCGACACACCTCTTTTAAGCTTCCTATTAATGCACTAGAGTTGGTATTTTCAGGAGACCAGAACATCTATAATGTTTCTAGAGGACTTCATAAGGGAAATCGTCAGGGGTTGGCTAATATTGAAGGCTCAATTTTGTGTAAAGAGAAGAGGGAGGATGTTCCCTTTTATAAGGGATGAGAGGGGAACTTTAGAAAAAACATAAAATATTATTTTATAATAAAGTCATATTCGGTTTATAATGGATCCAATGTGACTTATTTGGAATATAATGTGAGTATGGGTCGAAATACTCTCAACCAATAGGTTTTAGATAAGTTTAGGTTACTATTTTAACCTTATCATTTAGATTGAACTCTAAGTTAAATAATTCAACTTTTGTTGTGTCTTCTTTTGTTTTTTACACTATATGGTTAGTAAACATACTATAACTAGTCAATATAACCCCAATAGTTTCATTAATGACATATATATTATTATATAAGTCTTTTGGCCAAACCTTATGTTTTTAATAATAGAATATCAATTAATAATATAACATTTGTTTTAAAAACTATTTTATGTCAATTTTGACACTATTTGTTAATTGATTTTTTTAAAACTCTTAAAAGCATGATTATTTCGGACAAAGTTAATTAAATCAATACTAATATGTCATATTAACCTCAAAAATTAGTGTAATTTATTAAAAGTCTCAAATTACATTTCTTTGTGTATTTATAACATCAATTATGTTAATATCTCATTAATAAGGTAATTACTGCATCATCATTGTGTGATAAATAAATTAAATTATTTAATGTTTAAAAATTATAAATAAAATACAATTTTCTATTAAATAGTTTTATCTTTGTAATGAATATTTATAGTCGAATATATTCTATGCATAACCCTATATTAAAAATGTTTTAGTTATTAAACATGGATTTTAACTCTTTTAACTCTTCTTTGAATTAAATAATAATAAATGTCCTATTCTAATCCAAGTGAACCTAAATGATAATATTATATTACTACGGTTTTTTTGGTCTAATTAAACTTATCCAATAGAATTATTACATGTGTTAGGGTAATAATAATATCATTTTTAACCTTAATTACCCTATTAACTTTTAACCGTGGTAAATAAAAGTAAAAAGATACTATTCACCAAAAATTATTTTAATCTTATTGAACCACATTTTACTTCTTGATATTAATCGTGTCTCTTAGATTTCTGAAATTCTACTCACAGAAGTGGTAAAATTATGTTTTATGTAAATTTTCAAATTCTCCTAGGTGGGTAAAAGACGGTGAAAAGTTCAGTAAAATTTTTATATATCCCAAATTATTATAAAATAACTCCAGTGAATTACATTGAACTTATAGAGGTATTATAAATAAATTTTGACCTAAACTAAATTTAAATATTATAAATGATTATTTAAATAAAAATTTGGTTTTTAAATAGTAACCTAGTGTTTTCACTATTCACAAAAAACTGAATGTTTTCAGAAAAATACCAAAAATTCACCCTAGGATAATTTCGATATTCTGAATCCAAAAATGAAGTCCATTTTAAAGGATAAAATTTATAAAATTTCAAAAATTGGGTATTACTATTCATAACAGCTAGTTTATATAATATTTTAATAACATATCGATGTTTAGTGAAACTCGGTATTACGTACAACACACACTATCGTGGAAGGTTGATATTGTGTGTAATGAAAGCCAGGTCAGAGTTGTGTGTAGTGCAAGATTCATTTGTTGTTGCGTAAAATAGAATCCAACCATATGTCATTTATTCAATGAATATATATATATATATATACACCCTCAATGTTGCGTAAAATAACTTCTATCAAACGAACTTGAAATTGTGTGTAACACAATACAATAATAGTGTTGTGTATACTGTAAGCTAATACGGTGTAGCGTATAGTGCATGATATTCATGGTGTAGCGTACAATAGAAGATATGAAAGAAATTAAAAATAACATATCGTATAAAATCTCGGGGTGTTACATTCTACCCCCATTAAAATGAATTTTTCCCTCGATATTCATCGGGGTTGTGAATATTTTACTACTTGAAAGTTTCTTTAATAGAAACCCACATAGTTACAAAATACTAAAAATTAATTTTAAAAACTAATTTATAAAACGTACTGGTTATCCAAATTAACTTATCCCTGGGTTTCCACATAGGATATCATAGGTGAAAATATGGATATGGAAGGGAAATATAGCCGTCAATTTCTGATGGAGAGTGGTAGAGAACATGGCTATGAAAAATCTAACAATCACAAATCCATAAATTTTTTATGATCTAAGGTACCATCTGATTTATCAGATATGAGAGTAATAGGATAAAATTTTTGGTTTCCAAGATCAATTCCTTAATGTTGATGAACTTTTACATAAGACTAAATACTTACTTGATTTCAATGTAATATCATCGTTGGTCATTCCATGAAAAATTTCCACTTCATCTCTATTTAATGAAATGAAGCTGAATTTTTCATTCATGAAGTGTTAGCAGATCATGCGATAGAATGATAAGTCATCCCATCTGTTTCTATCACAAAAATGTTAGCATAAGTTATTAAATATACATAAGTCCATCTATGATGAGATTAATTGTATATGATTCCAAAAATGTACTTATACTTCATATATCATACCACTTAATAAAAATAAAACTAGTTTCTACTAATCAGGGATTTCCTGTAGGCCAGTGGTAGATGATAAAGCCCTATCGCACTTCGGTTGTGGGTTCGATTCCCACATCCTTGTCTGACGTGATGGGTTGTCACTCGTCCTATGGGTTGTCCTTTTTTCTAAAAATTCATTATTATAACATTCCATCAATAATATCGAAAAAAGTTCTAGACTTATAAAATACTATCTTATGTCTAACCTAATTCATTCCTATAGTTAGGCTTATCCAGAATACTTCGGTCCAAGATCATAGTCTACAGAAAACAATTACTAGAAAAGTCATCTACTGAGCATGTGAATACCATTATTTATCCCCCATATATCATACGATATATCTTGCTGGTCACATTCCAAACATGTGAATACCATAATCATGTATTTTCTTCAAAAAAAATGAATACCCATTGAACATTAGTGAAAATATGAGTGCTGTCAAAAGTTAACTCTTTCCACATACCAAAATCCCAAAACATTTATATACTCAATCCATTATATCACCTTTTCCTTATATCAGTCATGAGCTCAATAATACTATAAAACATCTCATTATTTTCTCATCCTTTCATTATGCACATATCATATACCTTCCAAAAATAATTGAATAACCTTTTATGGTTACTGGTACCATTCATCATATACTTTCAAAAACTCAAGGAAAGACAATAGTGTAACAATCCTTAGATTTTTCATTATTCCATAGTACCATACATTATTCTTGATAAACATACAATCATTCCAATACCTTCTTAAACCACTGACTGAGCTTCATCATTTATTTCATCCCATATATCATTTGTAGTCTCATCATCATCATCCACATAAATTCTACTCATATGACCATGCTGATTCTCTTCAAGAGATTTTCCCTTAGGTCATTGTTTTGCATAATGCCCGTACATTCCACATTTAAAACATTTAACTGTTATTGATGTATTAGCAATACCACCATCCTTGTCTATGGTGTTAACAGAACCTTTTCCTTTCCAATTAATGGCTTTGTGTCCTTTTTTTCCACACCCAATGTATCTTCCAGTTCCTTTGAAACATTTCCTTGATGCCTCTTCCCACATGATTTACATGTGGGAAAATTAGCATCCTTTCCTCTATGATCATCATGAAACTACATCTTTTTCTTATTAGCCGAGTCAGGAAACATTATAAAGTTGATATTATTGATCATATTATGAGATTGATGATTAGTAATAATAATGATTTTTGGACATCCAAATCATGTATCATTTGGTTATTCATAAATAATATCATTCCATTGTACATCATATTATCCATTAACACGAATCCTCTTGTTTCCTTCCATTCATTAAAACCCAAAAAGAATAGTGTGAGAGGTAAAAATCATAATCAAGGGGGAGTACGTTAAATACCTAACATCTTAGGTTTAATTCTAATATCTTTACCATAATTCTTGGACTATAACTTATAAATATACATAACTTTAGGTACATCCCTAGACATACCATAGAAATATCTCTAGGGATCTCACTAAAGTTTTCGCATCCTAGTTTCCAAAGGTTAACTAAACCTTTCATCTGATACCAACTATAGATAACCGAAGATTGATGTACATAGACATTACATTAAAGTTAATAATATTAAACTCTTTATGAAATACATTTTATGGACAAGGACAAAATATATACCCCAGTAAATACTTACATATAAGCAGTCTCGGATAAAAACAAAATTGGAAAAGTTATCCCTTACCATAGGTCCGATGTGCTTCGTACGTATCTGAACCTCCTATATAATGATTTAAATAATTTCATTAACTTATTACAGAATAATATTCATTTTTATGATTTCATATATGATTCACTGGTGACTTTTTATTACCCGTTCTTTTGTAAATTACATGTCAAAGCATTGTTTTGTGTAAAATAAGTTTATTTATCGTAGGTGTTTGGATTTGTTGTTCTTGATATTATTATTAATTATATCATGTTTTACTCACTTAAATAATATAAATAATGATTTATATATAATATGTATTCAGTATATATATATAATAAAAAGATAAATGAAATGAAATACAGCGTTCATGGAGATGGTAGGTCGTACGTACGCATGAACGATGTTTTCCTTTCCTTATTGACTTGAATTGATGTAAGTAGATAACATATATATATATATATATACATAAATTCATCAGCTTTATCATGTCATATATTTCATTATTATTCATTATAAATACTTTATAATCATTCTTGAATGGTTAACATGGAGAATGAATCTCATCACATCGTGGAGACGGTAATCCGTACGTACGCACGAGCGATGATATCATTGCCATAATTATTGAATTGAATTTTATTGGATGGTATAATATCTAATAATCAATATGATTTTATAATATTTATATATAGTTATTCTTTTCTCCATATTACCCATCCAAGTAAGTTGGTGGTGGAAAAACAGATTACACCATGGCGTGGAGACAGTATTCCATACGTACTCAGGCGCGGTGATTACGTTTTCCGTAGGATGGATAGAAGGTGAAATGGGTTTGTTTCATATTTGTAATAACATATCAGTATATTATTGATACTGATTTTATTAATTTATAAAGAAACAACTAAATAATAAGAAGTTGAAGAAGAAAGAAACTTGAAATAATCTGATGAAGAGATTACCACTTCTTCGACCCACCTCTTTTAAGCTTCCTCTTAATGCAGTAGATTTGGTCTTTTTAGGAGACCAGAACCTCTATAATGTTTCTAGGGAAGTTGATAAGGGAAATGTAAAGGGGCTGTCTGAGCTTGAATGCTCAATTTTGTGTAAAGAGAAGAGGGAGTAGGTGCCCTTTTATAAGGGAGGAGAGGGGAACTTTATGAAAAACTTAAAATATTATTTTATAATAAAGTCATATTCGGTTTATAATGGCTCCAATGTGACTTATTTATAATATAATGTGAGTATGGGTAGAAATACTCTCAAAGAATAGGTTTTAGGGATGTTTAGGTTACTATTTTAACCTTATCATTTAGATTTAACTCTAAGTTAAATAATTCAACTTTTGTCGTGTCATCTTTTGTATTTTACACTAGATGGTTTGTATACATACTATAATCTACCAATCGAACCCCAATTGGTTCATTAATGTCATATATATTATTATATAACTTTTTTGGCCGATCCTTAGATTTTTAGGAATAGAAGATCAATTAATAGGATAATATTTGTTTTAAAAACTATTTTATGTCAATTTTGACACTATTTAGTAATTGATTTTTTTATAAATCGTAACAACATGATTAGTTCGAAAAAGGTTAATTTAATCAATACTAATATGTCATATTAACTTCAAAATTTAGTTTAATTTATTAAAAGTCTCAAATTACATTTATTTGGGTATTTATAACATCAATTATATTAATATTTCATTAATAAGGTAATTACTGCATCATCATTGTGTCATAAATAAATTAACTTATTTAATGTCTAAAAATTATAAATAAAATACCATTATGTAGGAATCTTTATGGCTTTCTAATGAATTTTTATAGTCGAATTTATCGTATGCATATCCCTATATTAACTATTATTTAGTTATTAAACTTGGATTTTAACTCATTTAACTCTTCTTTGAATTAAATAATATGAAATGTCCTAATCTAATCCAAGTGGACCTAAATGATAATATTATATTTCTAAGGTTGTTTTTGGTCAAATAACACCTATCAAATAGAATTAGGGCATGTGTTATGGTAATAATAATATCATTTTACCCTTAATTACCATATTTACTTTTAACTGTGGTAAAAAAAAGTAAAAAATTACTATTCAACAAAAATTATTTTTTTCTTATTGAACAACATTTTACACCATTATATTAACCGTGTCTCTAGGATTTTCGAAATTCCACTCACAGAAGAGTTAAAATTAAGTTTTATGTAAAATTTCAAATTATCCAAAGAGGTGGTAAAAGACGGTGAAACGTTCAGTAAAATTTTTATATGTCTAAAATTATTATAAAATGACTCCAATGAATTACATTGAACTTATATAGGTATTATATATCAATTTTGACCTAAAATAAATTAAAATAAAATAAATAATTATTTAAATAAAAATTTGGTTTTTAAATAGTGTCCCAGTATTTTCACTATTCATTAAAAATTTAATGTTTTCAGAAAAATACCAAAAATTCACCATACAAAAAATTTCGATATTCTGAATCCAAAAATGAAGTCCATTTTGAATGATAGAATTTATAAAATTTCAAAAAGTGGGTATTACTATTCATAACGGCTAGTTTATATAATATTTTTATAACATATCGTTGTTTAGTGAAACTCGGTATTGCGTACAACACACACTATCATAGAATGTTGTGATTGCGTGTAATGAAAGCCAAGTCAGAGTTGTGTGTAGCTCAAGATTCATTTTTTGTTGTGTATAATATAATCCAACCATATTTCATTTATACATTGAATATATATATATACACACACTAAATTCTGTGTAAAATAACTTCAATCAAACGAACTTGAAATTATGTGTAACACAATCCAATATTAGTGTTGTGTATACTGCAAGCTAATATGGTGTTATGTATAGTGCAAGATAATCTTGATCTATCGTACAATAAGAGATATGAATGAAATTAAAATGAATATATCTTATAAAATCTCGGGGTGTTACATTCTCCTCCAATGCAAATTGGATCAAGATGCGATGATTATCTAGAAAGGCCAATGTCAACCTTTCTTGGAGGTACCATGAATCGAAGAGGAAATTTTCAAAGGAATCAATTAAAGGCCATTGCAACTTAAACCATGTGACCAAGGTGAGATTCAAAATTGCAATGGTTTATACGAACTCTGTAGTCAAAATATGAATATTCAAGAAACCATCAATGAGCTATAGAACATTAGGGCATAAAAATTCTTTCGAGAAAGGAGGAAGAAAGTCGGCATTTGATAAGGGAAAAAAGGAGGCTCTACTTTCCCGATGGGCTACCAAGATCCCTCCACCACTAGGGGGAGGGGGTTAGGGACTGGTGTGGTTGCTGTCGTCATCATCGAGAGGATGAACCTCATCCTACGATGTCTGAGCACCCTATTTCTTTGTGTGCATTGAAAAACATATAAGTTAATATAAATATTTTAATATATATATATATATAATATATGTAAACAGATATAAATATATATAAATATATTTATTTATGTCCATATATATGTATGTATATATATATATAAATGTATGTATTCATAAACACACAGATACCAAAAAAATATATTTTATATATGTATTTAAAAATATATATGTCTACAAACATATGTATAAATATGTGGATAAAAAATGTAATGATATATATATATATGTATATATCATAAAATGGAATGAGAAACTAGATAAGTTAGTGGAAAAGGCCATGGTGTATGAGTTGGATTTATCACGTTCAAAAAATTCTAGAGGTAGGTGTGCACATGTGAGTATGGAATTTTATAAATTGATGATAAAGGGTGGGGGAGTGATGAAAACTATGGCTGAGTGTCGATAAAAATGTTGTTATCCCATTTATCAGTGGGGATTTTTTCCAAACGTTTTGTTAGAGCTATTGAAGCCAAACCTTTAAAATTTCTCATGTTATTAGTACTTCTATAGCGCTGACAAAGCCCTTTGACTAGCACTCTTAACGGAACAATTTATATTAGTTCATGTAATAAATAAAATGATAATGATGTTTGTAAAAAATATGGAATGATAAATAATGGAAAACAAATTTCATTTAAATAATTAGATATGTTATAATTAATATGGAAATGAAAAAAAACATAAAAGATGATCCATTTAATTAATAACAAAAAATGAAATGTGTCCATGTACTTTGTCATAGTGATAATATCAAGGATAATAACTACTAAGTCAAAATAAACGTAATGATTAATTATTGGACATTATGTTTTAGGAACATGAAAAAATACACCATCAAGATAATTCATAAGATGGTTTAAAACTACATGTAGAACCCTATTTAATTTGAGAAACTAATTTTTCTATTAATAACCTGTCGATGCATCAAGGGGATTAATAAATTATGGACCCCACCAATAATTTCTTATCCAAAGCATTCATCATATAAAAACAGATTTAATTAATAAAAAATGTCTTCTCAAATAACTGTATTGAGGAAAGAATGTAGATTCATCAATAATTCCATTGAAAATCAAATAACTATAAAAGTAAACACTTTATGTAAAAATGATATAAATATTAGTTGACAAACATATCCATGATAATTTTTATGGATAATTAGTGTAAATACATTGTCTAAAATTTATAGGAAAATGAATATTTCAAGGGGACTAAAAAATCATGGTAGAGAATGTCAATACAATTCTTGTTCAAAGAAATCATAAAACATCTAGTGGGATAATATGTATGGTATTAATAAAATATATCCTAGGTGGAGTAAAAATAATGTTTTGATTTAAATTATTAATAAAATTATTTAAAAAATATATTTTAAAAACATTCTTAAGGAAAATATCCTTTTTATTTTGAAAAACATTTTGAAAAAAAGTTCTTGTGAAATTCTTTTTTAAGAACATTTTATTTAAGTATTATACTTTTAAATATGTAAATGATTCATTAAAGAAATTATATCTGGTAAATCTATACATGTTGTATATGGTAAAAGGGGCATTCCTTTTTCACTAAAAAACAGTTAAAAAAGTTCCATGTTCATAAAGAGAAAAGAATATTCCATTAAAAAATTAAAATAAAAAAGGAAAAAATTTCATTAATAAATAAATTTTGAGTGGTTAAAAATATTTTTTAAACCATTTTGTGAATTCATGGTTTTTGGAAAAAAATCATTTCTCCAATTAAAGAGAGAAATGAAGTCGGGTTTTCTTAAAAACATTTAATTAAATAGTTTGAGTACCAAAGAGTGTAAAAATGGTACTATAACATGAAAAATGTGATGAATAACTAGAATAGAAGAAAATAAAAGGTATCATGTAACATATATAACATAAATTCATTTAATTAAATTTAAAAAAAATTAATGATGATTATATTAAGATTGTAAAATAAACCCATAAAATGACCATAATGTTGCAGTGAGAATTATTAATGAATTCATTATGTGTTAAATATATAAATAAAAATAAAATATATAGAAACAAATAAATATATATTTTATTTTTTTATAAAAATAATCTTATAATATTAATGACAACGAGGAAGTAATATAACCCAATGGAAAATAATTTAGTTATCAAATTTCTCTATCACTTGGGTAACATTATGTTTAAATTCAATTAGATGAAATGATTCAATTTAAAACTCAAAATATCATGAATTATTAATTAATTATAATATTAGAAGTCAATGTTTCACTATTTACACCATATCTATTAAATTATGTGCCCAAAAATATATTATATCTCAAATAATGTAAATTGAGATGTAGTCCATTACTACTTATAAACATATGAATTATAATCCAACCAAATAAATAAATTCAAAGGAAAATATAAATACCATGAATGTAAATGTATTCATTATATAAAATACAATAGAAGTAGTATATTCACCACATAAAATAAATAAGTGGTGATAATGGTGTATGCCTCCCAAAATGAAAAGTGAGACATGAATCCCTTACAATACTCTCCTTTTGGGTGAACATCGTTTGTCCTCATATATAATGGTTTTAAACATATCACTATATTAGAACATAACCATAACCATATGAATATGATCTTCTATTACATTCTTATAATACATCATTACCCATTCATTAATTATTTTTTCATTATTTTCCATATTTTAGGTGTTAATCTTCTAGTTATTCGCGTGTGTTTTGAAATGATATGTTTTTCTTATTAAATAAATAAATATTTCATAATATCCCGAAAGAAACACATGATTTAATTATCATATATATTAAGTATAAATATATTTATAATAATCCATTGTTATTGGAGATAAAAAATTAAATGAAGCCTTCCAAGATATGGTAGGTCGTATGTACGATGAACGCTACTTCAACATCCTTTTCATATATAAAAGAATAAAAATTAAATGATATATATATGTATATTATAGTTATATTATCATATTTTTGTCATATATTTCATATAGTTTTATTAAAATAACCCTTTATGCATTCCATGTATAGCGTGAATGAATCACATCACTTTGATGAAGCAGGCGTCCAAACATCCACAGATTATGTTATCATATTCCCACAAATGGAGTGAAAAAAGGTGTGAGTTGTAAAATTATTCCATAATAATCAATAAAATATATATATCATAAATATAACATTTAAACATCATCTCTAACATATTGACCAACAATGAGATGTGGTAAATGATAAACAAATGACATTATTTCATGTGGTGGTAGTTCCCCATACAAGAATTGGTAAGTCTATTACCGATTTGATAGAAGTGTGTATAGGAGTAGGTATAAATCTTAACATAAATAAATACATGTATATTTAATAATCCGGGGATATTATATAATAATGGAAAAATAATCGGTTATTTATTTGGAAAATAAATAAATGAAATCGATCATTGAAGAATATGACCTCATTTTTTGGGTAACTCGTTTTGGTATATACCAACGCCAACCATGGATTTATTTATGAAAAAATTTAGGATTTTTTAATTATAGGAATAATTTTATGATATTATTAGGGTATATTAAAGGCTTTCAAAAGGGTTTTAGAAGTTTGAATAATTGGGAGGGATGAGTGGATTTTTATTATGGAGGAGTATCATTCTTGTGAATTTTTGTTAATTGAATTAAACCCATGTTGTTTACACCTCATTTTCAAAAAATAATGGTCTAAATTCTATTAAATGGAATATAGGGTCTAAATATGAAAATTAAATGTATTTTTGACAAGTTCTTAGTACATTTTGGAACTTAAGTTTAAGGTTTAGTCAATTGTTAAGATAATTTTATCCTTAATCACTATAAATAATTTTAATTACACTCACATATATTTTAGAAAAATTATAATTTTATATTATTTGTAATTACAAATTATGATTATTCAAAATATGTAATCCATTTTTCAAAATTACAATCAATGAAGTTGTAGAAATTAATTTAAATTTAATCTAGCTGATGGGACGACAAAGAGGGGTTTTAAAATAAAAATATTCAAAATATTGAGATGTATTTATATCAAATTTCCATGATAAATTGAATAAAATGACATAAATTGTATTTATTGATCTAAAATAGAAATAAATAAAATTAAAAAAACAATAATTAATATAATTTAACAAAATAAAAAAATTATATGAAAAGAAGTTCTGAATTAAAATTTATAATTGTTCATTATTCATTAAAAAGTGAAACCTCATTGAAAAATAAAAAATTATCACCCAAATCTAATTAACATGATCCTATTTAAAAAATGTAGAATATATTTACAAATAAAATTTATAATAGTTCTAATAATTGGATTTAAAATAGGTTCTCCATTAAATGGTAATAAAAATATTGTTAGAATAATATAAGTTTTTATGCGTAAAATTGGGTTTGTTCTAATGTTATTCCAATAAAATAAATTTGATAAATATAAACAGTATTTTATTTGATATTTAATAAATATATTTAATTATTATCACTCTAAAATAGTAATTAATTTAATTTGTTAAGAAATTTTTTTTTGAGAGTATAATAATAAAAATATATCCTTTATATTCCATTGGTTTATATTATCATTTCTATTTAATTTTTAACAAATAAATTTATCTCATAATTTTATAAAAAATAAATTTTTTATAATTTTGTAAATACTATTCATAACCACTTATTTTAAAAATACGTTATATCATTTTATATTGAATAATAATATTTTAATAATACATTTTTATTCGATAAAACTCGTTCTTACATGTAATGAAATTCATCGAAGAAATTCATTTTTGTATGAGAAAAAAGATAACTCGGTTTTACATGTATTTTATGATGCTGAATATTTTAAATTTACATAAACAGTAATTATATTTTAAATTCTTGGGATATTGTTATCCCTTATGTGCTTGGTGTTGTGTGTCAGACACACTATGGAATAAAATGTTCTTATTTTCGATTTTCCTGGTGTTGCCAATTACCATGATTAAACTAAATAATTTATATTTCAAATTAAAATTTATAACATAACATATCCTCTATTTATATATATATAAATATTTTAAAGATAATAATACATTGATAATTATATCATTGACTTTTCTTTATATAAAATAATATAGTGTTAAAATCACGTCCAATGGAAAAAAGAATATATTCTAATTTTGAGTTTTTATGGTTGAGATATACCAATCAAATTAAATTAATGAAATTCATTGGTTCATTTTTTTAGTCCTTCTAATTTTATTTCAAATATCAATTACTAGATGGTCACATTACTTTGATAACATAAATTAATAAGGTTATTATTCTTAATGACTAAAAAGATACAAATTTTCAAAATTTGGACACACTGATTCATAATATGTAATCAATTTTAAATATTCAACTTATCAAAGTATAAGATTTTACTTTTGATATAAATGAATAAATTTAAATGGGAAAAGTTTTAATATAATTTTGTTTTTAAACCTAAAAATACACCTATACAAAATTAAGGTATAATGATTATCCAAATGAAATTAATTAGATTATATATAAATACATAATATTTATGTTACTATGAGTGAAAATTAAAATAATAATGAGACATTTTATTAACATGAAAATAATATTTTTACAATATTCAGTATTTTTTACTATTCATTAGAAAATCATTCTTTAAAAAAACCAAAACTCCAATGAAAATATTGTTTATATGATTATTTAAAAAATAATATCATTTTTTTAAAATTACATTTCAAAATTTAATTGAAAATAATTATATTTATTTTCCAAAAAATATATTTTTTGAGTCATACATATTTATTTATCGTAAAATGAATTTTCCAGAAATTGAGTTCCCATTTCTAAATAATAAATCATTAAATTTTCATCAACTAGGATCGATAATTATATTTCATAATTTGTTAAATCCAATTCAATCCTTCTAATTAAATGGCTATTTTATAATGGTAATATTTAAATAATAATATTTCACAGTTATGTTATGAATTTTGTTGCTTATTTTGTACACTATTGAATATAATAATTCTTTTAAGATATCATGATACTACAAAATAGAACACAATTATGGCAACATAACATGAATCCATGTTTAAAAAAATTTGATCACTCTTTTCAATCAATTATGAGAGATCAAAATCTTAATCACCACATGTGTTGTCATATGAGATGTGTGGAGTTCCTCACCTCTTACAAGATTTTAAATCACGATAAGATTAGCCCTTAATATTTTAGTTGAATTTTTTGACTTATAAATGACCTAAATGGATATACCAAAATTAGTATAGATTGGGAGTGAAGTTGGTTCCCTAAAATCAAGAATGGACATACCATTCGAGATATAAATTAATGAGGAATCTAGGTCCCTGATGTTTTTTCCAATGCGAAAACTAGTTAATACCCACAATACATTAATTTAAAGATCCAAGAATAAGGGATAAAATTATTTTTGCATCCATCTCATTAATCCCAATACTCATTCAAGGAGGTAAAAAAATAATGTCAAAAAAATACTCAATGACTGAGTCAAGTTAAAAGAACACTGAAAAATAATGAGAGATATATTGACAGTCACTAAGGATAACTAATGACATCTAGATTAAACTGGGATATATTTCTTATATATTAATTTATATTACTCATTGATTTTATCTAGGAAATAATGATGTACCATGAGATGAAGAAAAAGAAATTAAATCTCAATTTGGGTGAGAACTTTTAGCGAAGGTTGTTCCTAGATAGAAGTGGAAAGGAGAACAAGAAAAACTTATACGGAAATGAAAATAAGGAAAAAATTATATTGACAGCCAATGTCGGAGAAATGACATTGATGATGTTGTAAATAATTCAATGGTAAAGCCTTATCAAACAACCCTTCCATTTTTAGTAAGAATACATGCTAGAAAACATGAAGATCATTAAAGAAACATTAAGGAAATCCTTATGAAATTTCATATAAACACACCCTTCATGGATTAAATCAATGAAATTAACACTTATGTAAAATTATATAAGGGGTTTATTTTTAATAAAAATATGTTAGAGGATTTGGAATTAATTTCCCTAAGAGAGGAATTTTTCTGTATATTATGAAGAAAGAACCCAACAATGTTTCATTAGACCAGATGTTTTTTAAACCAATGTACTATCTGATCATTACCATTTCAATATTAATTTTGTGAATTTGGGTGATTTTTAACTTGATTCCACTTATTGTCTTCAATAAATTCAGATTAATATATGCAAAACCAATATCTATAACAGTATAATTGGTTTACAGTTTGGTCAACAATCCAACAATAATTTTGGAGGATTTGGTATTAAATGACTAAAAATTAATCCTTCCCACTAAATTTATCATTATTGTGAACAAATTGGAGGGATAAGTATCAATAATCATGGGAAACCATTTCATAGAAACAAAAACTAATCATTTACATAAATCATGTTTGATTCATTTTTCAAATTGTAGATAATAATTTTATGTATAACCTAAACAAGGTAACAAAGAATAGTGGAAAACTGGGGGAATAAAATATCATCACCAAACTGGAAGATAACTATATAAATAATGAATAATTATGATGTTATATATATTCTATTATGGAGTGGAACTTGTTCAATAAAATTATATTATAGTGAGGAGGTAATGATAATAGTATACATTTATGTCATGTAAGAACCCTCAAAGGATTCACTTCATTAGTTGGTCTTTTATGTTGAAAACAAATTTATGTTAGAAATAATTTTCCTCTATAAAACCCCCTTACAATTTATCATGGATTAGAGATTATAATTATTTCCAATGTCTTTTTGTCTATGTAGAAAGAGTAGCGGCCGATTTAAGTCTTGAAACAATCACAAATTCCTATTATAGGTATCATTCCTAAAATAATGGGAATAAGACCCTCTATTTAAGCCCATAATGTATGGTTGGAGGATGGAAAAACCCCTCAAGATATCCCCTATAATGGATTAAACCACTTAATAATGAAGTGGTAGATAAATAAGTGTTAATGGTATTAAATTATGACATCATTTACCCAATTTTAGATATCAATTGGTTGATCCTACTGTAGGTTTTCCCAAAAAAATATTTCATGATTTTTTTATAATGATGATAATTTGAGCTCTAACCTAATCTTGATGGGATGGAGAGTTAATTCAGGTGATATGGAGAAAAATGATGCCACATTTAATGATCACATACCTCTTCTATTTACTTTTCAAATTCCTAAGTGGTAGGTGGGAAATGATTACTACTATTTTGGGATTATTATTACAGTAATAATTAAATTCAAATGTCAAGGAAAGACTCAACAAAATAAAACATTAACCTATATGTATGAAGCATTTTCATACTGATAAATTTACTTTGGTATTTCTAATTCACAACTTACCTTTTAGTGCTCTATGAGGCACATTTTCATGGGATTGAGGAATATGACATAGAGTTTATTATTAATGACTTTTTTTCAATATATAATTATTCAAAGTCATCAACAGAAATATTAACTTAATTGTTACATGATGTGATATGGTTTATCTCATTTTAGATTGGAATAAATATTAGAACATGGTATGAAATGATATTATTCATCGCCACTGAATCATTATAGTAAAAAAAAGGTTATCCTACAAACATTTTAGCGAAAAATAATTACAAGGTCCTATAACATTGTAAGAGATCAGATGTATTGTGGTCAAAATTTGGTTCTATTACTGAATTTTCAAATCATTTTTGTATCCTACTTACCAAAATACACACTTATTAGAGAAGGATGTTGAATTCATATTGGGTGAAATTTCAAGAATATTTTTGGGGGATTGAAGATGTGTCTCATTCTCACCTGTATCGTTCTCAATCTGAATTTAGAGGAACCTTTTGACATAATTTGAGACAGCAGTGATTATACAATAGGATAAATATATGTGGGATAAAAGGATATATTTTTCTGACTATTTATTTTGGGATCATAAATATAATATAGTCATATCTCTAATAAACTATAATATAGAAGGAATTTTTCATAGTGGTATTTTCATTTTTTAGGTTTATTCCATACATTATGGATTCCAATGTAATGGTTCATACATACCAAAAAAATTAATATAGTTTTTTAAAAAGTAAAATAAAAAAATATTTTTATCCATATGATTTTATTCTTTCATGAATATAACATTGAAATATTAGATAAAATGGGGATCAATAATTATTTTTATTCCATTTCACATGGATAGAGCTTCCAAAACATTTTGAAGAATGACAAGTATATTTTTATGA
This sequence comes from Viscum album, assembly GCA_963277665.1. Classification (NCBI taxonomy): domain Eukaryota; kingdom Viridiplantae; phylum Streptophyta; class Magnoliopsida; order Santalales; family Viscaceae; genus Viscum; species Viscum album. The sequence goes on along the minus strand of CAUJRU010000407.1, from coordinate 178,836 downwards.
AGATTTTTCATATGAGGACCTATTTTTTATGGATCTCATATCTAGAACATGTTTAATAGATATTTATAACTACATATATACTTGAGTTATGTAACCCTAATTTATATTCCAATAATAGACGAGATTTATCATAAATATCTGACACTAATTTTGGGATAGTCAATTTCGATTTGATTATTTTGGGGACATGCTAATGCGAAGGTATGTTCCCAAAAGAGAGATTAAAATATTTCAACAATTTCTTTCATTCCTACCAACTAGAGGACATCATAGATAATAATGTAATATTAGAAATATCAAAAATATTCGATACATATAACTAACATTACACAATGATTATTATACTTTTATGTTATCATATGGTCACTGTTATCTAAAAATGAATATTGGATTGTTAGATTAGATCCCCCAACTCCATATCATAGAATTGGTTGTTTTTGATTTGTATGGAATTGAATACATGAGACCATTTACTAATTCCTTTTAGTACGCATAAATTCTATAATGTTTGTATTACAACTCTAAATGGGTCGAGGTTTTTTCTAACATAATCACCATAGAAAATGTTTGGAAAATTATATTGATGGAATTTTTTTATAAACTAGAATTTACAAAGATATTGATATGTTATAAATCAACTCCCTATAAAAATTTTACCTTAATATATGGTTTAATGAACATGGGGTTTACTAAAACATTAGAACCATGTACCATCCAAAAGAAAGTGGACATGACGAATTTTCAAACCTAGTGTTGAACTATATTTTTGGAAACTTTCATGAATAAAATTGGAAAAATTAGTTGAGAAAAATTAACAATACATTCTAGGACTATAGAAAAATCCTAAAAACTATTGGAATTTTCTCTATTTTTTCTGTTGAATGAGAACCCATGCCACATGTTGGTAGAACTCACTCAAAAATCCTTACGGTACATTGAAGATTAAAATTGTATAAATAGTTAGTAAGGATGGAAATACTCGTAATACTATATGAAATAGATAAATTACTTTTAAATTATTACACAAATGTAGTACATGGGTATAACAACTAATTTGATTCACCAGAACATCCAGAATAATTTTTTTCAACATGGAGAAAAGTATAACAAACCTGCTCTATATTTCATACATAATAATAATTTATTGCATAAAATCATCACTTGATACATCATAGAAGATCAAGAGGTCTAGTGTCTTTGGGGATAATGATAATTACATGTCAACTTAAAACATTAAATAAAAATTTTTGTTGAAAACTTATTTTACATTACCATACACATTGCTTTATACTTATCATTACATGGGATAACCTGAGGACATGAATAAGAAAAGAGTGAGCTATAAAGCCCAGTAAAAGAGTAAACAAGTAATAACATGAAGAATAGATTACAAGTTAGGAAATAGTCATATCAATTGAGCATAAGAGATACATGAACATAAAGGAATGATATAGCATGATTATCAAAACAAGGAAATGTGGCAACAAGACTCGACATTGTGTTAGCAAGACCCAAGGCTCATTGCACATGGACAATGAGTAAGAAATCATTGAAATTTAATTAGAATGAGTAACACCCAAATTTAACTTCACGTATCATGATATTAATCTTTACCCAATTCATTGGAGCGGTATCAGGGTACACCATTCTTAATCATTTCATTTCATACGTAAGCGTGACACATTGATCATATACCTTAGATTCATTAAACTTCATTATTTATTCCAAAATAAAAGAAATTTTAATTCATACATGAAACTATATAATAAATAAGTAAATGTTCATAAATTTGAATACCCATTAAAGAGAAATGGGGATTGGAATCACTACACAATGAATTCGGTTTGGAAAATCACAGTGCAATTTCGGAAGTATATCGTCGTGGCATAAGAAATCATGAAAAATAATTTATGAGAGATAAAGGGGTGAATCATTATGTTAACATGAAATAGAGCATAACAGGGTCATATATATAAATGTCCCAACATATGTAATGCAATTTAGAATCATAATACAAAATAATTTAATGAATGTAAATGCGATGAGAGAAATCCCTTACTGAATTTTGGCATTGTAACGGGTGTACATGGGAGAAATTAGTGAGAGATAAAGAGTATATCATCATTAAAACATACAGATTTTAGTATATGGGAGGTTATAAATCTTATACAAATGTTTTTAATTTAAAATAAAAAGGTATAGAAACATAAATAAACTTGGGTAAATGAGAAAGGAATAAATCCCTTACTCGGATGTGTGATCCCAAAGGCTTCGGAGGGGATTAATAGAGGCTTCATGAGAGAATAGGGCACATTTGGAGGATTTTTGAGAGAGGATATCAGTGTAGGGAAATGCTCTAAGGGTTTTTAGTGAATAGAAGTGGGATCTTGGGTGGGTTTATATAGCAAAAGAGAGGGAATTATTTATTATTTTGGTTTTCAAAACCATACATTAAACAAATCAAAACCACAAAACCAAACTATGGTTTTTTCTCATGGTATTTGAAATTTGGAGTGGAAAACATTATTTTATAAGTACAATGGCATAAATTCTTAAATTATTAGTCTTTCTTATGTGGAGGTGAGTGACACTCTCATGGAAAACATTTTAGAAGGTTTAAATATTTTATAAGCCTTAGAGGGTTCACTAAAGCTTTGTAAAATAAATCAAACAAACCTAAAATGACATTATTTAAATGGTAAGCCATATATTTTCTGAACATCACATTTATAGTATTTTATTACATCATATTTGTTTGATTATGATGTTATAAATCAAATTATATAAATAAACAATATTTAATTTTCACCCAAAAAATCAACTGTCTCAGAAGATTATCAAAAATTTTCTGTTGGATAATTTCGACATCCTAATTCAAAAAATATTATTAATTTTATATAAATAATTTTTTAAATATGTCAATTTTTACTTTTAAAATAAAAACCGACATTTATTGAAAATTCATGGGTTTTGACAAAAATAGCTTTCAATCCTTAATAAAAATTACAATTGTACTCATAAAAATTATATGATAATTTATATTTAATGAAAATTAATTTAGTAATAATATTTCATTAAAATATTATTTAATAAAAAAATATAATAATTCAAAAAATAGATTTTGTAACACCCCGAGACATTATGAAAAATATTCTTTTCATTAATGTCTTTTGTTGTACGCTAAACCAAAAGGAGATTTCACAACATGCATCCTTGACTTGCCTTGCATTACACGCAATCACGACCTTCCTTGATAGCTTGCGTCATACGTAATACCGAGTTTCACTAAACAATGATATGCTATTAAAATATTATTAAAACTAGCCATTATGAATAGTAATAACCACTTTTTGAAATTTTGTAAATTTTATTTTTCAAAATGGACTTTATTTTTGGATTCCGAATATCGAAATTATCTTAGGGTGAAATTTTGGTACTTTTCGGATAACTTTCATATTCTGATGAATTGTTAAAATTACTAAATTATAATTAAAAACAATTTTTTTATTAGAAATAATTAATTGTGATAAATTACTAATTTGAGTGGTTTTAAAGTATATTTAGAATATATTTTCACAATTTAATACAATGTTGGTCATTGGATGTAATTTCACATTTAAACGAGTTATAAACAAGTGTCAATCTTTTTATAGTTATTATCTCTTAAAAACACGCTATTTGTTTTGACGATGGGAACTAATTTTTAAATTAATTAATGCAACTAATATGTTCTGAATTTGGAAAAATATACATCATTTTAGAATTCTAAATATCAAATATAGTTTAGGCCAAATTTTTGGTATTTTTCCGGAAACTTTCATTTTTTGATGAATAGTGAAACCACTAAGTGGTAGTTAAAAAAATGAATTTTTCATAAAACATAATTTTACCGCTTCTGTGAGTGGAATTTCAAAAATATGAGAGACACAGTTAATATCAAGGACTAAAAAGTTGTTCAATGAGATGAAAATAATTTTTGGTAATAGTAACTTTTTAATTTTTTTTTACCAAGGTTAAAAGTAAATAGGGTAATTTAGGGTAAATATGATATTATTATTACCCTAACACATGTACTAATTCTATTGGACAAGTGTAATCCGACCAAAAACAACCTTTGGAATAAAATATGACCATTTAGGCCCACTTGGATTAGATTAGGACATTTATGATTAATTTATTTAAAGATGGGTTAAAATAGTTAAAATCAAAGTTTAATAAGTATATAATTTTTAATATGGGGTTATACAAAAGATAAATTCGACTATAAATATTCATTAGAAAGATAAAATGATTTTATACATAATGGTAATTTATTTGTAATTTTTATACATTATATAATTTAATTTATATATGACACAATGATGATGCAGTAATTACCATAATAGTGAAAAATTAGAATAATTGATATTATAAATACCTAAATAAGTATAATTTGAGACTTTTAATGAATTAAACTAATTTTCTAGATTAATATGACATGTTAGGATTAATTTAATTAACTTTTGTCGAAGTAATCATTCTGTTATTTGTTTAAAAAAAATCAACTTTTGAATAGTGTCAAAATTGACATAAAATTGTTTTTAAAACAAATATTATATTATTAATTTTTATTTTATTCCTAAAAATCTAAGGTTCGGACAAATGACTTAGATACGGTTATATATATTATTAATACACAACTTGGGGTCTCTTGGATGTATATGGTATGTTTATTAACTATATAATATAAAAATACAAAGTGACATGGTAAATGTCAATCTAATTAACTAAGAGTTAAAACTAAAAGATAAGGTTAATATATTGATCTAACTTGTCTAAATTATATTGGATGATATGATTTCGACCAATCCCCACCTTATACTCGAAATAAATCAATTTGGAGATATTTAAAACCGAACTTGACTTTATAATAAAATAATATTTTTAGTTTTTCCAAAGGAGCCCCTCTCCTCCCTTATAAAGGGCACCTCCTCCCTATCTTCCTCACACAACTTTGAGCCTTCAATCTCGGCCAGCCCATGCCAAATTCTCTTCTCCGCTTCCCTAGAAACATCCTAGAGGTTCTGGTCTTCCTCAAAGACCAATTTTAGTGCCCTAAGAAGAGGTCTCAAAGAGGCGCTTCAAAGAAGAGGTAATTTCGGTTACCGATTCTTTCACCTTTATTTCTTCTTCCACTTCTTCTTCTTAGGTTTTTTCATTATGAATTAATAACATCAGTATCACTCATATACTGATATGTTATTATAAGTATGTAAAAATCCTATTTCACCATCTATCCATCCTACAGAAAACGAAATCACTGCGCGTGCGTACGTACGGAATACCGTCTCCACGCCGTGGTGAAATCTATTTCCCACCACCACCTTACATGGATGGGTATAATGGTGTAAATAATAACTATATATTATTATTTTAAAGTGATATTGATTCTGAAATAGAATACATACACTCCAATACAGTCCCACGATCATGAAAACGATATCATCGCTCATGCGTACGTACAGACTACTGTCTCCATGACGCGATGAGATTCATTCTCCACTTTAAACCATTCATGAATGATTATAAATTATATATAATAAGTAATCATGAAATATATTACATAATAATGATATTGGATTTATGTGTATATATATGAATTTCATCTACTTAATTCCGTTCAACTCAATAAGGAAACGAAAACAGCGTCCATGCGTACGTACGGCCTACCGTCTCCATGAACGGTGTATTTCTTTCCATTTACTGATTTATTATATATATTTATATTCTGAATATATATATATACAAATCATGTTTTATATTCTGGAATTAAGTAACCATGATCTAAGTAATCATATGAATAATTACAAGTCAAATCACGGACGACAAGTGAACCAATTTTACCCAAAACGCTCTTTAACATGGAATTTAAAAAGAACGGGTAATATAAAGTCATAAGTGAACCATATATGATATCATAACAATGAATATGATTCTGTAATATGTCAATGACATTGTTTAAATCATTATACAGGGGGTTCAGACACTTACGAAGCAAATCGGACCTAAGGTAAGGGAAATATCACAATCTCATTTTTATCGGAGATTGTTTATACTTTGTTATTTAATGGGTTGTATTTTATCATCCACATCTATGTTTCCTCAATAGGTAATAGTATTTTCCATCCACCTACAATTGTTTAAATCCAATTTTACCCTTTGGTGACTTTTTATTAAAGGATACGAAAGGAATCTTTTGTGGTTTTTCATACGAGGTACCTTTTGACTTTTTTGAAAAAAGTACGAAGAATGTTTTTTTAACTTATACGGCATGAATGGATTTTTAAAACATTATTTCCAATAAGCATACTTTACAAGTTTTCAAGTTTATTTTTAATCAACTTCCTTTAGTTTAAAATTTTATGACATGTTAAGAAAGGAAAATGTTTTTGAAGTAGAAAGGATATTTTCCTCAAGAATGGAGTTCGAGTGTTTTATCAAAATTATTTTCCATCTAGGATCATAAAGGGTTCTGTTTCTATCCCTATTTTTACATTGATTTGACTATGTTGTGATGGAATTATTTTTTATGAATTTCTTTATCTTATATGAATTGTTTTATGATGTCACGATGTTTAAGATTCCCATTTTTATTACTTGGGTTATGCTATGATGTATGGTTTATGATTTTGTGGCACACATAAGAATGGTATCATTATGAGATGGGTGGGACCTATATCTCCCTCCAATTCATTGGGTAAAGATTTTATATCTCATGAGATAGACATGGCTTGAATGGTAGGTTATACCGGTTCAGTGAAATAGGACTGAAACGAGGGTGACTCGGTTCAGAAAGGGACTTTGTCCACTAAGATAGTCTTGCCATTGACTAACAAGAAATGATTCCATATTATTATGTGTGCATGACAAAAAGTTTAATGTTTTAAGTTATGATTATTGTGATTACATTTCACTGCCATGAGTTATCCCAGGTTATGAAATTATGATCTCTTTTACAGGTTAAGATTGCCAAAAGTTATGTGTTTATGTATATGATGTGATTGATATTTCTTTTGTTTACACTTACTGAGCATTTGAGCTCACCCTTTTATGTTTATTTTTCCCCAGGATATAATGAAAGGTTTTAGGTATAAAAAAGGAAGATCTTTATGGAAGATGTTGAAGATCGTTCACCAGGAATAGAAGATTATATTCCGAGTTTCCAAAGACACTAAACTATTACGATCCTTGTGTGTGTGTTTTTGTTATGTACTAAGTATTCCACAAATGTAATGTAATGTCAATGTACGTCATGCTTTGGGTCTCTACAGTTGGTATCAGAGGAAAGGTTTAGTCAACCTTTGGAAACTAGGATGCCAAAACGTTAGTGAGATCCCTAGAGATATTTCTAAGGTATGTCTAGGGATGTCCCTAAGGTTAAGTATACGTATAGGTTATAGTACTAGAATTACGCTAACGATCATAGAATTAAACCTAAGATGTTAGATATTGAAGTTACTCCCCCTTTATTATGTTGTTTTCCCCAGCATGATTTTTTCCTCTCACGCTATTCTTTTTGGGTTTTAGACGATGGTTGGAACCCGAAGGAACCGTGTTGATCAACGCAATGGACAATGCAATGATTGTCCTCCTGAACAAACAAATTTTATGGGAGATGGAGTGCAAAATCTTATTACTATACTTACACAAGCTATGAATCATTCTGGACTTCCAAATGAGCAGAGAAGTGAACAATATTCTATTGAGTCCTTCATGAGGAAACATCCACCTTCTTTTAGTGGGTCTTCTGATCCACTTGTTGCTGAACAATGGATCAGTACCACTGAAAAGATATTTTCAGTTATTCAATGTTCTGAACATGATAAAGTCATCTTAGCAGTGTATCGTTTGGAAGGTGATTCTGATCAATGGTGGAATCTTATTAAGAATACGAGGCAAAGGGATGAAATTGAGTCCATGGAATGGGACGAGATCAAGAACATATTTTTCAATAAGTACTTCCCTCATATTCTTCGAACAAAGATGGAGAAGGAGTTTCTTGAACTAAAGCAAAAGGATGATGAATCTGTTGGTATATACGAAGCGAATTTTACAAGACTTGCAAGGTATGCATCTGGCATTATCATCCAACCTGAATGTAAAGTTGATCGATTTTTCCGTGGCTTAAAACCTAGTCTTTGAAGGGCATTATCAATAAAAGACATCAGTAGCTATGAAGAAATTGTGCGTTGTGCTATCAAGTTAGAAATGGAAGTTGGTGTTACATATACATCTCATGTTTTTGACAAGAAACGATAGATGGAGTTCAAGGAGAAATCTCAGAATAATGGTGAAAAGAAGATGAATGTTTCCTTATGCTCAAAGTGTGGAAATAAGCATGATGGAGATTGTCTTAAAGGGACTAGAAAATTTTTTAAGTGTGGAAAAGAAGGTCATCGAGCATCTGAGTGTCGAGGTAATGGAAAAAGGGTTTCTAATGATGTGAAAAAAGCAAACACAGCAGAGAATGCACCACCAACACTTCAATGCTTCAAGAGCAAGGAAATGGGGAATTATGCTAATAAATGCCCTAATCCAAGGGTTAGTGATGATCGACTTGAGGAACCGCTTATGGAAAAGGACAAAGGGAATTCACATGTGATCACTATTGGTGATGTTGAATATGACAACGATGTGGTGGAATGATTAAGTGTTTATGTAATGGGATTCCAAAATAATGTTCTATCATGGAGTATTGGAATATTTTCTGTATTGGTCTAATGTGGTATTCAAAGTGATTGAGATATTTTTGGAAATAAGATGATATGCACATAATGAAGGTAAAACGACAAAATGAAATGTTTAACAATATTCATGAGCTCATGATTGATATATGGACTAAGTGATATGATGGTTTGAGTATATAGAATTTTGAGGATTTTGGTATGTGGAAAGTGTTAACTTTTAATTGAATTCATGTTTTCACTAAGGTTCAATGGGTATTCATCCTTCAAGAGAATACATGATTAAGGTATTCACATGTTTGTAATTTGAACAACAAGATATATCTTATGATATATGGGGGATAAATGATGGCATTCACGTGATTGTTCTGTGACATTTCAAGTAATAATTTTCATTATACTATGAGCTTTGACAGAAATATTTTCGATAAGCCTAAAGATTAGAATGGATTATGTTGGACATAAGTTAGGATAAAACGTTTTTCGATATTATTGATGGGATGTTATTGTAATATATCTTTAGAAAAAGGAAAACCTGCAGGACGGGCGACAGCCCATCACGTCGAACAAGGCTGTGGGAATCGAACCCACAACCGAAGTGCGACTGGCCTTTATTGCCTACCACTAGCCTACAGGAAGTCCCTGTTTAGTATAAATTAGTTTTATTATATTAAGAAGTATGATATATGAAGTATAAGTCCATTTTAGGAACCATATATGATTAATATCACTATATAATGACATATGTATATTTAATTACTTTTTCTAACCTTTTGTTTGAGACAGATGGAATGACCCGCCATTCTATCACATGATCTGCTAACACTTCACGAATAACAAATTCAACTTCATTAATTTAAGAGATGAAGTGGAAATTGTTCAAGGCATGAACAACAGTGAGATTGTACCAAAATAATATAAGTATTTATTCTAATTTAAATTCTTCAACTTTAGGGAAACAATCTTGAAAACCAAAAATGTTGTCCAAGTGCCCTTATATCTGATTAATCAGATGGTACCTTAGATCGTCACAAATTTATGGATTTGTGATTGTTGTCTTTTCCATAGCCATGTTCTCTACCACTCTCCATCAGAACATGATGGTTAGATTTTTCTTCCATATCCATATTTTCACCTATGTGGAAACCCAGTGATTAGTTTATTTGGGTAACCGTTACGGTTCATAATTTTGTTTTTAAAGACTGGTTTTGGTATTCCTTTTTACGATGTGGGATTCGATTAAAGAAACTTTCAAGTAGTAAACCATTTATAACCCCGACGAATTTCAAGGGCAAAATTCATTTTAAGGGGGGTAGAATGTAACACCCTGAGAATTTATGAAAAATACTCTTTTTATTAATGTCTTGTGTTGTACGCTACACCAAAAGGAGCTTTAACAACATGCATCCTTGACTTTCCATGCATTACACGCAATCACGACCTTCCTCGATATCTTGTGTCGTACGCAATACCGCGTTTCACTAAACAACGATAAGCTATTAAAATATTATTAAAAGTAGTCGTTATGAATAGTAATAACCACTTTTTGAAATTTTGTAAATTTTATTTTTCAAAATGGACTTCATTTTTGGATTCGGAATATCGAAATTATCTTAGGGTGAAATTTTTGTACTTTTCGGATAACTTCCATATTCTGATGAATAGTGAAAATTATTAAATTATAATTAAAAACAACTTTTTAAATCGAAATAATTAATAGTGATAAATTATTAATTTGAGTGGTTTTAAAGTATATTTAGAATATATTTTCACAATTTAATACAATGTTGGTCATTGGATGTAATTTCACATTTAAAGCAGTTATAAACAACTGTCAATCTTTTGATAGTTATTATCTCTTAAAAACACGCTATTTGTTTTAACGACGGGAACTAATTTTTAAATTAATTAATGCAACTGATATGTTCTGAATTTAGTAAAATAGATATCATTTTTGAATTCTTAATATCAAATATATCTTAGGCCTAATTTTTGGTATTTTTCTAGAAACATTCATTTTTTGATGAATAGTGAAACCACTAAGTGGTAGTTAAAAAACTGAATTTTTCATAAAACATAATTTTACCGCTTCTGTGAGTGAAATTTCGAAAATCCAAGAGACACGGTTAATATCAAGGACTAAAATGTGGTTCAATGAGATGAAAATAATTTTTGGTGAATAGTAACTTTTTACTTTTCTTTACCATTGTTAAAAGTAAATCGGGTAATTAAGGGTAAAAATGATATTATTATTACCCTAACACATGTCCTAATTCTATTGGACAAGTGTAATTCGACCACAAACAACCTTAGAAATAAAATATGATGATTTCGGCCCACTTGGATTAGATTAGGACATTTATGATTAATTTATTTAAAGAAGGGTTAAAATAGTTAAAATCAAAGTTTAATAAGTAAATAATTTTTAATATGGGGTTATACATAAGATAAATTCGCTATAAATAATCATTAGAAATCTAAAACAATTTCCTACATAATGGTATTTTATTTGTAATTTTTAGACATTATATAATTTAATTTATTTATGACACAATGATGATGCAGTAATTACCATAATAGTAAAAAATAAGAATAATTGACATTATAAATACCTAAATAAGTATAATTTTAGACTTTTTATGTATTAAACTAATATTATAGGTTACTAGGACATGTTAGGATTAATTTAATTAACTTTGGTCTGAGTAGTCATTCTGTTATGAGTTTCAAAAAAATAAACTTTTGAATATTGCCAAAATTGACATAAAATAGTTTTTAAAACAAATATTATATTATTAATTTTTATTTTATTCCTAAAAATCTATGGTTAGGACAAATGACTTAGATAAGGTTATATATATTATTAAAACACAACTTGGGGGGTCTCTTAGATGTATATGGTATGTTTATTAACTATATAATATAAAAATACAAAGTGACATGGTAAATGTCAATCTAATTAACTAAGAGTCAAAAATAAAATATAAGGTTAATATAATGACCTAAACTTGTCTAAATTATATTGGATGAGATTATTTCCACCCATCCCCACCATATCCTCTAAATAAATCAATTTTAAGCTATTTAAAACCGAACTTGACTTTATAATAAAATAATATTTTTAGTTTTTCCAAAGGAGCCCCTCTCCTCCCTTATAAAAGGGCACCTCCTCCCTCTATTCCTCACAAAACATTGAGCCTTCAAGCTCGGCCAACCCATGCCAAATTCTCTTCTCCACTTCCCTAGAAACATCCTAGAGGTTCTGGTCTTCCTCAAAGTCCAATTTTAGTGCCCTAAGAGGAGGTCTCAAAGAGGCGCTTCAAAGAAGAGGTAATTTCCGTTACCGATTCTTTCACCTTTATTTCTTCTTCCACTTATTCTTCTTAGGTTTTTTCATTATGAAGTAATAACATCAGTATCACTCATATACTGATATGTTATTATATGTATTAAACAATCCTATTTCACCATCTATCCATCCTACGGAAAATGAAATCACCGCGCGTGCGTACGTACGGAATACTGTCTCCACGCCGTGGTGAAATCTATTTTCCACCACCACCTTACTTGGATGGGTATAATGGTGTCAATAATAACTATATATTATTATTTTAAAGTGATATTGATTCTGAAATAGGATACATACACTCCAATACAGTACCACGATCATGAGAACGATATCATCGCTCGTGCGTACGTACGGACTACCGTCTCCACGACGCGATGAGATTAATTCTCCACTTTAAACCATTCATGAATGATTATAAAGTATATATAATAAGTAATCATGAAATATATGACATAATAATGATACTGGATTTATATGTATATATATGAATGTCATCTACTTAATTCCTTTCAACTCAATAAGGAAACGAAAACAGCGTTCATGCGTACGTACGGCCTACCGTCTCCATGAACGGTGTATTTCTTTCCATTTACTGATTTATTATATATATGTATATTCTGAATATATATATATATAAATCATGTTTTATATTCTGGAATTAGGTAACCATGATCTAAGTAATCATATGAATAATTACAAGTCAAAACACAGACGACAAATGAAATAATTTTACCAAAAACGCTCTTTAACATGGAATTTACAAACGAATTGGTAATATAAAGTCATATGTGAACCATATATGATATCATAAAAATTAATATGATTCTTTAATAAGTCAATGACATTGTTTAAATCATTATACTGGAGGATCGGACACTTACGAAGCAAATCGGACCTAAGGTAAGGGAAATATCACAATCTCATTTTTATCCGAGATTGTTTATACTTTGGTATTTACTGGGGTGTGTTTTATCATCCACATCTATGTTTCCACAATATGTAATAGTATTTTACATCCACCTACAATTGTTTAAATCCAATTTTACCCTTTGATGAGTTTTTAGTAAAGGATACGAAAGGAATCTTTCATCGTTTTTCATACGAGGTACTTTTTGACTTTTTTGACAAAAGTACGAAGAATGTTTTTTTTAACTTATACGGAATGCATGGATTTTTAAAAAATTATTTCCAAGAAGCTTACTTTAAAATTTTTAAAGTTTATTTTTAATCAAATTCTTTTAGTTTTAAATTTTATTACATGTTAAGAAAGGAAAATGTTTTTGAAGTAGAAAGGATATATTCCTCAAGAATGGAGTTCAAGTGTTTTATCAAAATTATTTTCCATCTAAGATAATAAAGGGTTCTGTTTCTATCCCTATTTTTACATTGATTTGACTATGTTGTGATGGAATTATTTTTTATGAATTCCTTTATCTTATATGAATTGTTTTATGATGTCACGATGTTTAAGATTCCCATTTTTATTACTTTGGTTATGCTATGATGTATGGTTTATGATTTTGTGGAACACATAAGAATGGTATCATTATGAGATGGGTGGGACCTATATCTCTCTCCAATGAATTGGGTAAAGATTTTATATCTCACGAGACAGACATGGCTGGAATGGTAGGTTATACCGGTTCAGTGAAACAGGACTGAAACGAGGGTGACTCGGTTCAGAAAGGGACTTTATCCACTAAGATAGTCTTGGAAATGAGTCTTGACTAACAAGAAATGATTCTATATGATTATGTGTGCATGCCACAAAGTTTAATGTTTTAAGTTATGATTATGGTGATTAAATTTCACGGCCATGAGTAATCCCAGGTTATGAAATTATGATCTCTTTTACAGGTTAAGATTTCCAAAAGTTATGTGCTTATGTATATGATGTGATTGATATTTCTTTTGTTTACCCTTACTGAGCATTTGAGCTCACCCTTTTATGTTTACTTTTCCCCAGTATATAAATAAAGGTTTTAGGTATAAAAAAAGGAAGATCTTTATGGGAGATGTTGAAGATCTTTCACCAGGATTAGAAGATTATATTCCGAGTTTCCAAAGACACTAAACTATTACGATCCTTGTGTGTGTGTTTTTGTTATGTACTAAGTATTCCGAAAATGTAATGTAATGTCAATGTCTTTCAAGCTTTGGGTCTCTACAGATTTCATAATTGAATATTAACTAAAAATATGATTTTTTTCATTAAAAACAATTTACAAAGTAACAATAACAAACTTAATGCATATTCTCTATACAAAAATAATGTACATAATCATAGTGCTAGGGTCTTGTTAAATAACCCCTTATAACACCTGTATAAGACCATAGGGTAAGGTGTTTAATGGTGACAGACTCTTGGGGAGGCTCAGATAACATCGCTTGGGTGGTAATATCTATTAACTTCTACTTCTCTTATAGGCGGTTCCATTCAAGCTTAATGTGTTAAAGGTTATCTTTGGATTGGTCAAGAGAGAATCCCAATGATGCAACCTCATTTCTGAGCTCTAAAAAATGGGCTTCATATGGATTAATTATACTAGATGAAGTAATCTCTTCCTTTGTCTGGGTAAATCATATTTGTTAAAGCTCTATATTTTTACTAATCATGTGATCATTGTTCATTGGATATATTAGCAATGGTCACAATTATTAATGGTATTTTCAAATCCAAAAACATAAAACCAAAGAAATGAATATGTTATATAACTGTTTTACATAATAATAAATTTAATTAGATTGAGAGGAATTTTCATTAATGAATTTTTAGGGCGTTACAATCTTCCCCACATAAGAAATTTCACCCAAAAAATTTCCTTTTCCAATAATTTAACTAATTTGAGTAACTCTGCCTTATCACTTCCTCTAGTTCCCAAATTTCCACTTCAATCTTGTGGTTTCTCCACAACACTTTCATGAGGGGCATTGTCTTATTTCGTATAACTTTTTCCCAACAATATAAGATGGTTCACCGACTTCTGTTAATAGGAGAGGTCATTATACAATGGTACCACGTCTGGATTGAGTACATGCGATGGTTCAGGTATGTACTTCGTCAAGTGTGATACATGGAATGCATCATGTACTTGAGATAGGTTTAGTGGCAGTTCTAGTAGAGAGGCCATATCTCCAATGTGATCAATGATCTCAAAATTGTCAATGTACCTTGGTCTAAGCATTACCTTCTTCCCAAATCTCGTAACTATATTCCACGTTGATATACAGGGAAATACCAAATCTCAAACATCAAACACTGGGTCTCATCGATGATTGTCAGAATATCTCTCTTGTCATCTCTGGGTAGATTTAATGTGTTGTTGGATGGTCTTAACCTTTCCACCATTTCTTAGACCATTGCGGGACCCTAATGTTTTCACTCCCCAACATTATCCCAACATTTTTGTGTTATTCACCCCTTCTTATAATGGGATTCATAAGGATCCATTTGGATCCATTAGTGGAAATTGTTAATGTAAGAGAACTCATTCAGAGGAATGTGTTGATCCCATCCTCCATTGATTTCCATAGAGAATTCTCCCAACATTTCCATAAGTGTTTGGATAGTCCACTAATATTGGCAATCAGTTTGAGGATGACTATCCATTCTGAAGTTTAGAAAAATATTCAGAGCATATAGAAGACTCTTCCAGAACATGGAGGTGAATCTTGTATCTCGATCAATTACAATATATAGTGGTACTCCATGTATCCTTACCAATTCTCTAATATATATCCAAGGATGTTGATCCAATTAGAAATCCTCTCAAATTCTTATGAAGTGTTAAGTCTTTGTAAAACGATCCACAACAACCCAGATAGAGTTATTTACTTTGGATAACTTGTATTGTCTTGTGAAGAAGCCCATGGTGATGTTCTCCCATTTTTATGAAGGTAAGGGTAATGGTTACATCTTCCCCTTAGACTTCTACCTGTCATACTTCAAATACTGACACATAAGGAACATTGATGTATACTCAGCGATCCCCTTCTTAATGTTATCCCACCAATAATTCTCTCAGAGATCTTGATACCAATTTGTGTTTCCTAACTGAATAGAGATATTAGAACTATTCTCATCGTCCAAAAGTTCAATATTAAACTTGGGATTTGATGTAACACATAGTATTGTACCAAATCTCACAATTCCTTTTCATTAATATTGATATCTGAGGATCTCCCTTTTCATACAGTCTACACTTTCTTTGGATTTCCCACATCATCCTATTGAGCATCCTTTAAACATTACAAAAGATACGGTTGAGCAATCATTTGTCATAGTCTTAATGATATTCCCTTATTTATGATTCCCATTTCCATATCCATCAAATTTAAGATGATTGGTTCATTTTTAATTCTCATCAGTGATTGATTTGCTAAGTCCATTCTACTTTGATCATCTTCACTATATACACTTTTACATGGTGGTAATGGATTGATCATTCATAGTCTTTGATCATCTCTATCCATCATTGTTAGTGCATGTTCAACGCTTTTTATGTGAAAATATGCTTGAGGATTTTTTGATCTATAATTATTTCATACTTCTCCCCAAAGAGGTAATACCAAAAAAAATACAAATAGAAGATCACTGAAGCAAATTCCAGATCATGTGTTGTATACTTTTTCTGATGAAATTTCAATTCCCTTGAAGAATAGGTAGTGACTTTGTCATTTGGCATTAACACATAGCCCATACCCTTCTTCAAAGCATCACTGAATACCCCAAAACGTTCTACATTTATGGCTAGTGAGAGAACAGGCATAGTGAGAAACCTCCTTTTCGTCTCCTCGAATCTCTATTCACGTTCTTCAATCCAATAAAACTATAATCCCTTCTAAGTTATCATGGTAAGAGGGTTGGACAATCATGAGAAATTTCTCACAAACTGGTGATAATATACATCGAACCCTACCAAGCTACGGATATATATTACTATTGTTGGCCTTAGTCATCCCTCAATTGCATCTCTCTTGGATGGTTCCACATATATCCCATTTATTTTTATGATATGACACAATAATGAGACATCCTTCTACCAAATCTCACACTTTTTGTAATTTGCATTGAGCTTCTCCTTTCGCAAGGTCTCTAGTAGAGTGCTTAGAATGCCTCTCATGCTCCTCCTTGGATTTGAAGTATATTAGAATATCATGTAACACCGCAAGATTTTATGAGATATATTATTTTAAATTTAATTGATCTTATATTTTACACTACACCAAGATTAGCTTGTACTATACGCAACCCCGTATTAGCTTGTAGTATATGTAACACTATTCATGGATCGTGTAACACACAATTTCAAGTTCGCAACATTGAGTGAATATATATATGTATATATAAATATATTCAATGAATAAATGAATTATGTTTGGATTCTATTATAAAAAACAATAAAGAAGTCTTGGACTAAACGCAACCCTGACTTGGCTTGCATTTCACGCAATCGCAACCTTCCTCAATAGCATGTGTTGTACGCAATACCGGGTTTCACTAAACAACGATATATGTTTATAATATTATCACGAACTAAATTTTATGAATATTATTAACTAAATTTTGAATTTTATAACATTATTATTCATCTTACACATTTTCTAGAACATGGTATGAGAACAAAATAAATTTTTCGGGTAAAAGAAGTATTTTTCAAAAAATGAAGTTTGCCGCCTTTTGATGGCGCACCCACATTAAATATAGTTTTGACATGTTTATAAGTTCAATTTTACAAAATAAAATTATAATTTTGAATCAGGATATAAAAATTTACATTGGATAATGTTTTGATATTTTTCTAATAACTTTCATATTTTAATGAAAAGTAAAAACATGTTATATTTTAATTAAAAAAAAATTTCATCGTAATAATTTATATAGTTAAATTATAATATTGAATGGTTTAAAAGTATAAATAGAATATATTTTTTCCTTTTAATATAATTTTTTTCATTATCATTGATTTTACATTGAATTTGTAGGTTAAATCAATTCAATCTTTTGCAATGTTTTAAACAAAAACCCGTTTTCATTCGACAACGGGATTAATTTTAATTTAATTTCTGAAACTTCTGTGTATTGAATTTGGAAAAATGGATTACATATTTGGAATCAGTGGGTCCAAATTATGTTAATAGGCTACTTTTTATCTGTGGGTATTATGAATAGTAACTACTGTAAATGTTATTTACCGTAGTTAAAGGTAAGTCGGGTAATTATGGATAAATATAAGATTATAAAATTACCCTAACACCTTCCAAAATATTATTGGATAACTAAAGCTCGACCCATATCACATAAGTCTCAGATTAGATTCATTTAATGGACTTTTTTCCATGAAAATAATTTAATTATTATTAAAACCAATGAAAGTGACAACATGTCACTTTCTTAAATCTTATAGATATAATAATTTTAATTTTGTTATAAACTTAATAAACCTTAGAAAATTAATAGTCTCCAGAAATATAATAAAATTATCTTCATCATATGAATTTATTTAGAATTATTAGGGATTAAATAATCATCATTAAAGGTGACATAATAGTGTTGTTGAAATTATTTTATTAAGATAAATATCAAATAAATGGTTTTAAAAATATTAAAATAAATAATATATGAACTATTTAATGTTCTCCACTTATTTTCTAGATAAATATGACATGTTATGAATCTATTAATTTTTTAATTTCTAACATATCTTCACTATATTGTTTATTTAAATTCAAATAAATGAATAGTGTCAAAATTGACACTATTGTTATTTTATAAAAATAACATATTACAAAATTGTTTAAAAATCACAAAAATATTTAAAATTTATAAATTTAAATTTATATGCTCTAGAATGTCATAAAGTGTCAAATTATGGAAAATTCACAACACATTTGTAATTATTTATAATAATTTAATATTTAAATATTATTACCACAAATAAAATTAAATTGATAAATAAGGATAAATAAAGTTGATAATGTTTAAAATAAATTCCTAACATGTATAAATTTTATTTTTTGATGATATTACAACCCTATTGCATCTAATATTTGGATATTAGACATTTTGAAAGTTTTTATGTGGGGTTGGGATTTAATATAAACTAATATTTCTTATATTTCCAAAGGTGCCCCTCTCCTCTCTTATAAAAGGGCACCGCATCCCTCTCATATTTACACAACCTTCAGCCTTCAAGATCGGAAAACCCATGCACATTTCCCTTCTCGACTTCCCTATAAATATTCTAGAGGTTCTGGTCTTCTTCAAAGACCAATTTTAGTGCCCTAAAAGGAGGATTCAAAGAGGCGTGTCGAAGAATAGGTAATATCTATTACCGATTATTTCAAATTTATTTCTTCTTCTACTTAATCTTCATTAGTTGTTTCATTATAAAGTAATAAAATCAGTGTCACTCATATACTGGTATGTTATTATATATATAAAAAAACCCTATTTCACCTTCTATCCATCCTATGGAGAATGAAATCACCGCACGTGCGTACGTACTGAATACCGTCTCCACGCCATGGTGTAATCTGTTTTCCACCACCACAATACTTGGATGGGTATAATGGTATAAATAAATAACTGTATATGTTTATTGTAAAGTAATATTGATTCTGAAATATTATACATACCCATAGATAGAACTCCACGATCATGGGAATGATATCATCGCTCGTGCGTATGTACGGACTACCGTCTCCACGACGTGATGAGATTCATTCTCCATGTTAACCATTCGTGAATGATTATAAAGTATATATACTGAATAATAATGAAATATATAACATAATAATGATAATGTATTTATGTATATATGTATGTCATCTACTTAATTCCATTCAATTAAATAAGGAAACGAAAACAGCGTTCATGCGTACGTACGGCCTACCGTCTCCATGAACGGTGTATTTCTTTCCATTTATCGATCTATAATATATATGTATATTCTGAATATATATTATATATAAATCATGTTTTTTATTCTGGAATTATTTAATCATGATCTATGTAATCATATGAATAATTACAAGTCAAAACACGGACGACAAATGAAACGATTTTACCTAAAACGCTCTTAAACATGGAATTTACAAAATAATGGGTAATATAAATTCATAAGTGAACCCTATATGATATCATAACAATGAATATGATTCTTTAATAAGTAAATAACATTATTTAAATCATTATACAGGAGTTTCGGATACGTACGAAGCATATCAGACCTAAGGTAAGGGATAATTTATCAATCTCAATTTTATCCGAGATTGTTTATTTGTAAGTATTTACTAAGGTTATCTTTATCATCCAAGACCATGTTTTCTAAAAATGTTTTCATGTATGTTTAAAGTTATTTTAAAACATTTTTGACTTTTACTACATGGTATGTAAAGAATCGTTCTTTTACGAGGTACTTTTTGACTTTTCCAGCAAAAGTACGAGAAATTTTTTTTGTTAAACTTATACCACATAAAAAGATTTTTTTGGTTTTATAAAGCCTTATTTTCATGAAGCTTCTTCCAAGAGATTTCATGACTATTTACAAAAAAATCGTTTTCTTTTAAAATTGCATGTCATTTTGTGAAAATAAAATTATTTTCATGAGGAAAGAATATTTTCCTCAAGAATTCATTTCAAGTGCTTTATCAAAACCATTTTCCATCTAAGATGACATTATTTCATATGTTTATGTATCAAGTATAATGTCTCTATTGTTTACATGGTTTCAATTTTCTTATGATAAATTGATATCTATTTGTTTTATATGGATTATGTTATGATGGGATGATGATTATGAAACCCATTATTTTTATTTGGGTTATGATGAATGATTTATGTTTATGTTGTGGCACAGTTAAGAATGATTTCATTATGAGATGGGTGGGACCTATATCTCCCTCCATTGAATTGGGTAAATATTTATATCTCATGAGATAGACATGGCTAGAACGACAATTTAAACCGGTTCAGTAGTATAGGATTGGAACGAGGAGTGAACTCGATTCAGAAAGGGACTTTGTCCACGAAGATGGTCTTGGCAGCAATGCCTTGGCAACTATGGAAATCATAAAATGTGCTGAATGGTTTCACAATTGCATGTTTTATTCCCATGCTATTTTATAATGCTTAATGTTTCTTTATGATCTATGTCTTATGTATTTCCATGTTTTTTCTCATTGCTCACGCTTTTGATGTTTAAACATTATGTTCATGTTCTTAAGTTTAAATGTATATGATTTGTTTTATTTTATCCATGATTACCCTTACTGAGAATTTGAGCTCACCCTTCATATGTTTTCTTTTCCCCAGGATATAAAGAATGGTTTTAGGTAAGAAAACAAAAAGGGAAGATCTTTATGGGAGATGTTGAAGATCTTTCACCACGATTAGAAGATTATGTTCCATGTTTCCAAAGACATTGAAGTATTATGAACCTTGTGTGTCAATTTTTGTTATGTACTAAGTATTCCACAAAACTAATGTAATGTTCATGTACGTCAAGGTTTGGGCATGTAGAGTTGGTATCAGAGGAAAGGTTTAGTCAACCATTGGAAACTAGGATGCGAAAACTTTAGTGAGATCCCTAGATATATTTCTAAGGTATGTCAAGGGATGTTCCTAAGGATTGATATATGTATATGATATAGTCCTAGAACTATGGTAACGATCATAGAGTTTAACCTAAGATGTTAGATATTGATGGTACTCCCCCTTTACTATGTTGTTTTCCCTAGAATTATTTTTGCCTCTCACACTATTCTTTTTGGGTTTTAGAAAATGGCTCGAAACAGGAAGATTCATGATAATGGAGGATATGACGGACAATGGAATGATATTCTTCATGAGAAACCAAATGAAACGGGATTTGGAAGTCCAAACATCGTTATTATGCCTAATCAAGAATCTCATAATATGATCAATAATCTCAACTTTGGTAAGTTTCCTGACTCAGATAATAAGAGAAAGATAGAGTTTCATGATGATCATAGAGGAATGAAAGTTCAATTTCTGTCATGTAAATCATGTGGGAAGAGGCATCGGGGAGATTGTTTCCAAGGAATCAGAAGATGCTTTGGGTGTGGAAAAGAAGGACACAAAGCCAGTAAGTGCAAAGGAAAAGGTTCAGTTAACACCATAGACAAGGATAATGGTATTGCTACGACATCAAAAATGATTAGATGTTTTAAATGTGGAATGTACGGGCATTATGTAAACCAATGCCCTAAGGGAAAATCTCATGAAGAGAATCAGCATGGTCATATGGGTAGTATTTATGTGGATGATGATGAGGAGACTACAAATGATATATGAGATAAAAGAATTGTTGAAGCTCAGTCAGTTGTTTAAGAGTAGTGGAATTATTGTATGTTTATCAGGAGTTATGTTGTATAGTTAATGGTACTATGGAATAAAGAATCATCTAAGGATTGTTACACTATTTTTTTTCTTAAATTATTTGAAAATATAAGTTGAATGGTACCAGTAACCATGAAAGGTTATTCAGATATTTTTGGAAAGTAGATGATATAAACATAATGAAGGGATGAGAAGGATAATGAGATGTTTGATTGTATTCATGAGCTCATGACTGATATAAGGACTAAGTGATATTATGGTTTGAGTGTATAGAATTTTTGGGATTTTGGTATGTGTAAAGTGTTAAAATTTAACAGCATTCATGTTTTTACTAAGGATTGATGGGTATTCATTTTTCAAGAGAATACGTGATTAAGTTTTTCACATGATTGGAGTGTGACCAAAAAGATATATGAGAGATAAATGATAGTATTCACATGCTTTTTATATGGCCTTTTTAGTTATCGATATCTTTATACTATGAGTTTGGACAGAAGTATTTTGGATAAGCATAAAGATTGGAATGGATTATGTTGAACATAAGTTAGTATTGTTTAAGGATAGAACTTTTTGACATTATTTTTGAAATGCTACAATAGTAAAGTTTTAGAAAAAGGACAACCTCCAGGACAGGCGACAACCCATCACGTCGGACAAAGCTATGGGAATCGAACCCACAACTGAAGTGCAACTGGCCTTTATCGCCTACTGCTGGCCTACAAGAAGTCCCTGGTCAGTAGAGACTATTTTTATTTTATTAAGTAGTATGATATATGAAGTATAAGTTCATTTTTGGAATCGTATATGATTAACCTCACCATAGATGGACTTATGTATATTTGATAACTTTTTCTAACCTTTTTTTTGAAACAGATGGAATGACCCATCATTCTATCATGTGATCTGTTAACACTTCACGAATAACAAATTCAACTTCATTTCTTTAAGAGATGAAGTGGAAATTGTTCAAAGCACGAACAAAAGTGAGATTATACCAAAATAGAGAAACTATTTCATCTAATTCAAATTTTTGAACATTAGGGAAATGATATTGAAAACCAAAAATGATTTCCTAGTTCTCTTATATCTGATGAATCAGATGGTACCATAGATCATCACAAATTTAATGCTTTGTGATTGATGGCTTTTTCATAGCCTTGTTCTCTACCACTCTCCCTCAGAACTTGATGGTTAGATTTTTCTTCAATATCCATATTTTCACCTATGTTCTCCTATATGGAAACCCAGTTACGAGTTACTTTGGGTAATCGTTACATTTCTTACTTCTTTTCTTAAAATTACGTTTTAGTATTTTTTTACGATGTGGGTTTCTATGAATATTAAACGATTTATAACCCCAACGAATTTTGAGGACGAAATTCATTTTAAGGGGGGTTGAATGTAACAACACAAGATTTCATGATATATATTATTTTTAATTTCTTTCATATTCTATTATACAGTACACCAAGATTAGCGTGTACTATACGCTACACCGTATTAGCTTGTAGTATATGTAACACTATTCTTGGATCGGGTTACACACAATTTCAAGTTCGCAACATTGAGTGAATATATATATGTATATATATATATATTCAATGTATAAATAAAATATGGTTGGATTCTGTTATACAAAACAACAAAGAATTCATTCACTACACGAAACCCTGACTTGGCTTGCATTACACGCAATCTCGACCTTCCTCGATAGCGTGTGTTGTACGCAATACCGGGTTTCACTAAACAACAATATATGGTTATAATATTATTCCGAAATAGCCGTTATGAATAGTATTGACTAAAATTATAATTTTATAACATTATTATTCATCTTACACATTTTCTAGAACATGGTATTAGAACAAAATAATCTTTTAGGCTAAAATAAGTATTTTTCAAAAAATGCAGTTTTTCCACCTTTTGATGGCGCACCCACTTTAAATCATGTTTTTGAAATGTTTATATGTTTATCTTTACAAAATAAAATTATAATTTTGAATCAGGATATAAAAATTTACCTTGGATAAAGTTTTGATAATTTTCTGATAACTTTCATATTTTTATGAATAGTAAAAACACGCTATATTTTAATTAAAAACAACTTTTTTCATCGTAATAATTTATATAGTTAAATTATAATATTTAATGGTTTTAAAGTATAAATAGAATATATTTTTATAGTTTAATATAATTTATGTCATTATCATTGATTTTACATTGAATTCGTAGGTTAAATCAATTCAAACTTTTTCAATGTTTTAAACAAAAACCCATTTTCATTCGACAACGGGATTAATTTTAATTTAATTTCTGCAACTTATGTGTATTGAATTTCAAAAAATGGATTCCATATTTGGAATCAGTGGGTCTAAATTATGTTAATAGGCTACTTTTTATTTTTGGGCGTTATGAATAGTAACTACAATAAATTTTATTTACCATAGTTAAAGGTAAATCGGGTAATTAAGGGTAAATATAAGATTATAAAATTACCGTAACACTTGCCAAAATCCTATTGGATGACTAAAAGTCAAACCATATCACCTAACGGTCGGATTAGATTCATTTAATGGACTTTTTCCCATGAAAATAATTTAATTATTATTAAAACCAACGAAATTACAACATGTCACTTTATTAAATTTGTAAGTATAATAATTTTAATTTAGTGATAAACATAATGAAACTTCTAAAATGAATAGAATCCAGAAAGCTAATAAAATTATCTACATAATATGAAATTATTTAGAATTTTTAGGTATTAAATAATTATCACTAAAGGTGACATAATAGTAATGTTGAAATTATTTTATTAAGAGAAATATCAATTAAATGGTTCTAAAAATATTAAAATAGTTATTATATGAACTATTTTATGTGATCCACTAATTTTATAGATAAATATGCCATGTTATTAATCTATTAAATCTTTTTTTGAACATATCTCCTGTATATTGTTTATTTAAATTCAAATAAAGGAATAGTGTCAAAATTGACACTATTGTCATTTTACAAAAATAACATATTATACAATTGTTAAAAAATCACAAAAATATTAAAAAATTATAAATTTAAATTTATATGGTCTAAAATGTCATTAAATGTCAAATTATGGAAAATTTACAACACATATGTAATTATTTATAATAATTTAAAATTTAGAATATTATTACCACAAATAAAATTAAATTGATAAATAAGGATAAATCAAGTTGATAATGTTTAAA
Source organism: Viscum album (assembly GCA_963277665.1). Lineage (NCBI taxonomy): Eukaryota > Viridiplantae > Streptophyta > Magnoliopsida > Santalales > Viscaceae > Viscum > Viscum album. Next base: position 153,171 of record CAUJRU010000407.1, on the reverse strand, counting down.
ATAAATTCCTAACGTGGTGAAATTTTATTTTTTGATGCGATTATAACCCTATATCATCTAATATTTGGATATGAGTCATTCTAGAAGTTTTTATATGGGGTTGTGATTTAATATAAACTAATATTTCTTATATTTCCAAAGGTGCCCCTCTCCTCCCTTATAAAAGGGCTCCTCCTCCCTCTCATATTTACAAAACATTGAGCCATCATGCTCAGCCAACAACTGCCCATTTCCCTTATCAACTTCCCTAGAAATATTCTAGAGGTCCCGGTCTTCTTCAAAGACCAATTTAAGTGCCCTAAGTGGAGGTTTCAAAGAGGCGTGCCGAAGAAGAGGTAATATACATTACCGATTCTTTCAAAATTAATTTCTTCTTATACTTACTCTTATTTAGTTGTTTCATTATGAATTAATAACATCAGTATCACTCATATACTGCTATGTTATTATAAATGTGAAACAACCCTATTTCACCTTCTACCCATCCTACGGAAAACTAAATTACCGCGCGTGCGTACGTACGGAATACCGTCTCCACGCCGTGGTGTAATCTGTTTTCCACCACCACCTTACATGGATGGGTATAATGGTGTAAATAAATAACTATATATGATTAATGTAATGTAATATTGATTCTTAAATATTATACTTACATATCAATACAACTCCACATTCATGGGAGTGATATCATCGCTTGTGCGTACGTTCGGACTATCGTCTCCACGACGCGATGAGATTCATTCTCCATGTTAACCATTCATGAATGATTATAATGTATATATACTGAATAATAATGAAATATATGACATAATAATGATACTTTATTTATGTATATATGTATATCATCTACTTAATTCCATTCAATTCAATAAGGAAACGAAAACAGTGTTCATGCGTACGTATGGCCTACCATCTCCATGAACGGTGTATTTCTTTCCATTTATCGATCTATTATATATATGTATATTCTGAATATATATTTTATATAAATCATGTTTTATATTCTGGAATTAAGTAATCATGATCTATGTAATCATATGAATAATTACCCGTCAACACACAGACTACAAATGAAACTATTTTATCTAAAACGCTCTTAAACATGGAATTTACAAAAGAACGGGTAATATGTAGTCATAAGTGAACCATATATGAAATCATAACAATGAATATGATTCTATAATAATTCAATTACATTATTTAAATCATTATACAGTAGGATTAGATATGTACGAAGAATATCAGAACTAATGTAAGGGATAATTTATCAATCTCATTTTTATCCGAGATTGTTTATTTGTAAGTATTTACTGGGTTTATATTTATCACCCAAGCACATGTTTTCTAAAAATGTTTTCATGTTTGTTTAATGTTTTTTTACCCATTTATGACTTTTACTACATGGAATGTAAAGAATCTTTCTTTTACGAGGTACTTTTTTACTTTTCCGGAAATGGTATGAGAAGAATGTTTTTTTAACTTATACGGCATGAAAGGATTTTTACAGTTTTATAAAGCCTTATTTTAATGAAGCTTCCTCCAAAATATTTCATGATTATTTACAAAAAAATCTCTTTCTTTTAAAATTTCATGGCATTTTTTTAATAGAAAATTATTTTCAAGAAGAATAGATATTTTCTGCAAGAATTCATTTCAAGTGCTTTATCAAAACCATTTTCCATCTAAGATGACATTATTTCATATGTGTATCTTTCAAGTATAATGTCTCTGTGATTTACATGGTTTCACTTTTCTTATGATGAAATGATATCCATTTGTTTTATATGGATTATGTTATGATGGGATGATGTTTATGAAACCCATTTTTATTATTTGGGTTATGCTGAATGATTTATGTTTATGTTGTGTCACAAGTAAGAATGATTTCATTATGAGATGGGTGGGACCTTTATCTCCCTCCAATGCACTGGGTAAAGATTTATATCTCATGATATAGATATGGCTGGAATGGAAAGTAAAACCAGTTCAGTAATATGGGACTGGAACGTGGGGTGAACTCGATTCAGAAAGGGACATTATCCACTAAGATGGTCTTGGCAACAATGCCTTGCTTACTATGGAAATCGTAACATGTGCTGAATGGTTGCCACAATTGCATGTTTTATTCCCATGCTAGTTTATCAGGCTTAATGTTTCTTCATGATCTATGTCTTACATACTTCCATGTTTTATGTCATTGCTCACGCTTTTGATGTTTAAACATTATGTTCATGTTCTTTAGTTTAAATGTATATGATTTGTTTTATATTATCCATGCTTACCCTTACTGAGCATTTGAGCTCACCGTTTATATGTTTTATTTTCCACAGGATATAAATAAAGGTTTTAGGTAAGAAAAAAAGGGAAGATCATTATGGGAAATGTTGAAGATCTTTCACCATGATTAGAATATTACGTTCCATGTTTCCAAAGACACTAAACTATTATGATCCTTGTCTGTCTGTTTTTGTTAGGTACAATGAATTCTGATAATGTTATGTAATGTTCATATACATCAAGCTTTGGGCCTCTACATATCATCTATAAAAATTACCAATTTTTTTAGGTAATCTATAATGTCTCTATTCTTCAAGTCCATGAATATTTATTGATCATTAGGGATTCCAAAATGCATTAATATGAATTCAGAGTGCTCGTACCATGTACAAAAATTAGTCTTGGGGATATCCTCCTTCTTCACCCTTACTTGGTAATATCCTAATCACAAATACACCTTGGATAAGTATTGTTATCCATGTATTTTATTTAAAAGTTCATCAATTCATGGTAGAGGATACTTGTTATTTATCGTGATTTTTTTAATCTCACGATAATCAATACAAAGATGCATTGACCCATCATTCTTCTTGATGAAGAGGACTGCTGCACACCATGGTGAAGCAATAGGGTGTATAAACCCTATATCCTGATTCTCATGTAGTATTTTTTTAGCTCCTCAAGCTCAAAAACACCCATTTTATATGGAGTCATGGATATTTGTAATTCCATTGGAATAAAATCTATTGATAATTCAACATCTCTTCTAGGACGAAGACCTGGAAATTCCTCCGGAAACATTTCAGCTAATTACCTCACAATATTCATGTCTTCAAGGATGGTTTCTTCATAGAAAAAATCATCTAAGCAAGATATGTGTTCACATAGGGTAGTAATATACACACTTGATATGACAGTGCTAAAGAAGATTCATCCTCTTCCATGAACTAGAACAGAATCAGGGGTTGATTCGGCATATGGAGAGTGATTTCCCTCTCATAGAAATTTATGTTGTCTTTATATAGGGAAAGTCAATCCATGCCAATAATTGCATCAAATTCCAATAGATGATGTATGACAAGGTTCACTGGGATGTTCAATACACATATTATGATAGGGGAGGAGTTATATTTAAGGGATTCAGTTATTTCCCAATTTGAAGTTCTAACTGATATCTGTACTTCCATGATTTTTTGCCGTGTGGGTATTGTTTTACTAAAATTTTGGGATATAAAAGATTGTATAGAACCAGAATCAAAAGGTATGTTCACTATTATTGAATGAATAACCAGCATACCATTCACCACATCATTGTCAGGGGTCACTTCGGTGGTAGTGAAAGAAAAATATGTCCCTTTCTTCCTTAGAGGTTGTTGGTTGCCTCTAAAAACCCTTAGCTTAGGGAACTCGTTTGCCAGGTTCCATGGTTATTTGTAGTTGAATCAATGAAAAATGCATTGAGGGTCGAACAAATAATTTCTCTCCTTTCTCAAAGCCCTGGGTTTTTCTTTTCATTATCTAATTGATAGGTGCCCTTCTCTTCTACACCTAAAGCATTTCCTTGTCCACTTCAGGCAATTTCCGAGGTGCTTCTTTCGGCACCTTTAGTAATTGGGGTACTGGATTTTCTTAACACTGTTGGATTTATCTATTGGACTACAAAAATTAAATTCCACCTTATGATTTTTATCCCCATGATACCACGGAGATTTTCTTATCTCCATTTCGACCTTGAGGGCACATCGAACAATTTTCTCATAGCTATCAAAGTCACTAATCGCCAGGGCTTTCCGTAGGCTAGGTTTTATCCCACCTAGGAAGCAGTCAACATCGAATTATGGTGTAACAAAAATCCAGAAGCACATTGTGAAATCTTAGTGATGTTTACCCTATACGCTCTGATGGATTATTATTTTTTCTTCAGAGCAGGGAAGTCCCTTTCCATCTTAAGTCGTAGTGTGTGCGGAAAATATTTATCAAAATACATTTTCGTGAAATGCTTCCATTCCAATGCCTCAATCTTCTCCTCAGTATTTTTATTCTTGATCAACGTAAACCATTGATCGACTTCACCCCCCATATGATAATTATCCAGAATAACATTCTATTGTTTGGAACATTGAATAATGGAGAATATATTTTCAATGGAGTTGATCCATTGCTCAACAATTGAAATATCAAATGATTCATTAAATGTATGGGTCATTTGTCTCATGAATCAATCGATTGAAACTTATTCATTATTCATGGGGGGGGAACATTTATCTCTACACTTGTTTCTATTCAAAAAATGAGTTAACTGAGAGAGTATTTTGAAAATGTTCATTATTCCCACTCCCATGGGATTGGGAATCTCATTAGAACAGTCGTCACATTTATCTTCACATCGGTTAATAACCTGAGTCCTCTTATTAAAAGCTATTAGATTGAATAAAAGGAATGTTAGGGGTAACAAATAAAGGGAAATATAAATACAAAAATATATGACATATATATTACTTTTATCTCCTTAACATATAAATTTATATCCTTCAATCTATGTTATCCAAGATCTACTTCCCAACATATATTCTTAGGTTATTTTTTTTCTTCCCATCAAAATTGTTCATACAAAGCTTGTGAATTTACAAAAGAATATCCCCCAGGTGTTTTGTAACTAAGTGTGTACCAAGGAAAATTGTCGTGCACAAGTTCCCATTCGAGTTTAGCTCGAAGCGGTGTTTTCTGGTTTTCCCCCTAAAAACATATGTGCCAGAGAAGCCTCTAATTGCTCGTACCCAATCATGTATGTATTTTATTAATAAACAACATACTCAATAATTACCAAAATTTGGGTTTGTTTTTATTAAGCTTAGTATTATTCCTAATACTTTCACTATGGTATTACAATCCTAATCCCAAATATAACAAAACCTATCCTCTGATACCAACTATAACAAACATACTCTTTAGTTCACACCTAAACATTATTTATTACATAAAACCTTCACCTGATACAAAATAAAAGATGGAGAGGTCTAATTTATTTGGGTATTATGATCATTACATATCAGCTTAAAACATGAAATACACGTCTTTATCGAAAACATCTTTTACATGACTATACACATTTCTTCATACTTAGCATTGCATGGGATAACCTGCGAACATACATTAGAAAAGGGAGTGCTATAAATACCAGTAATGAAGTAAAAAAGGAATAAAATGATTAATACATTACATGTTATGAAATAGGCATATCAATAGACTATAATAGAAACATGAACATAAAGGCCTGATATAGCATGATTATCATAACATGGAAATGTGCAAACAACACATAACATGGTATTAACATGATCCAAGGCTCATTACACTCAGAGAAGGAGTAAGCAGTTACTTTACTTGAATTATATTGAGTAAAACCATCATTTAACATGAAATATCATGATACAAATCTTTACCCAATGCATTGTAGTGTTATCAGGGCACACCCTTCTTATTCATTTCATTTCATGCGTAAGTATGCCCCATTGATCATATAACATAGATTCATTAAACAACATAATTTATTCCATCATATAGGAATGTGGAATTAATACATGAAACAATATAATAAATTAGAAAATTTTCATAAATTTGAATACCCTAGATAGAGAAATGGGCATGGTATTCACTACACAATGACTTTGACTTGGAAAATTGCAGTGCAATTTCGGCAACATAACAACAAGACATAAGAATTCATAAAAATATGGTATATGAGAGAGAAAGTGGTGTCTAATCACATGTATGTGCAAGGGATAGTAAGGGGTCATATATATATACCAACATATTATGTGGTATTTAGATTCATAATAGAAAAAGAATTGTAGGAATGTAAATGAAGAGAGGGAAATCCCTTGCGGAATTTCTACATGGTAATAGTTGTACATGGGAAGAATTAATGACAAATAAAATGGGTATATCATCATTAAAACAAAGTTAGTAAGTACAAGGGAGTTGGGAAATCATACCCCGTCATTTTTAATTGAATAGAAAAATGTATATAATTATAGAGAAACTTGGACAAAAATGAGAATGGATGAAATCCCTTAGATGGAAGTGTGATCCCAAAGGATTGGGAGGGGCTTCAGAGAGGCTTCGTGTGAGAATGGGGCACCTTGGGTGGATTTTATGATAATGAGGGTAGGGTAGGGACGTTCTATAAGGGTTTTTAGTTTAGATAAGTGGGATATTGCGTGGTTTTATATAGGAAAAGAGAGGGAATTATTTATTATTTGGGTTTTTTTACACCACACATAAACAAATCAAAACCACACACCAAACCATGGTTTTTTCATATGGTTTTTTCCAAAGGGGAATGGAAAAAAATATTTTATAAGGAAAATTTACATACTTATTAAAATATTAGTCTTTCTTATGTGGAGGCGAGTCACACTCTCAAGGAAAAAATTTTAAAATGTTAAAATATTTTATAAGCCTTGAAAGGTCCGCTAAAGCTTTGTAAAATAATTAAAACAAACCTATAATCACATAATTTTAATGTAAAAACATATATTGGCTGAACATAACATTTATTTTATTTTATGAAATCACTATTGGATCATTATGATGTCATAAAACACATTTTATAATTAAACAATAATTAATTTTCACAATAAAAATCAGTTGTCTTAGAAAATTATGAAAAATTCACCGTTGGCTAATTTGGACATCTTGATTCCAAAAATAATAATCATTTTATTTAAATAATTTTCAAAATATGTGAATTTTCTTACCTTTAAAATAAAAATTGACTTTATAAAAAATTCATGGATTTTGACAAAAACAACTTTTAAAACAAAATAAAAATTACAGTTGTATTCATAAAAATTACATGATCATTTATATTTAATAAAATGAAATTTACTAATAATATTTCATTAAAATATTATTTAATTAAAAAATATATTAATTCATCAAAATATATTTCTTCATTGAATATTAACTAAAAATAAATTTTTTCTTTAAAAAGTATTTATAATGTAACAACAAAAAAATGAATGTATATTATGTATACAAAAATAATGAACATAATCATAGTGCAAGGATATTGCTACATAACCCCTTATAACACCCGCATTAGACCAAATGGTAAGTTGTGTGATTGTGACAGACTCTTGGGAAGGCTCAGATAACAATCCTCGGGAGGTAATCTTTATTAACTTCCACTTCTCCTATAGGCGGTTCCATTCATGTTTAATGTGTTGAATCTCGTCTTGGGATTGTTCAATAGATAATATCAATGAATCCACCTCCTTTACATTATCTAAAAAATGGTCTTCATGTGGAGAAAATCTATTGTATGAGGCCATCCCTTCCTTTTTCTGAGTAAATGGGATTTTTTAAATCCCTATATTTATACTAATCATGTGATAACTCTTCAATGGCTATATTAGCAATGGTCAAAATTATTACCGATATTTTAAAATAAAAAAACATAAAAATAAGGATGCGCATATGTTATATAACCATTTTAAATAATAATACATTTAATTATATCAAGATGAATTTTCATTAATGAATGTTAGGGTCGTTACAACAAGATTTTACTATTTAATTATTCTATACTTCTTTTCCTCGGCATGTTGAGGTTGAGATAGTCTCGACCATTTATTTTTACCTACATGTTCTCTAATGGAGAAATAGAGATCCAGAATAATTCTTGAATATCATTCATGGTAAAAAAATATTTTTTTGTATCTATACATTGATTTTAACATTTGGGATGCATCTTCTTATTGGCTTTGAACTAATTCTCATACGAATTGTGTAATAATATTTTGATATTAAATAAATAATTTTCCATGAGGATACCCATGAAAAATTTCATTTAATATTAATTATATTATTATATTATTTTATTGTTTTAGTGGAGTTATTAGGATATCTAAATACTCATTAAGTGTTACCCTATGACCACCACCAAAACCCAATGAACATTCCCAAAAAAAGAGAAACATGTAGGGATATTTTGGCAAGAAATGAATTTTTTGGTGAGGAGTGAAAAAATGTTTCTTACATCATAATATGATGACCAACCAAAAAATAGTAATGTTTATTGAAATAAAATACTATAATTATATAATCCATGTTATAGGAAATTGACGTTTTATGACAGGAGATTTTGGTTTCACAATAAATGTTTGACCCTCCACACCATAACTCCTATGAGACACTATAATTTCCTTAAAACGGGAAATTAACATTAGTTTTCCAACAGAAAAATTTAACACAACCATTCTATATCCATTTCACTATAGTGTATTATATGTGAAAGGTAAGATTCCATAATAAGTGGTTGATTGTACTATAAGGTAATTAACTATTTTTTAAGGGAACAATCATATAAATTCATACTGAAAACCTAAAATTAAAATGTATCCCCCCATTAACACTTCATTCACAACCCTTTTGTTCAATTTTTTCACAGTGTGTGGAGATTATATATAATATTTAAAAAAATTAAAACTCCATTCAAACTAAGCTTTATGATTCTTCATTAAATTTAATTTTTAATTTCTCTGTCATCTATACCACTTCTTTCCTTAAATAATAATACTATTTTTAAACCATTTACTTAGTTACAACAATCCTCCTTTATCCTTCATAAACCCCATTCATTAATCTTTATCATTTCATTTCAAATAACCCATTTAGTATTTCTAGAGGAGAAAACACAGTCTCCCCTATCATGCACCCATCAACTTAGCCACATTAGTTTCAAAAGAAACCTAATAATAATTTTTATGATTCCTATTATTCTTCTATCCACACTCATTATCCCACCCCACATATACCCCCTAACCCATTAAATACCCATCCAAACAATCTAATTCCAAATATAAACATATCATATCCAAGTCTGAACCCTAGAATCAATAAAAAACAAAACTACCTCCTACAAGAAACACAAATATAAGACATATACAATCTCTAACGCCAAACACCATTCTAAAATAGAAACTATGACCAAAACACTAGGAACACCTAAAAAATAACTACACTCACCAAAATGGATAAAGCCACTAGCTTTCCCACCCAATTATACCACTAGCCTCACACTCACATCCCCTATACCACCATCCAAACTCAGGACACAAACCAATCTCAACAAAAAAATATGTTTCTTTAAAATTTTATGTCCCATTTTTATTTTTCAAACTCATAGGATTCCATGAAATCAATTCAGTTATGATATCCATACTTTCAAGATGGTAATATTGGGAGAAAACCAATTCACACCAATAAGACATTATACATGGATGATCTTAAGACTATTTAAATGGACTCCCACATTCATGTAGAATTATAATTGATGGATATGAAAATATTTTTTAGGTTAGAGAACATGATATTTATAAATTATTACAATAATTAACCATTAAATTATAGATCAACCTATAATTAAATATGTTATTACTAGGGTATCGGGAATGGATGCTGAAACTTTCATAATTTGAAGTTTTTATTTGAAATTATAATGAAGTATTTTTAGAAATTAATAAGTTTGAATCATTAGTGATTGATCCTTTTAGGTTTAATGTGAACGATTATAGGAATTTTTTGGGTGACGAACTTGAAAATAATCATGATAACCAAAAAGATACGAAAAAAAAGAAAAAACAGTACCTCTTATGAATCATTAACTATTCCATTAAGCATTCAAAACTATACAATTGGGAATTTTAGGTATTGGTGAGATTATTGGATGTAATTATTCTTTATTCTATATATATCCCTAAAAAAGTCAACATCATATGAAAATTTTCACTATACTATTAAGTCCAGTGGAAGAAGAAAAAAAGGGACCATTACAGGTTTAAAATTTATCAATTACTTGTCTATGAATCTAAAGGTATTCAATTCAACCTAATGCCTCACCACATATGGAAGTATATAGTTAATTAACTTCCATTTTTAGAAAACATGTGACTTATCTACATAGATGAGAGACAAAATTTATAGATAGAAGAGTATTCCATTGAGTCCTGGGTGGATAGGGGGGGTTAACATGGTCTTAGGTCACATCCATTACAAGGTCTCTCCATCCATTCTCAATACTTTATTTGTCACAAATGAAATACTAAAATAAAATTTAGAGGGAGTGGAATCAATTTTTTTATAGTTTTCTCAGTTCATTTTCAATACACTAAGGAATATATTTTATTACTTTGAGATTTACAATTCAACCCTACAAATTTTTCATCATCATTTATTGTATCACCTCAACATATTAGCCCTATTCACCTAGTATATCCTCCACCTTCTTACATTTATACCTACAAGATCCCCTTTCTATTCATATTTCATGATCCTAGGAAAGGACACCCCATCAACTGCCATTAACTAATTCACAACCAAAGGTAAAGGATGAGATACATATTGAACCCCCTAAAATTAAATTTTGACCTAAATTCTCATCAAATATATTTGATTCACATTAAAAACCACACTAATCTTATGAATCTAGAGACCCACACATCTATTCCATCTGCTATGATTGGTCTTGAGATACATCTGGGAACTACTTTAGAGGAGGTCAGAACTATTTCCCATCTATTAGAACTACCAAAATATTTTTACAAAGATGATTAGTAGCCTCAATGGGAGGCTATGAATCCTATGGATGCTTCCTTGGATACCTCAACCTACTATGTATATTATTTCACCAATTTATATTTACTCTCAAATATGTTTTCCATGTTTTTTCTGATTTTTATATTGTATTTTCTAGGCTGTATATTGTAATATACATTAAATATTTATTTATAAGACCTTTTCTTTAGATATTTAACTGCAAAATTATTTTAGTGTTAGTTGTGAATTGAGAGTAGTTTTTTATTATATTCCCAATTGCATTCATTAACATTACTTTTTCACGCCTTCTATTACCCACACAATGACATTTTATTTTTTCAAGGAGAATTATGAATTTATTTATTTTTTCACTAATTTTTCAGATGGGATTCAACATTTAAAATATTTACATATCTATCCTTCTATATTAAACATTATAAAAAGTGTTATATTTATGTGTTGTGGAAGCAACCATCACCCATTTGAATGTTTTCCCAAAGTTCACCTATGATACATAGTAAGTTGGAAAAACATTATTGAAACTGGGACATTTTTTATTATCTTAATTAAAAATATAATGCTCATTTGTTTCAATTATATGATTAATAATAACTTTTCCATTTCAATTTTGTTTAATCCTAATTACTAATTAATCTTTGGTATTTGTAATAAATTCATAGAATATTTTATTTAATATCTTGATAGTGAATATGAATACCTTGGGTGATTATCCTGTTTTACATGTTTCTTATTACCAATATTTTTTTAGATGAGTTTTTATATTTGTTCCCATAAATTTATTGAGATATACTCAAAAATATAAAACTTCTAGAACTTTCATTAAATATCATCAATGTGATGAAAGTAGAAAATGTAACTTTTAAAATGATTGTGGAATTTTCATGGTTTAGTCCATTTATAATAGAGACCCACCTATATGTTTTATTTTTATTTAATAAAATAGAGTCACCAAATATAATTCCATGGAAAATCCATATTAATAATAAAATTATATCCTTGATACCCCTACTCATTGGTTTAAGTATGGGGGAATGGTTATTTATATTATAATTGTTGTGCTAAATTGTGTAGAACATATAAGGTTCCCCCAAGGGATATTGGGGGAATTGTTAATGGTTTTATTCATTATATTTAATTTTTACCTCTTAAAAAATAAATAGAATTGGTTGTGTATTGATTAAGAAAAAATAATCCTTTTCAAAACCTGTATACATTTTATAAAAGTTATAATTATTTTCATGATGTGATCAAATATGGGATGAGTGAGGGTTGGAATATTTTTATCATGAATTTTTTTTTAAAAAAATTAGAGAGAGGGTAGGTGTTTATCAAGAATTGAATTTCATCTCTCATATCTAGGAGCATACATTGAGTTGGGGGAGATTGGGGGATATCTTTTCAGAATTTTGTTTACATTTAGCTTGATTTTTTATTAACATCCAAAATCATTTTCATTTTAACCTATTTTTTATCCATTAATTTTTTTATATCATTCATCTTCCTAGATGAAGCCTCAAATTGATTCGAATATTTTATTAATTACTATTGACATGTTATGTTAGATTATTTTTCAAATTATATATTAGATAATATTTGAATACATATGGTCAAGATCATGATTGTTGTCCCAATAGGATTTCACAATAACTACATAGGGAGTGTATTCAGTTCTCTGAAATTTTCATCGCTAAGAAAACAACAGTATTTTAAATATGACAAATTTTTGATATTTTTTTTCACAAAAGAAATATCATAAAACAATGCTAAAAAAATGATATTTTACATATAGATTATTTGTGGTTCTGGGGAATAGATATCCCCTATCCCACTCAAACAACAATATCATCTATGTGTTTAGTGATTTTCACAAGAATAGTTTTTTTTCTCGGGGATGTGATAAATTTTTATTAGGACTTAATGACTGATTCCAAGAATATGATATATTTTAAAACAACAAATTATACTCTAATTAGACTGTATAACGGTTTTACATTCATTAGTACTCATTTTTTTCACCATGAACCTTTACAAGAATGGTAAGAGATAAACATAATTTTTACAGGTAGAGATCATAGTTGTAAAATACAATTAAAAGATGGAGTAAATATCTAAGAAAGATGATAAGAATATATACCATCTCTAGGATAGCCTTCTAAAATAATATATGTGAATATTGAGATCGCAAATATTTACATTATGAAGTTTCTTCTTATTTTTGGTAAAGACGAGTAGCACAACAGAGATTTTAGATAATGATCTTGGTATATATATTAAGCGCTTTTGTTTATCTCTATTATATCAACTTCACACATTAGAGAAATTATAAAATTAATGATAAAAATTTTCCATTAATTTCACTCAAATATATCTATAAAATCTATAGCTTTTAATTTAAAAAATCACATCCTTTTTCAGAAATACTTCAAAAATACTACCAACCATTAAATTATCCTTTTACATTTTCCCTTTATCAATAATTATTTTTTATAATAATCATTTTTTCCAAAAAAAATTATTCAAAAATTAAATTAATACAGGAATGCATTAAAACTCACTAAAAGTAATCCCACAGTAAAAAATACTAGAATATATGTTGGAGTAAATGACAATAGACCACCACATAGACAAATTATAAAAATTTTTAAATCATATAACTGAAATGTTCCATGTAGCTATTATTCATGTTGACTAATTCTATACATAGAATGATATTTATGGAATTATTCACATAGTAAATTTGGTTAATATTGTCTTCTTGATCACATAGAAAAATTTTATGCTGAAAAAGAATTATATATCTATTGGGATACATGTAGTCGACTTCACCACATTTCCAAATCATAAAGCTCATTAGTCTATATAACCGAGTTACAAAACAAATTCATATACGTAATACATTTCTCATGTAAGAAATTTCATCGATGCAAGAAATTTCTATGTAGCTAATTTCACAACGTTTTTATTTCCCATAAGTGAATATATCATGTATTAAATTTACGTTGCATAATGATATAGATAGATAATTCACCATAAATCTAAAGTCCCCACAAAACCAATTTTTCTAGACATAAGAATATTTCATAAAACATACCAAAATTTCATAATTAACAATTTAAGTTTATAGATAATGATACAACCTAATGAAGTCATTTAAAATCCATAAACGTAGTAAGATATGAAGAGTATTTGAGATCATAAAAACATAATGTACATGAGATTGTTTGTAAAACATTAAAAGTTCTACAATCAACCCATTTTTATGACCACAAAATCCATGTGATATTTATCATTAGATATTAAAAAAAATTTGTAATTTGTAGAAAAGTTTACATATAATTGTCTTATGAAATCTAATGTTTCACTACCGTTATTTGGACACTTCTACTCCTAGTATATTTTTAGGAGAAATTTTCCAACTTTGTAACTTATCTACATTTTGTGTCATTAAAGATGAAGGATAAGGATTATATAAATACTGTTAATGTAACTGTATAATCCATAAAATGTTCTATTACTATTTTTTAACTAAATATGATGTCTTAGAAATAATATAACTCAGATATTTGAATAATTAAACCCAACCAATAACTATGAAAAACATATGAAATGAGAGAGCATGTAGTTTATTTATTTTCATATATGTAAATGATTAAATCCACTCAATAATAAAAAATAATAAATATTGTACATTTTTAGATGGACTAGGCTTATAAAATAGGGTCTTACTAATATGTTGGATTAAGTGGAGGTAATTTTTCATAAATTTTAGTCATTCAGTGGTTAGAGGGGGTTTTACCGGTGACATACCTTCTATCCCTATATCTGTAATAGATCCAATGGATGAATCAATAACAAACTTGTTATATAGATATTTGGTAGGCTAACCAATAATGGATTAAATAATACCTTGAGTTACACTGAAGTAACAATATTCAGTAGGAACAAATATATGTTTCTTTATAATATCATAGTATATGGTTCCTTCTTTAAAATGATCAATATCTTGAGAAATCATCTACCATGGAATTATTTTTTCTGATAAATATTTGATGGATGATCAACGACATTATATTATTTTCTGGTACCTGTTTAATTATCTAAATAAGTAGATCCACATTTTATTCTCCCTCTTAGATAATACATGGCATCTACACACATTCTAATTAATTTTACAATATATGACTATCACAAATATATAATAACCATAAATGACTATCTATGAATTTGACTAAAAGAGAAGAGAACATTCCTCAGAATCATCATGAAGGATTCAAGATAAATATAAATACATCTTTAAGGATAACATAACTAGGGATAAAGAATAGAAATAGATATACAATATAGAAGTTATATGAAAAAGATCATTATAATTCATTCTATAGAACCTTTCATACTAGCCACTCTTCCATTTATGGATTATAATTTCATATCCATATTCTTTATCATCTCAAAATATACATTGAACCACTTATTCAATAGATATATATTTAGGTTGAGATTAAGAACTGGTTATAGTAGTAGAATCTTGCATAACATGGACATATATATGATAGAGATGAGAAATAGGTGTCATAAAAACAATCAGTCTTGGATGTATGAAGACAACAAACTCCCAACATATAAGAGAACTAGAATAAATAAAACATCCTCATATTTTGAATATGGATAATCTTCTAAAGAATCTGAATGTAGGCATTGAATTTTATAATATGATTCATAGAAAGAAATTAAAAAATAACTGATGATTTCTTGAAACAGGGCCAATAGACATAGAAAAAAGTACCCAAATATCATTACAAAAATTCTGTGTATTTTTTAACATTCGATCAAATTCCACATAGTACCCACCATTTAATTTATGAAAAATATATTCATATACCAATATTGAAAAATGATTCTATGGTGTCATAGAACCCACACAAAATATCTATCTTCAAATCTTTCATTAGCATTGGTGTAAAAATGTCATACTCAATGGGTCAAATCTATGATGACACAGAATTTATGTCTAACAGAAACTGATCTACACCATTTTGAAAAATTGGAACAACCCAAGTTGACAATATAACAGATGTAGAGGACTAAAAATTCATGATTAAATATAATCTTCTTAACAAAACATGTCATAAAGTGTGAAATATATCCTTAACATCACCCTTAAAAGAAGTGATCTCATCAAGAACATTTGTATACATATCAGATGGTACCATGTGAAATTTATTTAAACATATATATTTTACATGAATCCATTACTAAAAGTTCATTAAAATTAGGAAATTTATGACAAGAATATTTCAAAAAATCACAATAACTTTCATCTCAATAAACAATTTTTCAAATCATTGTAATCCAAAAAGATATTATCCAACTCAGTTGAAAGATCGAGGAAAAAAATTCATTTATGAAATTTCTAAACTAATTTAAACTATGGGTGTTTCCTCATTAACTAGAGTAAGTTATGGAGTAGGTGTTTTATATGAATATTATATAGTCTCTAAATCCATATCACCAGCACCAGGTCAACTAGTTCATGAACCAGGAAAAGTTTGATCCACTATTTGGTGTTCCACCTCAACATTTGATATACCTTTAACACTATAAAAGATTACCATAGTCTCAAAAAATATCTTTAAGGGAAAAAAATAGTTGTCTTAAAAAATAGAATCACATGATGATAAACGTTTGTATCTCTATCATCTTCAACTTCTTGACTCTGATACGAATCTCCCAAAGTAGGGCTGGTCACAAAAGATTGAGGATATTTTATAGCTACTTGTAAATTATTCACATCCATAGTAGGAACCACACAATTAGTTGATACATCAATAGATTATGAGGTTTGGGATGGTTCCCATAGATCCAGAGTCTTGTCTATAATAAGGATCAATGAGTTTCATCTTAAATATAAATAATATAAAAAATTCATTAACAAAACCTAATACAGGGGGTTACCCTTGTCAAATATTACATTATCTCCCTCATTTAAATCCAAATTTTTTTCTTAAGAAACTGTGATATCAGTCTAATAACAAATTGTATTTCAATTTACCTTTCAATTATCAATAATGATTCATAAAAGAGACCATGTATCCTGGAATGTTGAGCTTCATTTTTTAAATCAAAATATATAATAAGTAAACATACTAAATAAATACACCTTCCCCATCTCTATAGCTATCTGTGATCTGACAATTTCATCAAAATGGTACAAAACATTCCAATAAGTTGGTAAATCCTTTGGTGTCTTCTCTGTATGAAATATTTTCAGAACATAAATTTGAAAACCTCTGTTGTATCAACTTTACATATATATAAAAAACTGAATGATGTTAAAATCCCACTCATGTGGATAGTAATGGATCTTTTCCAAATAAAATATAGAAACCATCACGAATTTACCATTTATAATTGATGAATGAATATCATATCTTCCATCAAACTATAAATTATAATTTATGAAAAACTATATTACATAATCTTTAAACTATAATCCACATTTACTCTCATAAAATACAAACTCGAAACCCTAAAACAGAAGTACCAAACATGGTATTATTTTTGTATATCTCAACCAATACATGTTAATGGATTTATAGCAGGAACCATACAAATTTAACCACTACCTTTTGATTTCATGGATTAACTAGAGATTCCCTCTTCTCCATTCTTTTATTTTCCCATTATATATAGTTGTTTTGGAGGTTCAAATGTTGTTGTGATCTTAGGGGTGATGGTTTGGATTTTGGAAGAAAGAGAATACATGAATAGATAAGTGGCATGAGGGATTATTATATATATTAAGGAACGAAATAGATTGAAAATATATTTCATTCTCGATAAGGTTTTATGTTTATTTTGACTCATATAATTACCTAAAATCGAAACCAAATTAAATGTATTTTATTTTTTAAAATGAAAAAATTTATATAGTGAAATAGAATAGAGATTTTAATTTTCATAAAATATTTAAAAATATAATAGTAATATGTAAAGTGTAATTTAAAATTTATCTAAATGTAATGATTTAAATTATTTTAAACTTGAATATAACCAATTATCATCAAATAAAATCACGAAGGTCACACACATATGGTTTAGTAAAAATATCTTCTAATTGTTTCTCAGAAAAGATAAACTGAAGAGTTATATGACATTAATGATAATGACCTCTCAATTAATGATATATTAAGTTTATCTTCTTTATTCTATATTTCTTTTATAGAATCATTAAAATTTTGATAGTACTAGTGTTATCATATTTTATTGATACTTGATTATAAATGATTACAAAATCAATTAGGGTGTTTTTAATCAACAACAAATATGTGTAAAAACTAAGAGTAGTAAAATATTCTAATCGGGAGGTTAATAATGAAATATAGTGTTGTTACTTTCTAGAATGAGATACCAAGGATTTTCCAAATTAATTGAAGGTTCCAAAATTACACTTCTTATATAGTCTACATCCACCACAATTGGCATATGAATATGTAGTCATGTCAAAATCAGATGTTTTTAGAAAACTAAATTAAAGAAATATTTTTATAGTTAAACACCATAAAATTCTTTTGGAATATTTCAAACGATATTCCCATGTATTTTCTTGAAATATTGAAAAATTACAGACAATAAACATAATATTTATTCTAATTGTAATAAAATAAAATAAAACCAAATTATTCATATATATATTTGTTTTTTGACTATTTTACCAACATTATCCATTTTATTCACTTCATTATAACTCTTAGCAGTTGTATGTACTTTAGAACTTCTATGTACAAAAGTTTCAAGTTATTCTAGTATTCATTTTCATTGAATTAAAAAATTGCCAATTTTTTTTATATTTATGAAAAAACTAAAAAACTATTTAACCAACCCTCATGATCATTTCATATTCAAATTTCATGAGTTTGAAAAATTCCTTACATAATTTTTTCATTATAGAACCAAAAACAGATCATCAACATATTTATGAACTAACAAAATATCTAAAAATAATGATTTTTTGAAAAGGTTACGATCATCCTTTCCTACTAAAAATACATTCGCTTAAATAATTGAACATAAATATTTATAGCAATAACTAGTTTCTTATTTAATCTCATAAATAAAATTGCTAAGTTTAATAAATGAATTTTGTAAATGGGTATTTTTAAAACCATGACGTTTTTCAATATAAACATCATCTATAAGAAAACAGTATAATTAAGAGTATTTTACATCCATAAGATATATTTTTAAATTAATACATGACACATATAATTAAATAATCCTACTAGATTATAATCATGCTACATGTGAAATTGCCGATTCATAATATATACATTCATCTTGTTTATATCCTTTTGCAACTAGTCTAGCCTTATTCCTAGTGATCATGACATAATCATTATATTTATTCATAAAACATATTCTGGTTCAATGAAATGATTTTTAGGGGGTCTATTAACTAATTCTCACACATTTTTCAAATTTAACTAGATTGATACTTCTTTAATTTAAAAAATTTACCTATAATATTCAATGTTTTCTGTAATAGATGCAAAATCTATTTGAGATCAAAATGAAAAAAAAATCGTATAAAATTTCCATTAAATCTATTAGTCATAATTCCTTATTCTAAAATTCTTATAATCATTTATAAGGGATTGTTTGTAATGGTTATATGATATCTATGTATAGCACATTATCATTCACTATTATAATCCAAAAATTGATTTTGTTCTATAAAATAATGTTCTTAATTTTTTTCCTTATTATTGTCAAAGAGAGTTTTGGGTCTCATGATTTCAAAATGATATAATAGTTTATAAATTTTAGTTATTTAGTTATCAAAAGAATCAAATTTATCAAATTTCACAAGATTTTATTCTTTAAAAAACATTATAGTTTTTTTAAAAACCTTTTATTCCCTAGATTTAGTGTAATAGCCAAGGAATATTCCTTTTGCAACCATTTGGTCAAATTTACAAAGATTATCATTGGTGTATATAATCCTTACATCCATAAATAGTTGTGTATCCGAATTTGGATTTATATTATTCCATATATTATTGGATTTATTCCCCAAAATATATACTATTAGAACTTTTTTAATGGAAGAACAAGTTGTTCTCACAAATTTAGACATAAAATGAGAAGGCATCTTATATACATATAATATTATTCTATAAATTTATTATAAAGTATTATTCCTCCTTTCAACAACACCATTATATTGAGGCATCATTGGGGTAGAAAAATTTTTTGATACTATGTGTTGAGCAATATGTATTGAAATCAGGATTTTCACATTATCCTTATTGGTCACTTCTTAGATAAATAATTCCTGGATCATTCTTTTTTTAAACCAATTTGCAAAAAATTATGAAAAAATAACATGATTCAATTTTATAACATAAAAAAACTCACAAAAATCATGAGAAAT
The DNA here is from genome assembly GCA_963277665.1 of Viscum album. Lineage (NCBI taxonomy): Eukaryota > Viridiplantae > Streptophyta > Magnoliopsida > Santalales > Viscaceae > Viscum > Viscum album. The sequence continues at coordinate 132,842 of CAUJRU010000407.1, read as the reverse complement.
AATCAATGAATAAATAAAAAAAAGATTTCCTAATAGTATTTTATTTATAGACATCCAAAAATCATTTTCAATAAGATCTAGGGGTATAGAAATGGAAAAATATATTATTGGTTTAAAATTAACCTTATCTTGATTTCCAATTTGGATTGCATAACATAGATTATTTTCGTTGAATTTTTGTTGTGGTAAATTTCAAACTGAATAATTTATAGAATATATTCTAAAAGAATAAAAATTATAATTTCATATAATTATATTCCAAATACAATATTTATTTTTTTAGTATTTAAAAGTTAAAATTTTCTATAATTAATGTATTAAGATCTTGAGTAGAGATATTCTAAATTATAGGTGAATTATATTTATGAGTTTTATCGTTGAAATATGTGTGGAACCTTAGGAGATTGTTGTCACCCTCTATGTTTTTAATAATAAAAAATCATGTCAAATATTAGTAATCATGTGTTATCGTATCTATTATACTTATTGAAGTTCCAGAATGTGTAATTAGGATTTTTTATGATCACATATATGTTTAGCACATTCTGATAATATTTATATTAAAATATGGTCCAAAAAAATATTTCCTATGGATGAGAGGCTGACACTAATATAAAATTGAGTCATCGATACTGACAGAATATTCCTGACTCACTGATGCCAATATCACAAAGGACTCACTAATACTAACAGAAAAAATACCTCACTCATCATTCAAACAAGTCACCGACATTTCAATTTTTTCACTGATATAAGGACTGACCTATCGACGCATGGTGCTACTAATACATGGTTCTACAAACACATGGTGATACTAGCGCACTGACATACGGAAAAAAGAATACACTTATAGAATGAGACACAAATATCAATATAAGGACTCACTAATGTAATGAGTCACCATCGCGTTATTCACCTAAAAAAGAGTCATTGATAGACTATAAAATTTTTATTTTATTTAATACTATTTGTAATGGTAATATTTTGAGTGTTTTAAAGAAACTTATTAATTAAATGATTTTCATTGACATATTTATTTAGGATGTCATAAATAAGAGGTAAAACACCCACCTAAAACATTAACATTTCATGGCTGTAAGAATATAAAAGAAAAGGACTCATGCTAAAATAAATATCTAATGAAAGATACATACAAAGATATGTGTAGACAGTGTAGTAAACCCACATGAGAAACATACATAAAAGAATAACACCCGAGGAACTCCTCACTCTTGATTTCTATGAACCGAAGAATTGTTGTCCACCAACGTTCAAACATCTTGGAAGAGTTAAACTAAACCAAATGATATGAACATATCATCTTCTTGGAAGAAAGAACATAGCACTCCATGACACAAAATTTCAGTTTATCTTTTCAGAATAGGACACAATATTCACATCAACTACACCCAAAGATTACAGAGTTTCATTTTATAATACACAGATCCATCTAAACCCTATCTAATAATTTTGGCTCTATTGTGTGACTTGTTATTACATTTTTGTACAGTGTGTGCATCTATCTATAAAACAGACATTGTCTTCTACATTGAACTAGAGGTTACAATATATCCTCACTGAACTATATTTTTACACTTGTTTATCCCACGTAGAACTATGGGGAGGCCCTGTGAGACCTCTTTGTATTTTGTTCCCACGTAGAATTGTGGCAGAGGTCTTGTGACCTGGATAATCTGTGTATTTTTGTTTAAACCCTGGTCAAGGATGTGGATCAAACCTTTTATCTCTATAGACTGATTGGTGGATATTGATCACCTAGTGGAGAGGACTAATTCTTATCTTGATACTGAACCTCTTATTTTTAATCTGTTATGTTTTCAAATTTATTTTTCTCTATTTTTTACCTATATTTCATAAAAAAATTCACATTGATATTTTTTCATGACTACTGTTTATAAGTATTTTGACTTATTATATAAGTTCTAATAGTTTTATCAATATCACATATTTTTACAACTCAGAAATAATCAATCTTCTGAAAAATTATGTGAACATACAGTTTTTTATAAATTCACTAATTTTATTAACTGACCAATTAAACATTAAATTGGAGTAATCCTTTATATAAAATTTTTAATAGAAATTTATATATATCTCTCAATTCACCCACTATTGAGTGTCCAATTATAAACCACATTTGAAATCAGAGGTTTCTTTAAAATTGTTTTCTACTATTTTCAACTATTATTTAGTTGTGTTTTAATGATCTCAAAATTTATGTTACTTATAAATTTTTAGCTCTTTAAAAATATTTTATTTAAATTGGATAATATATTGGAAGGTGATATTACAAACATACCTCCCTACTTTAATAAAACTAAATTTTCCCAGTGGAATATTAAGATGAAAATGCATTTTGAAAGTGTGGGCATTGATATTTGGAATGTTATAGAAGATAAATATGAAATAAGAAAGGCTTCTAGGAAAACTTGGAGTGATTCTTCAATGAATGATTATAATAAAAATTTCAAAGCTATGAATGAACTGTTTTATGGATTAGTAGATAATGAATTTAATATAATATCATTATATACATATTCCTTTGAAATATGGGTGACATTAGCTATATCACATGATGGAACTTATAATGTTAATGAAATTTGACTTAACTCTAATAAAAGTAAGTGTGATAATTTTAACCTAAATCCTGATGAGACCATTTATGACATGTATCTCAGGTTTAATGAAATTTTGAATACTATGGTATCTCTAGGAAGAAGTATTATAGATAGAGAAAAAACATGAGAATAGTTAGAGTCTTACCAGATATATTGAGATGGACTTCTATATTAATAAGAGAATCATATGGCCTCAACAATTTTCTAGTGAAGGAGATGATATGAAATTTGAAGATGTGCAAGGAAGAACTAAATGTAAAAAAAGAGTATGATGAACCCAAATGAAAATATGTTGCGTTCAAATCTGCTGAATCCAAACATAAGGACAGATCTGAAGATATAAAATAAACTTCATGTGATAAACAATCATCAATAGATAGTGATATGGAGATGGATCAGATAGAAATAAGGTTTATCAAATTCAATATAAAGAAGAAATTTTTTAGAAATCTTTGATGAAATGGTAAATAATAAAATAAGGGAACCTGGAAAAAGGATTGGAAAAGAGTTGATACATGATATGAGATAATTTCCAATGATTGAAAACAAACGGTACATGTGAAGGCTCACTATTCCAAACTAAATTATTAAGAGAAGTAAGAGGAAGAAGAAATAAAATACAATAAGGAAATGAAGGAAACATGGAGGGATTCTATGAACATCTTAAGTGACTCAGAATACTTTCATGATGAAAAGTATTATATGGAAAATGTTTTTTCATGATAATCACATCTAAGGTAACACTAAAATCTCCTGAACATAATTATTACTATTCTAGAGATGAAACTGATTTGAAAAACAAGACCAATGAGGAAATGAATGAATATTGTCGAATGATTAAAGATTCTTGTAATGAATAAAAATATAAATACAAATATTTAAAGAAACATCATTCTATGACTACCTATGTTAAATATGAACTTGCTATAAAAAGGAGAAAAATGCTTAACCACTAAAGGAAAACAATTTGCTTAATTTTTCAAATATTTAATTGAAAAATAACATAGAAATGTTTATCAATCGTATGGATATATTGGTTCATGTTCATGGAAAACAAGTTGCTACTAAATATACTACTTGAATAGGATACCAACCAGGAGAGAGGAATATTTCTAATACTCATTTAGTATCTAAATATGGAAAAGGTAGGTTTATTCCTAGTTTAGGAAAATTTTATGCAAGTTCAAGCCAAGAAACATATACTAGTGTTTCATGTTTTTCGAGACCAAATAATTTCTATTTATAAAATAAATTACATGTTTCTTATAGGAAACCCATGATGAAAATGTGGGTTTTTAAATCCCTTATCACTAATGTAATTAGACCCAAACAAATCTGGTTACCAGAATCTTTTCTTGTCATATATTTTTTTGTTGGAATGATGTTTGAAGAGCTCCTGTAAAATCTTATGGTACATGGACAATGGATACTCAATAAACATGATAGGAAATTATTCATAATTCCAGAATATAATAATGATTGATGGTGGTAATGTCACCTTTGGTGAAAATTTAAAAAATAATAATTTTCCTTGGCTAGTTTGGTAACTCTATCTCAGTTTAAATTTTTGAAGTTCTTTTCTTGAAGTATTAAAATACAACATACATAGTATCTCTCAGTTATGTGATTACGGTTCTAATGTTAAATTTTCAGATGATGCATGCAATTTTTTTATTTTTATATTGATTTTTTATTTTTTGATTTTAGAAATGAAAATGTTTTTGTTGTTTATTTATTTTATTTAATTTCTTAAATTTTTCTTATTTTATTCATTTTCATAAAGACAATTTTCTATGGTATAAGAGATTAGGACATCGCAATATACACTCACATAGAAAGATTACGAGGAAAGGATTATTCAAGTATCTTCCCAAACATAAGTTTCCAAATGGAAATATCTGTAATCCTTATCAAAGGAGTAAAAAACACAAAATCACTTTCAAACCAACAAAAGAAGTTTCAACTTCTCAACCTCCCAAATTCATTCACATGGACATGTTTGGACCATATATATTTTAAAGTCGAATATTGAAGTACTATGTCTATTTTCTTTTAGATGACCACTCTATATATACTTGGACCTTCTTATTGGCTCAAAAAAGTAAATATTTTCTCTTATTTAACCAAGTGTTCCAGATCTATAGAAAATCGTAGTGGTCATAGAATTAATACCCAAATGCGTGACCATGGCCATGATTTTGAGAACCCCGAGTTTAAAAAAATTGTAAAAAATTTTCTATAGTCATATTTTCCCCACTCCAATGAAACCCCAACCAAATGGAGTTGTAGAAATAAAAAATAAAACCCAGTAAGAAATTACTAGAACCATACTTAGTGTTACCTACCTATATACATCTCTCTAGAAGCTGTCAATAGAAAATTCTATATAATAAATATAGTCCTGATTACACCTATCCTTAAGATAACAACTTATGAGTCATGGAACAATAAATACCCCATTGTTAAATACTTCAATGGTTTTGGTTACAAATTCTATATTATAAACACTAAGTATAATATATACAATTTTCCTCCAAGAGTGATGATGAAATTTTCAAAGGTTATTCAATTTCTAGTAAAACCTATAGAATCTTAAATCGAAATGTGTGGAAGAATCATTACAAGTCATGTTTGATGAAACAGATCCACATGAGTCAAAGACATCTCTAGAAAATCTTGAGGATGATATTTCAAACCTAGACTTTAGTACTAAATATTCTGACCATCCTATTACGGAATCTATTAAATCTTCTAATTCTAGAGATTATCCAAACTATAGTCCTGATGAAGATGAACCTGTAATATAACCTGATGTGATTGTCCCTTCTTTTTCTAGACTTTTTATAACTATAAAGGACCATACTTTTGATGTTTTAGTTAGATATATAGACAATGGAATTCAGACTAAGGATTCTCTTAGAAATTAGGTTGAAGATCAAGCTTTCATGTCACAGCTTGAACCTAAGAACATAATTGATGATATCAATTATTAATTTTGGGTGATGGATATATAAGAAGAGTTAAAATAGGTTTGAAATTAAAATATGTTTGTAAATTAGTAGATTGACCAAAATACAACTTGTCCATATTAACTAAATTGGTGTTTAAGAATTAAATAGATGAATCAGGTAATATAGTTAGTAACAAGTCTAGATTGGTTGAAAAAGGTTATAGTAAAGAATAATGGATTAAATATGAGGAAATATTTTCACTAGTATCTATACTTGAGGCAATTATAATCATTCATATCAATGAAGCACATCTTGATTTCAAATTTTTTCAAATGGATGTAAAGATTTCATTCATAAATTGTTATATAAATAAGGATGTTTTTGGTGAACAACCTCATGTTTTAAAAAATCTATACATTCCATATAATTTTAAAAAATAACTAAAGATTCATTAGGTTTAATGAAAGCTCCAAGATCATGGTAAGATATTCTCAACACATTTCTTATTTATAATGGTTTTATAAAAATTATTGTTGAACCTACCATTTTTATAAAATGAATTAATAATGATTTTACAGTAGTAAAAATCTATATAGATGATTTTTTTTTGATATTCTATAAATTATTTTAATTGTTAATTTTTGAAAGATAATCCAAAGAGAAATTGAGATGCGTTCGATGGCGGAACTCAAATTATTTCATGGATTTCAAATATTTCTAAATAAATCTGGTATTGCTTTGAATCATAGTAAATATAATAATGATATTTTAAAAATATTGTCTTTGAATACACTAAGTGTAGTGAAACACAAATGAGTTTCACTTTTATGTTTGACGATGATGAAGTTTGTAAATATTTTGATCAAAAAACATACAAAGGAATGATGGTCCGTTTACACTACTTAACTTCTAGTTGGCTAGATAATATGTTTAGTGTGTGAATGTGTGCGTGGATTCAAGAAAACCCAAAATATTCTCATAAATGATATCAAAAAGATTTTTAAATAGGTATGATATTCAACCAATTTAGGATTGTTCTATCCTAGAAGAAAACCATTTGATTTGGTGTGTTATTCAAGTGCTGACATTGGTGGCTATAGGTTAGACAAAAAAACATCTAGAAAATGTCATGTTTTAGGAAAGTCTCTAGTTTAATAGTGTCAAAAGAAAAAAAATTATGTTTCATTATCTACTGCTGAATATGAATACATAGGTGATGTTATTTATTGTGCACAAATTTTGTGGATGAGGAAAAAATTACTAGACTATGGATAACAATCATGATACGTCTCTATAAATTGTGATGACACATGTTCTTTTAATATTTCAATGAATTTTATTTCACATCCTATGAAAAATCACACTGATGTAAGACATAACGTTTTGAGAGATCATTATAAATAGGTGATATCACTTCAGAATTAATTGGCATTGAACAACAGTATGATGACATTTTCACTAATCCATTGAAGACTGAAAGAATTATGTACATCAAAAATGAGTTATGAATGATCAAAATATCTGACCTTATGTTGTTATTCCTTTGATAATTTTAAGTGAAGTTATCATAGTAACAATATAAAAGTCACAAAATAGTTTCATGATGACACTGACAGTATGAAGCTGACATTTTCATGTCCACACTGATACTTTGTCATGCTGACATAGTTATCATGCCGAAACTGATGCTTTTTCATGCTTACACAGTTATCAAGCTGACACTAACACCTTGTCACGCCGACACCATTAGTGTTATGAAAAGTCTATCATGACGAAACCGATGACTCACTTTTTTATCTGTTTTATGTTTTTACCAAAATGATGATGTTTTATTTATTTTTTTGAGCCAGGTTTATGATTTAACATTTTGACTCAATATAATCTATAAATGGAATAAACTTGATTCGATCCACTCTACTTCTTTACCCTTACACTAACTCAGCCATTTCTCTCTCCCTACCCTCGACCTTCACCTACCGACCATCAAACTGAACTATAGGAATGGTGCTTGTGAAGGGAGCTCTAGAAAGTGGGCTAGGAAATGAGTCTCATATAGCTAAGAAATAATAAAGGGGAATCATGAAAATCTTCTAGACCTATGAATCATTATCTGGAAAACCATGTTGGTACTCCAGAAAAAGTGGTTATTATAGAATGGCTATTGGAAAGAAAGTATTTAATGCTCAGGGTGTTAAATGGTCATGAATGGATTGAGTGGGTGTTAAATAACAAGATTCTCTATTACCTGATGTTAGTGAATGAATTTCATATGAATGATGAGTTTCTGTTGGAGAGTAGTGATGTTTTCTCGATTATGTCCACAATGAAAGGCAAGAGAACCTCTCTTTCAACAAGGTAGTGGGAATAATGCCTTAAGGTACCCCATGAAGGAGTTCTTTATTATTATCAAGGTAGTTATCCACTTCATAGTGAGATTTTCCGCTTTAAGATAGCTCTAAAGGAGCTTGCTGAAAACAATGATCACAAGAGTCCTATTGCTATAGAATTTGATGGGGAGTGCAGAATTTGGTTGAAATTCATTCAGTGCAAAATCAATCCTAGGAAGAGGGAGTTTTCTTCATTAAAATGTAACTATTTATATTTTTTGTACCTACTGAATATGTGAATTAAGGTAAACCTAGGTAAATATTCCATATTTTATATCGATGAGATGATTAATCCTTCCTACAAGACCAACTTATAATTTTACCCTAGGACAATCTAAGGCATGATGAAGGAGATGAGATGTGTTAGTAATGCTGGTGAGATTTTTCTTGAGTGTGTTGGGGTCTTCTTATGCAAATAAACATATAAAAGGATGAAAATAAATTGGAACCCATTGAATAAATAATGGTTTATGGATGAGGATAAACAATATGAGAAGTTCTACCTAGTTGGCCACCCTATAAGGATAGCGATTATGGTAGATCTTGGGCTTGGAATAGACTCTCAAGTTGTTTAATCGTCAGATGATGAAGAAGATCCAGCCACACCTATTAGATATTGAGGTTCACCTATTGATGATTGGAGTAATCTTGACACTATAAGAGCACCAAAAGGTTTTTCTTTTTGACCTCCAACTCCACCACTTTCATTACCCTCATATGAACCCACACTTAACACTATTAGAGATGACGAGACAGAAGCCTTAGGAAGTGTAGAGTTTGTAATAAAGTTTGGTATCTCTAAATATGAATCAAAATTAGAATAAGATGAAGAGACATGGATGAATAATAATATATCATTGATGAAAGTAACAGTTGTAGTGAATGTGGTTCTGGTTGAGGAAGTGAAAGAGGATGTGAAGAAAATACTTACAAAAATTGAATAAAAGAGCAAGAATTTGGAAGTGATGATGATGATGAAGACACTGGTAAAGGTAGTAAAATTGATGGTGAATGTCATGAGGATGATCAGGGTGGATATGTAGATATGGTTGATTTTTTGGTTCAAAAAGTTATTGTAGAACCTTTTACAGCTTCTGCTGAATAAATAAGGGTAGTTTAAACTAAAATATAAGTAGAATCTAAAATGATCCCGACACCTCAGATAGTCTATGAAAGAAGGAGACCTCATGTTGAGGGTGAGAAACTAATTTTGATAGCACAAATTTAGTGGGATATTCATGATAGAATAGCTCATGTTAAAAAGGAGCCTCAAGATGGAAGAGTGAAAATTAACACACACAATATTTTGGAACCCTCCGTACTATCTGAATGGAAAAGGCATCCTATGTATGGTTGTAACGACCATGTTTCAGAAGCCACCTGGAGACGGCCCATGCCCGGTTGGTCACATGGCCTCAAGCGCATTTCCCCGAACACCAGAGGCTGCCGACTAGAAGCGAGGGCCTAGGGTGTGATGGTGGGGAAACTATGCCCTCATTGGTAGAGTAACACAGCAGAAGAAAATAAAATAAAATAGTGGAAGTAGTAATAATACTAAACCGTATTAAACAGTGGAAGAATGAAATAATAAATAGATGGAGAACGTATATATGTAATGATGCGTAATACATATGTCTATGAAATAATCCAAAAAAATCACAATGTTGAATACAGTACTAAACCAAAGTACAAGAAAAGAAATAATCATCTCCACAGCATCGCAAGCTTATGCTTGGTCCCATGCTCTCCATCTGCAATGAAGTTATGTACCTGAAGTGGAAGGGTTCTTACCCCTATCTATAGGTTCAACAATATAATATGTTTGTGCCCAAAAGCATGGCCCCAACAGGGTGTGAGACTAAATACCAGTATTCAACCACCACAAGATCTATTCTTAATAGTCAGTGAATATATAGAAGGCAATAAAAAAATAATGCAGTAAACAAGGAAGTACTCTAGGTAAACAATTCCCACAGTTTCAAAGCATTAAGTTTCATATATCAAGAAATAGTTATACAAAATGTAAGCACAATTGTTAACCCTCTGTGAAGTACTCACAGCCTATCCCCTCTAGTCCTACCTAGAAATATAAGAAAACAGATGAACACAAAAGGTAACCCTCTTAGAAATACTGACAACATATCCCCTCTATTCCAACCTAGAAACACAGTAAGTAGATAGCACAATAGGTAACCCTCTGGGAATAACTCACAACCTATCTCCTCTGGTCCTACCTAGCAACACAAGAAACCCTCTAGAATGTACACTCAGTCTAACCCCTCTAGTTCAGCTTATGCATAGACTCTCTGAGAAAGCACTCTCAGTAAATTAATCTTATAGTCACTTATCTATAAATAAAGGCTCTATATGGAAGAAAATATATCTCATTCCCCTATGTCCCACGTCGAGGAACTACAGAAACCCTGTGAAATAAATTACTTCAATTCCCCCTATGGTCTCACTTCGTAAGCAGAAAAAGACACTCTGGAGAAGCCCTTCCATCCATTCTCTCTGTATTCTATACACCATTTTCTCACGACCCTGTGTAAGTCAAGCAAGCATATTAGTGCATATAGGCCAAAATAAACTACAATAACTACTTGGATAAACAATCTACTTCATACCTTCATGTTAGAACAATCACTCCATCCTATACTACTAGGCACAACAAGTAAAAATAATCCTAATTGGAAAACTAGACCAAACGGTCAAGAAAGGAAAACAAACATTGGAAAAAACCTCCAAATCATATAAATTAACCCTATTTATGTCAATTTAATCTCTAATTAAGAAAACAATCCTATCAGGAAAACAATAAGGCTAATACAGTAAACACACAATACCCCGTTCTTGGGTATTGGTGATATTGAACATATAACTCATAGACGATCAACAGAAAGGGACAAACCACCTACCTCGGTGTTGGGAGATTGCTATATGTGAAACACAATCCTTTAATCTCCCAATGACACCATAGATCTGCAAAAAAATCTAAAACGTTCAAATAGAGATAACATGAGAAAGAAGAGTAATCAGGAAACAAAGATCTAGAGGAATGAAGAACATACTGAGTCGATCCCAATGCAATAGATGGAGGTCGATACAGAGAATGAGTGCTCAGTCAAGGTCTCAGAGAAAAATCGTGGCTGCTCAGATACTATCGGACGAACTAGGTCGAGACAGACGTATTTTTGGTGATTAGATGTGACCTCGGTCCGTTTAATGGAAAAAATACACCGTGTGTACTTTGGAAGTACACTGTGTGTACATTCTGTTTTTTTACTCCACATTAGATGATCTCTATGTCACCACACACGGTCGTGTGGGTGGCCGTTACACGGCCAGCACATGGATACCCATGGTAACCGAGTACATGGTGTGTACTCATAAAGTACACGGCGTGTAATTCAAAAATTTAAATAAATTCATCGTTTTTCAAAATTGACAAGAAAAGATAGACATACTAGAAAAAGAAGATATGGGTTCATACAAACATCCCCCCTAAAATAAATTCCTCCCCAAAGTTCCCTAGAATGGAGACGTAGAAGAAGAACCCCCGAAAAGCTCCAGCCATTAGGATCGTACATCATCCTCCCTCTCCCATATCTTGTCATGTACTCACCCGTGTTGGCATAACACTCGTACCAAGGGAATAGACCATCCATGGAGAACCTTCGTACTTCGATCAAAAATACAGATCGGATGCTCTTCGAATGATGCATCCACTTCCAACTCAACCTCCTTAGGATGAAAGACATGAGACGGGTTTGAGAAGTAATGTCAAAGCAATGAAACGTGGAAAACATCATGCCTAGACCGGTACCACTGAGGTAACTACAACCGATAGGAAACCGGCCCAACTCTCTCCAACAACTCAAACAGCCCGACGTACCTCGGCGAAAGCTTACCCTGTCTCCTGATCCGTTTGTGTCCCAACCTCGGTGTGACACGTAGGAAAAACTGATCCCTGACCTCGAACTCTAGAGGTCATCTCTGCTGATCAACATTGGACTTCTATCAAGACTGTGTAGTATCCATCCTCTTCTGAATCAACTCTATCAGTTATGTGGTCTCCAAGACGAGATGAGGTCCCAACATAGCTGCCTCTCCTGCCACCATCCAACATAAGGGTGATTGGCATGGAATACCATACAAATCCTCATAAAGTGACATCTGAATATTTTCATTAAAACTATTATTGTAGGCAAACTCCACAAGAGGTATATACTTGTCCCAAGAACCTCCAAAATCCATGATGCATTCTTGGAGCATATCCTCATGCACCTGAATCATACACTCGGGCATGCCATCTATCTGGGGATGGTAAGTTGTATTCAAAAGTACATGCGTACCCAAAGCCTTTTTTAGCCCCTTCCAAACCCGAGAAGTAAAACGTGAATCCCTGTCTAAAACAATGGAGTTTGGAACCCCATATAGACATACAATCACTCGAATGTACAGCCATCCAAGCACATCAACACTAAAGGTCTCCTTGATCGGAATGAAGTGAGAAACCTTCATGAGTCTATCAATGACAACCGACATTGCATTATTCCCTCGAGGTTACCTAAGCAAACCTATCATGAAATCCATCACGGCGACATTCCACTTCCACCCGGGAATGGGTAACTGCTGCAAAAGAACTACTTGTCATTGATGTTATGACTTTAACTGCTGACAGGTGGAACACATCATGACAAATCCAGCTACATATCTCTTCATATGTGGCCACCAATACTGGTGGTGTAGATCACGATACATCTTGGTGACACCAAGATGATCTTCCCAAACTAAGGAATGAAATTCCCACATCAGCTCCCTGCGTATGTCTGCTGGAACCCATACGTACCCATGAAAACACAACATCTCACTCTCGCCTATGGTCCATCCAGGAAAGGGCTTCTCTCTTGACACACATTCCCGTAGGACTAGGACATAAAAATCTGATAGCTGCCTCATTCTCACTCGATCAAGGAGTGTAGAGCTAACAACTACAAAAAAAAACGTATTCCCATGTCTATCATGTACCTCCAAATGCATCTCACTGAACAGAGCCATAAGATTCCGCTCCCTGCTGGCCTCCTGAACTGCCTGTATCTGAGTCCACCTGCTCAGTGCATCTACCACAACATTGCCTTTCCCAGGCGTGTAGGAAAGATCAAAGTGAATAGATTGAAGGTATTCAACCCAGCTTTTCTGTCTCAAATTCAAGTCACGCTGAGTGAAGATATAATTGATACTTTTATGGTTAGTAAAAACCAAAAAATGATCTCCCAGAAGATAATGTCTCCAACAGAATAAAGCATGAACGACTATAGCCAACTCGAGATCATTCGTCAGGTAATTCTAGTCATGTGGCCTCAACTGTCGTGACCCGTACGCAACAACTCCTTCTCCATGCATAAGCACAGCTCCCAGCCCAATACTCGAAGCATCACAGTAAATAGTATAGCTATTGATTGGATTTGGAAATACTAGTATCAGTGTTGAAGTCACTCTCCCTTTCATTTCCAGAAAGGCTGACTCCCAACCCATGTTCCTCATGTCCCACTCTGCTCGCCTGTACATCTCATTTGTCCTTATAAAGAAACTATCTGTCTTCTGGTGATGTGAATCTCACCCTATGACGATAACAGTCGATGAATGCATGGAAATAAACTAACCAGTCCATTCCGAGAATGACATCATAGCATGTCATCTCTAAGACATAGAGATCCCAAATGAAGTGACACCCAAAAACATAAATAGGCCACTCCTTACACTATCGCACAATAGATGTTCCTTTCCCCAACGAAGTTCCCAGTGTCCAAAATTTAGCAGGAGAAAAGATATAAGGCTCAAGGCTCTCCACAATAGAAATATATATAAATCTATGGGAAGACCCTGTATTGAAACGAGCAGAAACTGAAACTGAGGCCACTAAGATCGTACATCGAACTATGGAAGGTCCTAGATCCTGGTCCTACTGGGTCTGCTCCACTGCAATAGTCTGGCCCATACCCTGGAACTGTGACCCTACATGACCACTCTGAGCTGATCCACCCTACTGTCACTGAAATCATGGCAATTGGCTACCAGAACCATGACCTCCACCTCAGCCTGAACCGCTGAAAGAACTTCAGTTCCCTAACCAATGAGAAATTGGTGGTGCTGCTCCGGAATGAGGAGTCATTGAATAACCCATGTCACTATCAACTAGTGAAAAGATCAGACAGAAGTTCTAAAGATGACTCATCTTAATACAAGATTGGCACTCCACTAGGTCTCTCAAGAAATGATTCCTCATATTCCCGCTCTTCCCACACTGTTTGCACACCACTTTTCTACAAAAATATGTCTCTTTCCCCCTCGGATCATCCTGAAAAAGACCCCCATGCGTTGCTTCCTACTGTTAGTAGAATGGGTACTAACTCCACATGTCGAACCGCCCCAGATCACAACAACAGAATCTATCAGATTGCACTCTCTGATCAGTGCATGCATGACTATAGAAGTAATGGAAGCTAACATGTAGATGTTCACCTATGATCGGATTTCATTCCTCAGACCATCCTTGAACATCCTGGAAAGTAATAACTCATCATCTCATGGAATAGGCATGAATAATTATAGCTCTGGGAAGAGAGAATAATAATCCATAATAGAAAGAGTACCCTGCTCTAGACTCATGAACTATTGGGCTCGATCGACCCTCAAAGTCTCTGGGTAGAAGTAGTCGTAGAGGACACGTTGGAACTCATCCCAGACCATAACCTGCTCGCATCCAACTTGAGAGATCACATCCCACCATCTCTTGGATGAATCCTAAAGAATATAGGTAGTGAGCTTGACCCTCCTATCCAGAGGCATCTCTGGATGCTCGAAGATAAAAAGCATGACTTCTAACCATGACTCTGCAGACGGAGGTCCTCCATCCCCTATGAAGGTGGGAGGAGGATGCTGCTGAAAGACACGTGTCAGCTCTGCCATAGATGGGGTAGGATGCAGTAATCCATGGAAGGTATTCATGGAAATCATAATGCCCTCTTGGAATGGTGCATCATCACATGTGTCTGTAATAATGGCTAGTGCCAGGACTGTCATGACTAGAGGATTTACTAGAAGTCCTTGATCGACCATGTTCGGTGTCTGATCATTGCCCTATAACATGCATACGACCGGAGGACGTCTTGGCGGCATGACTCTGCAAGGTCAAACACACACCTTAGATCATGATTACCAAGGAATGAAACTAGAATCATAAGCAGGGAACGAAAGAAATAATGATTTTACGTTTTAAAAAACATAGAAACACAACGTGTATGTCCACTAAACTGCGTGTACTTGAATCCTCTTCCCTTTCCCGAGTTCCCTTACACGGATAAAGCACAAATTTATCCATAGATCGAGACTACATGGCATGCTAGTTCCAGACATGGCATGTACTAGATGAACATCACCAACCCATGTTGTTAGTTACACACACGGTTACACAGCTGACTCTACACAGCGTGTTCTAGACAAACACGGCATGTACGTGAAAAGATTTCACCGGCCTGTGATGTTAGTTACATGGCCGGGTCTAGGATTACACTACAAGTTGTTTTCAATACTGAAACAACGTTTATAACCTATGTTTTAATCCCTCCATGTCATTAGTCACATGGTTGAAAACTGGTTCTAGACACACGGTGTGTACATCCGGTACACGGCTTGTTCCCACAAGAATTTCCCTATCCCAAGTCTCTTCCCACATAGCCTAAAACATGGTTAGAGACTACACGGCATGTACATACGGTACACAACCTATACTTAAGAAAAATAATTTCTTCCCGAACAGATGAAAACATGGCTTGTAGTCAAACTATACGGTGTGTATTCTGGGGTTTTCCGGACAGTAACCTCAGAAACTACTCTAGAGCCTAGAAAAACACTAGAAAGAACATCAAAGTGCCAAATTCCAATCCGTGAGGGACCCTACTCCCTACGAATCAAAGCTTGGAATCTTATAAAAGTTATGAAAAAGGATAACAGTGAAACGATCTATCAAATTCTGATCTATGGGGGCCCAAAACTCCTCAAGAACTGATGTTTGGCGTTCATTCAAGAAAAACATTACACAAAACAATACCATATCAAACAATAGGTATTCTATGAAGACATCAATCAAAAAAGAATTCATATCTTGTACAAAACCTATCACAACAACATGAAATCACTAATGCACCCTAAATGGCATAGCAAGAATGCATGACATGGTATTTATAGCAAGTGCCTATATGATGCATGATATGGCATAGCCTCATCTCATTGGGTTGTAATAGAAATATAACCTCAATAATATTAACAATAATAGCACAAAACATGTGAGTGACCTAATGGTGAAAATCAAATCAACTATAAAATTAAAAAACCAGAAAAAAACTACAATATATGAGGTAAATTAGATTTTTCCTGTACATGGGTTAGCAACTCCCAGGCACAACTTATTACTAAGTACCTATTTTTTCCCTATATCTTAATAATGGCTCCAAATTTAAGTCAAAAAGAAAAGAAACGCATTTGATACCACTTTCTAATGTCCCAGTTCTGGAAGCCACCTAGAGACGCCCCGTACCATGTTGGTCACATGGCCTCAAATGCATTTCCCTGAACGCCAAAGGCTGCCAACTAGCAGCGAGGGCCTTGGGTGTGATAGAGGGGAAACTATGACATCATTGGTAGAGTAACATTGCGATAGAGTAAAAAATACAATAGCGGAAGTAGTAATCATACAAAATAGCAGTAAATAACGAAAGACTGAAATAATAAGTAACTAGAGCACATATATTTGTAATGATGAAAAATACATATATCTAAGAAATAAGCTAAACAAATCACAATTCTGAATACATTAATAATCTAATGTACAAGATCAGTAATAAACATCTCCACATCATTGCAAGTCTATGCTTTGTCCCAAGCTCTCCAGCTCCAATACAGTCATGTACCTAAAGTTGAAGGGCGCATGTCCTTAACTATACATGTAACAATATAATCTGTTTGGGCCCAAAGGCATGGCCCAAAAAAGAATGTGAGACTAAATCTTAACAGGAAACCACCATGAGATCTGTGCCTAACAGTTAGTGAATATATGGAAAACAGTAACCAAATAATGCAGTAGACAAGGAAGTAATCAAGCTAAAAAATTCTTACAGTTTCAAAGCATTCAGTTTCATATAGAAAGAAACAACTAAACAAGCTAGTAAGCCGAACAGGTAACCCTCTAGGAAGTAATCACAACCTATCCCCTCTAGTACTACCTAGAAACACAAGGAAACAGCTAAACACAAAAGGTACCCCTCGGTGAAGTACTCACAGCCTATCCCCTCTAGTCATGCCTAGGAACACAAGCAAGAAAATAGCACAATAGGTAACCCTCTGGGAAGTACTCATAGCCTATACCCTCTGGTCCTACATAAAAACACAAGCAACCCTCCAGGCAGTACACTCAGTCTAACCCCTCTGTTTCAGCTTAAGCATAGACTCTCTAAGGAATCTCTCGATGTCAATTCCTCCTATAGTCTCGTATTGGTATCTGAAGGTGGTCTATGGAAGCACTTACGTCACATTCCCTCTGTGGTCCACATCGAGGGACTACAAACACTCTGAGTAAGAACTTACATCAATTACCCATGTGGTATCACATCGTAAGAGGAAAAATACACTATGGAGAAGCCCATCCATCCATTATCCCTATGGTCTATAAATCAGGTTATCATAGACCTATGTAAGTCAAGAAAGTATAGTAGCACGTATCTTCCAAAGTAAACCACAAGAACTACTTGGATAAACATTCAACAACATACCTCCATGTCATAACCATCACTCCATTCTGTAATACTAGTAACGACAAGTAAATAACAGCCTTATAGGAAAACAAGACCAAACAGTCAAGATAGGTAAACATGAACGGGAAAACACCTCCATAGAATAGCAATTAACCCTATTGACATCAATTTAATCTCTAATCATACATACGAGCATAGAATAAAAATAATGGGGCTAAAACAGTAAACACACAATACCCCATTCATGGGTATTGGTGATTTTGCACATATAACTCAAAGACATTCAATAGAAAGGCACAAAAAACATACCTTGGTGTTGGGAGATTTCTATACGTGAACCACAGGCCTTGAATCACCCAAGAACATCATATATCTACAAAAACACCTAATATGTTCAACCAGAGATAACATGAGAAAGAGGATGAATCAGGAAACGAAGCTCTAGAAGAATGAAGACCATAATGAGGTGATCCCAACGCAATCAACGATGGCGATTTAAAGAATGGGTGTTCGGTCGGGGGCTTGGAGAAGAATCATGGCTGCTCGGATGCTCTCGGACGAACATGGTCAAGAATGAGGTATTTCTGTCGATTATATGCGTCCTAGGTTCGTTTAATGAAAAAAATACATGGTGTGTGCATTGAAAGTACACGGTGTGTACCTTCTGTTTCCATACTCCACTTTAGGCGGTCTCCAAGTCACCACTCATAGTCGTGTGTGTGGCCGTTACACAACCAGCACACGACTACCCGTGGTAACCGAGTACATGGTGTGGACTCATAAAGTGCACGGTGGGTACATAAAAAATTTCCATAAATTCCTCTTTTCTAAAAAATGACCAGAAAATAAAGACATACCTGAAAAAGAAGATCCAAGTTCTTACAATGGTTTCTATGAAATAGGATATTATAACTCTAATGTTGAGGAAGTGTAGTAGTTCCATAAAGACCACTAGATGAAGCGCATGTTCATGAAGAGACACCTCATGTAGTGACATCTTCCCCATTCCCTACTCCTTTTGTTATTAAAGTTCCGAGTGACTACATCACTAGATCCAATTTTGAGAAGATAAAGGATAAAATCTGTTTATATGTGAGAGTATCAGTTCAATATTAGATGATCCATGGGATCCAATAAGCTAGAATGGAAAACACTCAACTGAGTAATGAATTAAACTCTCTCAAATCCTCAATAGAAGAGATGAATCAGTCTTTGGAGGCTACTTCTATTCCAAATCAGACTGTTTGTGTGCATGAGGCTGATGCAGTAAATGTTTCAAAAAGGTTATAGATGAAATTCAACCAAACATAATGTCAATGGCTGAAACAATTGTTTCAAGAAACACGAAGATGAGAAATGAAATTAGTGATCTTGTCTCTGCAATAAATCATCTGAAAAATCAGTATAAAGGCTATTTTGATATTGTTCTAAAAGCTTTGAAGACTCATACCTAATCTTATACTATTCCTTCTACCTATGGTTATAAATCTCATGCCTTGGACAATGAGGCAGTTAGAAATGTTATTAAGGAATAGTTTTAAGCTCTCTTTGGTGCATCTAGATTGGAAAATCTTGCACAAATTGAGAAGCATAATGTCAATGTTCATGATATGGTCCGGATCTATTCTAAGGGTTCTGAGACTACCAATACTAAGATTATAGATAAGGTGGATTATTATTTGAAGAATATTATTACCAAGCATCAGTTGAATATCCTATTAAAATATTTGATAGATAATTTTACATTGCCTCCAGTGATTAAAGATTCTAAGGATCATGTTTAAAAATTAAAGGACTTTAAACCTCCTCTGGACAAGTTCAAGGTGAATAAAGATTATTTTGAGAAATCTATTAAGTATGGTGGTGAAATAATTGGGGATTTAATCAAGCTATTTAAACTATACCTTCATGTGCATAGTGAAGAAATTATGGTGCCTGCTGCTACACCTATTAGACATATTGGATTAATGACTCCATCTCAAATGATAGTTGTCAGGCCTTGAATCAGATCAGACCAATGCTCCAAGAGGATATCTAACCTATAGTGTTATCACAGAACAACCCAATCCTTTAACTTGATGTTCTAGAAGAAGTTATCCAACCTCCTCTAAAGAACCATTTAGATCCTCCTACCTTTCAACCTCGAACTTCTGTCGGACCTTCAATTGAACCCTCTTAGAAAGGGAAGGAACTGCATGATCCTAAGATGTAGGGTGGGTAACTCTCTAATATAGATGATTGGTTGTAATTTTTTTTTCTTTTATTGACTATTTTAATAAATTGTACTTCATCATTTAATGGAATTCAGTTCTCTAAACTTTCATCTGATTTTTATTATATATTATTCATTGATACGTCATATCCCTTTGATACTGTTTTCCTTCATGATTGGAATGAAAAGGGGGATAACATTCTTCGATACCCTTTCACTTTTTGATAATCCCAAAAGGGGGAGAATAGTTTGGAATTATCCTTATTTATTTTACCATTGATACCACTCTTGTTTATTTTATTTTCCTTACCTATGATTACATAAGGAAAAAATGCATTAGTCATTGATATCCTTATTTTTATTTCCTTTGACACCATTACTAATTTTTTTACCTCTTAACCATATCTATATACTGATAAAATTAATAAATAATGTGATATGATAAGTAGAATAATTATATTACATGTCAAATGATTGTAGGTTATAATTTCAAGATTTGTGATCATTAGAAAAGGGGAGATTGTTGGCCCATGTGAGATTGTTGGCCACCCCTTCTTTTTTTAATAATCAAAAATCATGTCAAATATTATTAATGATGTCTAATAATTTAAATCAAGATTATTTAAGTTTTAATTTTTGTAAATATGATTATCTAAGATTGCATATAATTTTAACACATTATGATAATATTTATGTTGTAAGATAGTCCAAATAGAAATTTTTCCTAAGTATGAGAAGATGACACCAACAAAAAATTGAGTGACCAATGCAGATAGAATATGTCCGACTCACCGATGCTGATAGAAAAAAGGACTCATTGATACTGACAGAAAAAATTTCTCACCGATAGTTCAAACAAGTCACCAGCTATGCAATTATCTCACCGATAGATGAACCAACCTACCAATGCAAGGTGATACCGGTGCATGGTGATACCGATGCAAGGACTCACCGACGCACATACATGCCAATATATGGACATCGATAGAATGAGAAACTAATACTGATAGAAGGACTCATCGATGGAATGATTCACATATGAATTATTCACCGAAAAAGGATTCACTGATATACTGTTTAAATTTCCTTTGACATAATACTATTTTTGATGATCATATTTTGACTATTTTAAAGGGACCGGCTAATTTAATTCTTTTCGCAGACATAATTAATGAGGATTTCAGAAACAAGAGGTATATCACCTACCTCAAACATGCTCATTTTTGGGCTACCAGAATATAAATGAAAAAAACATGATATGAAATAATTAGTTCAGTAAAGATAAATACAATGATACATGTAGACATAGTAGTATACCCATAGGAGAAACATACAGAAATGAAGAACACATAATGAACCCTTCACTCCTGATTATTGAGAACAAGAGTACTGTTATCCACCGAAGTTCTAAAATCTCTACCACATTAAACTGAAACTAAGTAGAAGAACATCTCATCTTCTTGGAATATAGAACACAGTGCTCCGGAACACTCTATTTCAGTGTCTTTTTCTAGAATATGACTCAAGCTTCACATCAACTACACATAAAGAGTACATAGCTACATTTTATAACACACAGAGGCTTCCAAACCCTATATAATCATTATTTCACTATTTTGTGCCTTCATATTACATTTTAGAGTAGTGTGTGCATCATTCTATAAAAAAATGATATCATGCACTAAACTAGAGGATACTAGATATCCACACACAATTATATTTTTACACTACTTTATCCCATATAGAATTTTTGAAAATAATCTATGTGACCTAGTTTTATTTTGTTCCCATATAGAACTATGGTAGAGGTATTGTGACCTAGATAGTTTTTATACTATTGTGAAAACACATATCTATGGTTTTGATCAAACCTTTTATCTTTATAGATTTATAGGTGGAAGGTGATCACCAAGTGGAGAGGACTAAGTCTCAGCTTGATACAGAACCTCTTGTTTAATATCCACTATGTTTTCAAATATATTTATTTATTTAATTTACCTATATTTCAAAAAATTGAATTTTACTTTGATATTTATTCTTGACTAGTGTTTATAACTGTTTTAGATTATTAGATTAGTTTCAAAAGTTGTATCAATATCTCATATTCTTATAACTGAGAAATAATCAATCTTCTGATAAATTACTTGAATCGTCAAACAATTATAAATTCGCTACATTTATTAACTAAACAATTATATTTTAAATCGAGGGAATCTTTTAAATAAACTTTTTAGAAGAAAATTTTATAGGAACATAATAAACTCCCCTCTTGAGTGTCCTAATCTGACCAACAATATGAATAGGTATTATTTTTAAAATCAACAAAATGAATTTTTCCATAATTATGGGAAATAATTATCAAATTATGATTTAACCCTTTTACATAAATAATATTTTTGGTGTGGATTGATCATGGATTTCCAAAAAATACAAAAACAATAAATTTTATATTATGATTGTAACCAAAAGCTACATAGCCTCTACCAAACATTAATATGTTGTTGAATTTAGAGAAATATCTACTCCTATTCCTAATGAATCTACTATAAATATACCATTTAAGTGATTCTAATGGACCTTTTTACTAACTAGAAAAAATCAATCATGATTTTTTTGGTAACCAGAATATCACTGGTCGAGAAAGGTCAACAAATAAATATTTGTGAACCCAAATATTTTTTTATGTATAAATTATATCATGATATTTTTAAAAACATTTGTAAATAAAATAATGAATTTTTCTACTAAATTTGGGTCTTATTAAAAAAATTATTGATGTAGTGACCTAAATCAACATAATTTAAAAAATAATTTTAGAGTGGTTATTATTTATATAACTAGGAACAATATAATTTTTATAAAACAATTTAATTTTTCCTTGAATTCTTATACCAAATATATTTTTCTATTTTTTATTGTTCCAAATTATTTTATTTTTATATTTTTCACCTATTTATAGGAAATATACATCATTAGTAAATTCATGAACTTATTTTTGTAATTTTACAATGTTATTACAATATTCTATACAAGATGCATTATAATTTTCTAGTTTGGTTTTTAATACTAAAATTTCTTCATTTTGGTACCCTTTTCATTAAAAACATCATCAGGGTTTTTGGGAGAATTAATTTCTTTTTATAAATATTCATGTTTATTTTTTCAATGCTGATATATAAATTTAACTCATTATATGAGAAATTGACATTTCTACATTCAAACACATGATCTGACGGATAATGTGATTATTCCTTATTATAGTATTCTATAAATAACCTATTGGAATTTTGATAATAATCTTTCTCTTTTGACTCTACAGATGTAACATAACAATAATATCTACCTCACTCGATGTGGTCATTCTGGTCTTTTTTAATTTATTCATACAACCAAATTAAATGGAGATCATTTCCATTAACTTTTTTTTGAGATTAAACTTTTCACAATCTAGTTGATGTGTCTAATTGTTTTCCATGTATAACATCTCACTTATTTTGAGTTTCTATCATTATTCTTGAACTTATTTAAGGGTCTCATAAAAACATTCTCTTCACATAAAATATCATAAAATATCTAAATCAGTGAGAAATATTACTTTATGAAACAAAGAAACTTTCTATATCCTCACAAGATAACTCTTATATTTTAATAACATTGATTTTACTTTTATCTTTTGATGTTCAATATCTTAAACTATTATTCTCTTTCTTAATAGTTCCTTTTTCTCTACATTCATATTTGGTATCTACCTCATAAATACTAATAGTTCTAATGAGAGGCTTCATTTTAAGTTTTTTTACCTCTATTGATTTCCTAATGACCACCAAAATCTGACTCCCTCATAGTGGAAGAGATTTGAGAATTTTTAAGACATGATCTGGTTTAGTTATTGGTGATCCTAATGTGACAACATTTTTTACTAATTAAGTAGTTACCCTATTTAACTGATTGTTTCTATCTTCATATAACATTTTAAATGTATAAAAAATATATTAGTAGAATTATACTTCTGATCTCTCATATTTTCTACAACATATGAGGAAAACACTATGGTAGTCCACATTTCAAGGGATATTTTTCATTGAGAGACTTTGTTAATCTCATATGGAATTATACTTTATATTAGCACATTTTTATAATTTAATTTAAATTATAACTTACTTATGTGTCAACATCCCATGTTTTTGGTTGTGTTTCCACAATTACAAAAGGTTTCAATGCTTAAGATGAAATTCACAACAAGGTAATTTAGATAAGTGATCATTTTTTTCCTTATAGAAACCATAATTCTCGCCATTAAAACATGTAGGTATAAGAATTAAATGACTTTTTTTTTATTAAATAGTATCCATTTTCAGGGTTATGTTTATACACCATCATTTTTCAATAGAGAACATTAGAGTCACAAACTCACATACTAATTGTTGTCCTGAGAGGAGAGCACTAAGACTCAAGATGGGGGGTGAAATGAGTTCTTTGAAATATTATTCTTGTAGATAACCAATATTTTAAACATTTTTAAATTAATATATTTTACATAACACAAGAATCAATATAAATAATAATACAAGACAAATAAATCCAACAGTTTAATGTACATTTTTTTGTGAACATAAATCCCATAGTCCACTCCACCAACATTATTCTATATGATATTAGTAATTTTCACTTGACCACTCCTTTTATTGGGTATTAGAAGACTTTTTTATAGGGATTTCATTAAAAAGTTCATGTAGTATATACTTGACACAAAAGTATAATATATTTCAACTAGGCTATATCATTTTATTGAAACAACATCCTTCAAGTTTCTTTCACATGGACCCATTAGAATGAAATAGAGAGTTAAAAAATTTATTTATAGATACAACTCATAGTTGCAAAATTAAATTAATAAAAACATAAATTTATCAAAGAGGTAATGTGAAAGTATTTCACATCATGGATATTATTCAAAAACAATTTCATAGATGATTAATATTTCACCACTATAGATCACAATGATTTATCTTCATTTCCACAAAACAAGGTATCACACTTGTGATTTTAATGAAATTTCATGAAATACATATGAGGCATTTGTTTTTGTATCAAGAATATATTATTCCCCTATAATAGAACATATGAAATTACTGAAAAAATATATCTTTTAATTTCAATGTTACATATCCATAAAATATATGGATCTTGATTTAAAAAATCATGCCATTTTTTAAAAATACCTTAGAAAAATATTGACCATTAAATTATCCATAAACTTAATTCCATTATCAGTAAATGATTGTTTTTATAATTATATTTTTATAAATATTTAATTAGTGAATTAATGAATTCATGGTAGCTTTATAACTCACTGAAACTACTCCAATGTTAATAAATAATATGTTTTAGATCAACATTGTGAATTGTAGATCACCATGTATCAAAATTATATATATTTGAATTCACATAGTCAAAATGATCCATGTCTCCTTTAATCACATACCTAATTTATCTACGTATTCAAATTTGTGTAGGCATTCTTGACAAATAATATTTTATTCGTGAAGGATTCTTGATCAAGTCTCCATGTTTGATATACATAAAAGAATCACATAGCCATTTAGATCCACATAGATTATTTTACCACATATCCAAATAAAATATCTAATTGTTCAATGTAACATATTTAAATATCCAATTGATCTATGTGACGATTTATAACCTAGTTAATCCATCATTGTAGGTGACTTCTACATAAGAGATCACATAATATATCTATTTCCCATAGAAAATCCTTCACAAAAGATATAGACAATATTGAATGATCAACCTAGCCAATTTAACACATTTCCAATTTTCTTATGTAATTTAATTATTTAGAATTATAAATGTTTCTATGAACTTAGAAAACATCTAGAATTAATAGCTGAATTACGAAGATAATGCCTAAAATTAGTGAAAAACATAAACAAACGAACATCAGAAATATATGAAGGGTAACTGAGATCATAAAAAACAAACTTATATCGGATATGTTGGAATAACATGAATAGATTAATAGTTTTTTTAATGTATGAATCAAACCCTAGAAAATTTCTATATGGAGTGATGAGAGAAAAATAAATGTAAGTTGTATCATTAATTGACTAAGAGTTAATGATAAATTAAATGTTGTGAGTTGAAAAAAGGTTTATTTGACTAAAATAAGATATAAAGTGTGATTATAACATTCTAGTTGAGTGGGATGTATGCCTTTGAGATTTTTAATCGTGAAATAATGCCTATGATTTTGTGAATATTAATGGTCCATTTGTTAGAGGGTTAAATATTAGTGTCTTGATGTTGAAATTTTCTTGGATATAATCAATTATTCACGTGTTGGTGAATATTATGTTATTTATATATACATTCTACCCTATTGTTTTCCAATTATGAATCAAATCATGCATTTTCCATGTTTTTTCTACTACTTTGCTGAAAAATTACTGATCTAATGAGATTTAAGTGCCACTTGTAGATTTGGAAGAATGTGACTCAAATTATAGCTCATGAAATACATTACAATATAGTATTATAGATTATAGTACCAAAATATCAATAGATAAAAACAAACCATGTAATAGTTGGGGTAATATTCAACCCAATCCCCATGATATAGAAATAATCCTATAGCGACGATGAAATGTTTCACCGAAATCACAAGTTTATGCCAATGAATAAATATGCATAGTACAACATGAGGTCATTGAATTAAATACTAAGATGTAGAGATTTAATAAGGACTATTCAATAGTTCAAATGTTAAAATCAACAAAAAAAATTATATTCATGAAAATAATGAATATATCAATCCAACCGAAAACCATCACTACCGGAGATTTCTCAATACACAAAGTGGAATAGTTCCAATCTCAAACAGTGACATCAAGATATTGGTAGTGTCAAGAGGATAAGGATTGTATAAAAAATAATCTTGGTTCTACACATGGATATAGATAAGCACTTGGTGTAGGTCAACATTGTTTAAGGGTAACAAAGAAGGGAGGAACCAGAGCCTTTAACAAGTCTCTACCCTCCACATTCAGAATAATATGGAAGCCTCCTTCAAAATGAAAAATAGATGAGGGAAAATGAGATAAATATCACTATTTTAGTGCTACATACCATGATATACAATTTATAATGACCTACAACTGATTAAATTATATGTACATAAACCTTATTACAATCCACTTTCAATGTCACATATATTTACATGGAATATATTAAAATTTAATCACATTTAAAAAACTCACAAGTGAAACCATTGTGGTTTTAATTTTTTTAGATAATATTTTACACAATTCATCCATAATTAATATTAATTCTTATCTATATCCACCTCTATACACTTATATCATGTTATGTTCGATAACTACTCAAAAATGTCAAGGAGATTCGATACGGATAAAAGACATTAGCCCCTTGTAACATGATCAATAATCCGAAGACATTTTGGTATTCCATAATACTTTTAAATAAATGTTTTCATTAATATACCATGTTTTCAAAATATAATGGGATGTTTGATGATAATTAATATTTTAATAACAATAAAAATAAATTTTATGCTACACCAAAAACAATGATGTTATACAATATTTTGGGCTACTATCCTAAAAATTTAATTACCACACACATTAATTCAATAGGTGAATCCACAATATCAATTATACATTTAAATGAAATTTATATTTAAATTTTTAGGGTGTTGTATTTTGAACCCACCAGTTGATAGTAGAATAATTGATGACCAATTGAATCTAGAGAAGAGATCTATTGGGTAAATTTGAAAATCTTATGTGGAAACTTTTATGAATGATTAATTTTCAATGTTTTTTATTTTTTTGTAGATTACTATTGATGTTTTCAAACATTATATAATTATTCCCTTATTTATTTTTATATACATGGATATTCTATCACATAATTCCATGATTTTATTCAATATGAGTGAAAAAATCGTCATGAGTGAGTACTATCATAGGGGATGGTGGATTAAGAGTAGGATTGATACCTTCTACCATGGAAGGGTTTATTAAACTGTTAAATTGTATTGAAGGAAAAATAGCATATTGAAATTTATATATATCATTTTTTATAATAACCATAAAGAGTTATGGTGGTTGAGGGACAAATAAAAACATAATTAGGTAGAGTGGGAGAGTGAGATCAAACTATACTCCACCACATACTTTCATATTATTGTCAGTGCATCTAGGTTTACATTGTTACCTCAACTAATGTATTTTAATATATTTAGTTAGATATGGAGTCCATATAAGTGATCTTGTGAGTGTGAAAAGTCTTATAATTAGTTATCTGTGTTATTTCCAAATTTTATCAATTTATAATACTTAATATTTTACCTTTAAAACTAATCAACCATACATGTTTCCAATTAGATGTTATAATAGCACATAATCATCTTTTCAAGAGTACCCTTATAACTATAGTATTCTCTTTTCCTAGGTATTCCTTTCATTTTTTTCCTTTATTTGGAAATAATAATTGATACTAGTAAACTAAATTTTGATCCCCTTATTAGTGTGCATCAACCATTAGATTTAGATTATATTTATTACTATATTGATGTATTGTTGGTTAGATACCCACATATTTTGATTCGAAACATTGAAAAACAACCTCATGAGATGAATAACTCTTATAAAATATCATAAATCTTGAAATTATATCATTCATTTATAGGTGATGAAATCTATATTTGGGAAATGTGACTTTAAACTACAAAGGAGATTTGGTAAGGGAATTATAATATTTATAACATTAATGAAAATATTAAAAAGCTTGTAATTTATATTTGGAGATAATTATTTGAACTATATTATAATGAGTGATTATTAGAATATAGATTATATATCTCTGTAGGTTAACATGATATTATTTAATGTTGGAGGTTATGGTGATTCTTAGTAGGATTTATTATCACAAAAGAATATGATGGGGAATTTCAAAAATAGTTTAAATCTAAAGATATCACCCACGTAAGAAATTAAAAATATATCTCTGGATGTGATTAATAATAAAATTATCAATTATGAGATGATTAAAGGGCCAATGATCAAGAATAGTGATAAGTAATAAATTAGACTCAAGTATATATAAAATATAAAATTAAAGTATATGAAAAAGTAATTTTGGGGGAATCAAAAATTGAGGAAGAAAATGGGTTTTATAAAAACATAATTTCTCTATTATCAAACATAAAAAAAATTGAAAAGGGGGGCATAAAATAAAAGACTCACTAAGGTTCAATAAGTGTAGAATCAGTAGTTTTTTGTTGAAAACTTAAAAAAGAATAAAAATTTTGAATTTCATTTAGATGGTAAATGTATAGTAACCTAAAGTAGTGAAGACTTATTTATTTAATTTCTATGAAGAGCACAGAAAGGGATTTAAAATGAATAGGTGTACATATATAATGAATAATAAAAATATAATGTACTAAAAAGAAGATGAAAACCCATTTTCATGGAATAATAAAAAGGATGAAGGTACCCCTAAATATAACTAAACAACAATATATGAAGTTAAAAGTCACACAGATACGTCAAGAAGTGATGAAATTGTTGATGAAAATGATAATTAATATATATTGAGTAATAAATAGATAATATACCTTGAGAAAAATACCTAGCTATAGTAAAGAATCAAATGTCTTGATAAAGGATAAAATATCTAAAAAATATAAGGTAGTTACACTAATCAATTTGATCAAGGCATGCAAGGTAAACATCAAAGAACTAGAGAAAATGTTAAAGCGTCTTAGAGAAAGGTGGTTAGAAAAGAAAAATTATTGACTATGGGATTAAATTGGTTACATAAAAACAAATAATCCGTAAATTATATGTGAAAAATTTATTACAAATAATAGGATATTCAATATATTTCATAAAAATCATTTGAGAGTATTGTTCCCAAGAAATAGGTATAATCATACCATTCATTCAAGTGATGGGGGAAATATTTTTTCATGATTTGATGGTTTTGAAATACAAACATGACATTTATGGGAAAATGAAATTTAGAAAAATAATAACATATAAATTAAGGAGGAGTTTTTTTGATTTGAAAATATTAAATGACCCAAGTAAAGGAGAAAAAAAATTGTTATCAAATAAGATATAAAGTATATTTTTAAAGGTAGATCAGTAGATATGTTAAATACAAAATATTTAATAGTATATTTTAGTTTTGTGAGTAATTTGGATTAAAAGAACACTATTTATATTTTAACATGTCAATAATATGTAATTGGTATAAATATATTCAGTCCAGTACAGGTGAAAGAAGATCTACTATAAAAAAATAATAATAAATAATAATAAAAAATATGCAACTGGGAAGATAGTGATAAAAACATAATACAATACTAGAGAAAGGAAGGATAAACATTGGAATTGAGATATAGTCAAAAAATCCCTATCAATATTGGAAAGCAAATAAAAACATAAGATTGTGTTCAAGAATAGAGTGGGAAGAAAAAAAATGAATTTTTAAAGGATCTGTGTGGGTGATGAAAATAGATAGGGAATGATTCCAAGGGTTGTACGACTGTATAACCTTTATAACAATACAAGCTAAAAATTTGGAAGAATTAAATCTCAATTGATTGCATTTTCATTATTATCTAATTCTAAAAACGATTTCACATATAATTAAACTATCATTAGTTTAGTTTCGTTTAAGAATTAAGGAAACCCGTCGATATTAAATTTTATTTATTTATAAAAAAATTAAAAGGAATTGATGGAAAACATTATAAATGGTAAGATTGATGAGGATATAACTACAGTACAATAATGAAGAAGCTTTACATCAAGGAGTTATATTATATTAATTCACCAATGATGAATTAAGGGAAGTGCAACCATTAAGGGGGAGAAATAATTAAAATGATTACTTGTGTTATTTCAATATTAATGTAATTTTAAATTTCATGATAGCATAAAAGAAAAATAAAATCTATAGTTTTTAATTCATGTTAACTATACTTTGATTGATTTTGTATTGTCTATGATAAATGGAGAGTGTTTTTTGATGTATAAGCTAAGATAACGTGTGATTTAAATATATTTTAATTGAAATTTTCTAATGAAATTTACATGTGAAAAGAAGTATATTTTAATTATTGAAATAAAACGTTGGTGTACGATGCTTTGGATGAGAAATTAAGAATACTATCCAAATGAATGATATATTTATTGATAATTTTGTGATCTAGGTTAATCTCTCTTTCTTCATCACAAGTTTTCCCATTTAGAATTATATATTATTTTCTAAAGTCATATTTCCATGAAACATGTGGTTTCATCCATATTTCAACAAGTGAATTGGGTTAGAACTATGAAAAAAGGAAATATAATAAAAAATTTATTAATGAAAAATTCCCCATATAAACATTTTCATTTATTAAAAATATTTATATAAGATTAGGGTTGAAATAGACATATTAATTTTTCCAATTAGTGGTATTTCCACTAAAATACAAATGAGAGATTGAAATACCCATGAATGTAATTATATTTTATTTATTTTAGTGATTCTTATATTATATGGGTTAATCATCGAGCATGTGTATGGTGCATGATATGTTTTGAGGGTTTTGTTACCAATATATATGGTCATGAAGATGAAAATGTTTTTTCTTATGTGAAAAGTGAAAATGAAATAAATTTTGATGATTTAATACGATGGATGGATAGATTCATTAAAAATAAATTACATGTGTATATTGATAAACCATTATTCATGTTAAATGATCATAATGATTATGTGTAGGTTTCATATAAAATGGAATAAAGATGTTTGAGGTTTCTAGTGAGTTAGAGAGTTTATATTTGTAAGGAACCAACCCGGGTTGCCCAGAAACCTAGCACCTGACCTGATCTGTCACATATTTGAAGGGCCTTCCCCATCTCCACAGGATGGAAACAAGCACCCGGGCATCGCATGACAAAACTGAGGGAATTATTTCACCCAATATGAAATACCACAAAACATATACATATAGAATAGAATAAATAGTGGAATACTAACAAATATATATGTCTTAACTGTATGGAAAACAATAGAAACATAACAACGAAAGTGTTAGATAATATTTTCAATAGAAAAGTCTGACTATAAGGGACTCAAAACTAAACCACCACACTAATGATGGAATTGAAGAACTCTAACGAACTCACCACCAGCTACCCATTCTAGCAGACATGAACCTTTTCGCCTCACTGCAGCACCTTGCCTTTTACTTCTCCGGAAGATAAACAAGGGTATATGTACCACTGAAGCAGTGTGCATGGTGTGATCTAACAAGCTCAAGATGATCCCACTCAGGTGTTCCATAACAAGTCATTTCATAAAAAATCATCTATGATTTTTTTTTAAAATAAAACAAGTCATGATAATAAATAAATCACTTTTATAGAAAACATGGTAAACATTTCCCTTTTCCATAGTTCTAAAAAAATGTAGGTATATCAGTTTCAAAGCACATTTTCCATATCATTTTCTACTAGAATAAACATTTATATCCAATCTAACTAAGAAATAATGGTAATGTAAAATATAAGCACATGTATCACTGAACAAAGGAATATTATAGTTCTATATAGCATACTACTCGTACAATATAATCAAGTGCAAAAAATTGATCCTAGAACAACAGGCTTAAGAAGAAGAGAAATACCCCATGAGTAAACCCCCTTAAAATGTCAATATCTGTCCCCAAGAATAATAGGTCTAGGAAATAGTGGAAATCCCCAATAAAAACCTCCTTGATAACGAAAACAATGGATGTTGGACTCAAGATAAACCTTCCAACTATGTACCAAAGTTAAACCATGTTCTCTTTTAACAAATAAATCAATGCTTTGATAACCTTCAAAAACATTTCAATATCCATTCATAAAAATATAGGGAAAAAACATTTTCATTGAAACCCCTCTATCAAAACACTCAAAAATCATGTCTATTTTATAAATCAATTTATTAAGAAATTTTCAATGAAAAACAAGTAGGTTCATTATCATAGGCTAGAGACGGCACCACCTACCTCAATTTACAGGTCGTACATTCCCTCAACAAAGTCTAAAAACATGAAAAAATCCCAAAAGCAACAAAAAAGACCCTAGGATCAAATCCATAAAAAGAATGGTTTCAACATAAACACAAAAGGTTACCTGAAGGGAGGAAAACCACATACCTCGAAGAAGAATGCCCACCGCACAACAACCAACAAAGGAAAAAGCACTCCGAAACAAGATCTCACCATGTATCTAGAAGAAGATGATAGGGAGCAACCATATTTGATCAAAATATCTGATAACACAAGGCTTGGGTGATACCATGATAAATCACAAGTAATAATCAAAGAGAACACTTACTTGGTAAGACGCATCGAAAACACAACAAATATCTAACATCAATCAAATCAATACATAAGGAGATTCACCGATAAAAATATCCTAGGGATATATCTAGTCTGAAATCATAGAGATATGGGATTAATAGAGGATAAAAACTAATAAATTCCTAAATTTAACCAGGGGTGGGCTGGGTCATGATATGTACCCCTTGGTCATGACATGTAGGCCACGCTGGAAATGTAAGATGAAAAACTGATCACCTCAGTTTAAAAATTCCTTTATTTAAACCCTACATAATGTGTGCCTCTAGTACATGATGTTTACCATCTCACAACATGATCTCCTCATTCACGATGTGATCTCCTAGTCTATGAAATGCCACCAACATCAAGTACATGATGTGTGCTTCATGTACACGGTGTGTACCTATTCTCCAGTCAATAGTAAACCCAGAAAAATCACATAAAAGGATTTTAAAAAGCAAAGGGAACTTAGATTAAGGGAAAAATAGCCCAATCAAGGTAATGGGATATTAGAAACTACCCACCATAAAAACCATCCATTCCCAGGAAGTCATGTAAAAGATGTATCTTCTAGAATGAGATGAGGCCATTGCTCCCTCATCAACGACTCAAATTCCCATGTCTCATGAGAATCAAATCCTTATTTCCATAAAAATATGACCAACGGAATTGAATTACCACAAAATACATTAATATGAGATTTAATGATCTCAACTAGTTTCTCCAAAATAGAACCATCTGTCACAAACTCAATTTATTCCAAACATAGAATGTGAGCAGGATTTGGGTTATACTTTCTAAGTTGAGATATGTGGAAAACATCATGATTGTTAGTCAACTGAACCAACAGTGATCACTGATAAGAAAATTGCCCATGAAATTTAGAGACCTCAAATAGTCCAACATATCTGAGAGCAAACTTTCTCTATTTTCCAAGTTAACATTGACCGAAGAGATGATAAACTTTCACGAAAACCTAGTCACCAATGGAAAACTCCAAAGGATGACTCTGCTGATCTGCGTATAATTTCTATCGACTTTAGGCTTTAACCATACATCACTACACCTCCTAAATCTTTACTGACATATCATGAACCAGACTTGTTCAAACCAAAGTTACTTCACCAACATCTTCCCATCAAATAGGTTATATTCATGAGAAACCATACAATGATTCAAAAGAATCCATTCTAATTGATGACTAGTAACTGCTGTTGTAGAAAAACATAACCATTCTTAAATTTTTATCACATTATCCACCAAAATAAAGCACATAGGAATGATGCATATCCTCTAGGATCTGAATTACATGCTTAATTTGGAATTCAGTATGTGGATCGTAGGCTGTTATCAACATGACTTGAGTCCCCATTTCCTCTTGGAGACTACTCTAAAACATTGAGGGAAACCTTGGATCCATATCTAAAATAATGGAATATGTAATCCAATGTAACCTTATGATATCCTACATATACAACATACCAATATCTTAATCTATAGTGGTATCTTTCATTGAAATGAAGTGATGATACTTCTTCAAGTGATCAACAACCACCTATATATCATTTTTCACATGGGGCATCCATGGAAAGCCAACAAAAAAAATACACGGACACCTCATCCCACCTTGAAACTAGAACTATAAGAGGATGATGAAAACTAGAGGGACTCAAGTTCTCTGCCATTATCTTTTGGCAGGTGAAATAGCGAGATAAATAATCTAAAGTGTCACGCTTCAAACCTAGCCAAAAAACAATCTTCTCATGTCATAATTACAAATTTGTAGCGCTTGGAGAAATGTCCCATGAAGAGCTATGAAAATCAAACAAGAATGAACTTTCCAAGGATTCTTGGATGACGACACTCTTTCCAACTAGAAGTATTCCATCTGAAGAAAAAGACCAAATGGGAATTGTCTCCCGACAATAGAAGTTTTCATGAAACTTATAAAACTCATCATCTTGTTGTTGACAGTGCAAGATAGAATCCATGAGAGATGATGAAAACATTACACTGGTGAGAACCATAACTGAAACATCTTCCTGAGAAACCATATACAACTAGGAAAAAATCACCATAAGATTCAACCATTCCTTTAATTTTGGAATAGTCTGTGATTGTACCTTTATGCTAAAAGCGTATGAAACTACATTCCATCTCCCTGAAGTGTAGGTGATGACAAATTCAAATGTCTAAAGGTATTCTACCCATTGTCTCTCTCTATGATTCGAGTCCTTCAGGGAAAATATATAGTTCAGACTCTTATGATCAAAGAAGACCTTGAACTTCTCCCCAAAGAGATAGTGTCTCCAATACTTAAGCACGTGCATCACCACAACAAGCTATAATAAATGTGATTTTTAGTTCTTATAATTCATCCAGGGAGGATGAGATTCATAGTCTACCACATGATCATCCTGCATAATCACGCATCACAAACCATAACTTGATTCATAATAGAACACCACATAGCCCTTATCGGGCTCATGTATGATCAAAACATGTGCCAATGTTAGAAGTTTTTTTAGTCCATCGAAAGAAGACTAACACTTAGCATCCCATGCGAATTTCACCAATTTATTGGTAAGAGCAGTAAAAGGTGATTCTAACTTAGAAATACCCTTAATGAATTGTTGATAGTATCCAAAAAGACCACATAAACATTGTATCTCAAACAAATTTCACAGTTCCTTCGAGGAAAAAAACAATTTTAACATCTATGGATCAACTAATAAGCTATGTTCAGAAATTATTGGCCCCAAAATTTTCACTTCATTAATCCAGAAACTGCATTTTGAAAAATATCCATACAGACGGTGATTTCTCATAATCTTCAGATCCAAATCCAAATGGTTCTAATGCTCACAACCAGACTTTGAAGAAACCATAATATCATCCATGGACACTACCACAATAGTTTTAAGATACTGGTGAGATATTTTATTTATTAAGTCCATAAAAACTATAGGAACATTTTTCAGTCCAAAATGTATCACAAGATATTCATAATGGCCATACCAATCTCTGAAGGCCGTCTTTGGTATATCGGACTCCTAGAATGTGAGCTGATGATAAATGGGTTAAAGATTGATCTTTGAAAACAACTTTGCTCCCTTTAAATGATCAAACAAATTATTGACATGAGGCCAAGGATATTTTATATTAACCATTACTTGGTTCAGCTTTTGATTGTCCACACATAACCGAAGTGAACCATCTAATTTCTTGGAAAAGAGTGTAGGGGATGCCCAATAAAAACACTATTGTGAAATAAACCCCTTTTTAATAGGTCATCCAACTGAATATTAAGCTCTTTGAACTACACTGGGTCCATAAAATATTAAGGCATCGATATTATAAGCATACACGATATTATTTCCAACATTAAATCAACCTCTCTCTATAGAGGAA
Source organism: Viscum album (assembly GCA_963277665.1). Lineage (NCBI taxonomy): Eukaryota > Viridiplantae > Streptophyta > Magnoliopsida > Santalales > Viscaceae > Viscum > Viscum album. Next base: position 96,001 of record CAUJRU010000407.1, on the reverse strand, counting down.
GACGAGATAAGTTGTCTGGGAAGTCATCAGGAATGTATCGAACAACAACAGGATGATATTCAATAGAAGAAACTTCATTGGGATCAAATTTAATAGCAAGAAAAAAAATCTGGAGGTATGGGTGGGATAGCCCTGCATGGCCTAAACTTTGGTCCCACTCTCCTTGAAACACATGATAGCTCCCCTCGATAGTAAGAAACGATACACGTTGATGAAAAAAATCAACCTCAGCTTGATGAGTTACAAGAAAATCCATACCAATGATGATGTCAATCCGATCCAGATTAGGAATGAAAAAATCCCATACCAAATCCATGGAAGAAATCATGAGTGAACAAGAATACTATAACCGCTACTCTTTCATCTTTCCAAGAAGTGTGTTAATCTTTATTGTAAAGGGAATAAGTTAAGATGGAAGTTTAATAATATCACAAAAATGTGAAGATATAAATGAGTTGGAGGAACTTTTATCAAACAAATCAGTAGTTACTAATGCTGCAATAAGGAGCGTACATTCACTGTTGCTTGACCTATATCAACTTCCATTTGGAACTCATCTACTACATGTAAATTCTTCACTCCTAAAGTCTATGGCTAGATCCCTGTAGTCATTGAATTTTCTGACTGCACCACAGTATCCTTGAGTCCAACAAACCATTACCATAATGAGGCATATTCATGGCCTAACAAGAACACTATAGATGACCAATGTGTCCACATATATTGCACCTCTGCGTGGGCATTGGACTAGAATGTCTAGTGTGACCCTCCTGACCACACAGGTAGTAAGTCAGAGGAACATTTCCAGCTTCAACAAATGATGTAGAGTAGGCTCAATAATGAGAACCACCTCCACCACTTCTACGAGGGTCCTTCCACTTTCCCTTAGTCTCATGCATGCCACTGAAGATGTCACTAATTGGATGAGAAGAGGCAGTAGTTCCGAACATTCATACCATGTCCATATCTAACATCATTTCTCTGTGCGCTGTCTCCGCATAGGTAGAAAAAATCAACATGAAATCCTACAAAATAATGTCTGGTCGCAAACCAGATAGGTAGTTCTGCACCATCCACTACCCATTCCTTAACAAGTCGAGAGAAAAAAAGAAAAGTTGAACAAAACAACACTCTCCCTACTTCAGTGATATAAACTATAATTATTTTTCTAGTATCAAAGACTCTAGAAAAAACTGCAGAGAGAACAAGGTTTTGATTCCCTTCTAATATAAGTCCACATGTCTGTCTTTCTACACCATAGGGTCCCACCAATGCTTTTCAGAACCCTTGAGTCTGAACGTTGCGCCCTTCACCATAATATTCTTAGGTATCTCCAAGAATTTAAAGATTTGATTGATCTTATCCATCCAATTCTCCACATCTTAAGGTTTATTCATTCGTTTAAAGTATGGTGTCTTCTCGCTCAAGACCTCCCAGGATCGATCTCTTTATTCTACAGCATATGGTTGTACATTAACCACTGTGTTCTGAACATGTGGTATATCCTGATCGACAACACAAACTATCTGTATGATAGTTTCAATGATATTTTGTCCATAGGTGGATCTCTTTGAGGAGAATCAGATGCAGCATCTTGAGGAACCTATGGAAGATGTCTTGGAGGTATATTTTGGCACACTGTAACATAAAAATGATTAGACACTGAACAAATCCCAGTTCAAACTAGAGAACCCAAAAGAAAAAACTGAGATTTTTTAAAGAAAAAAAAACAACATTAGAGACACATATCTTGATATACAATGATAACTTGAGTCTCATTGAGATAATATCTGGCCAGACACTCATCTCAACGTGCCCCTCAATTCCCAATAATCCTATCTCCTGTATAACATGCATCCCAAGAAAAGATTGTTGAGGACAAACGACCCTCTAATACCAAACTATAATGAACCGACCCTGGTGTCCCTGAAACCTAGCACCAAACCAAATCCATCCCATACCCGAAGGGTATTCCCGATCCCCACAAGCTATACATATGTACTTGATCATCGAATAAAAATACTAAGGGAACGATTTCACCCAACCTGAAAAACCACACAACAAATATATAGAGAAAAGATGAAACATCGGAAGACTAAAAAAAATATATGCCATAACTATAAGGAAAACAGTAGAAACAGAACAACAAAAGAATTATCTAAAAATATCAAAAGAAAAGTCTGACTACAAGGGACTCCAAACCAAATAGATACTCCATTGATGGAATGGATTAAATCCAACCATCTCACCACCAGCTACCCATCCCAGCTAACATGAACCTCACCGCATCATTATACCACCTTTACTTACCCTACATTGGAAGACAAACTATGTTCTGTGAACCACCGAAGAAGTGCTCAGGGTGTAAGCTAACAGAATTAGTAGGATCCCACCTTGGTGTTCTATAACAAGTCTCGGTATAACAATTATGGTATACCCATTTGTAAAATAAAACATGGCTTGATAAGCAGTAAAACAGTTTTATAGAGAACATGGTAAGCATTTCCATTTTATATAGTTCTAAACAAAAGCAGGTATAATAGTTTCAAAGAACATTTTCCATATCATTTTCCACAACCATAAACATTCATATCCTGGCTAACTCAGAAATCCAAGAAATAAAAAATAAATTCTCAGGTATCAAAAAACCTTGGAATACTATAGTTCTAGGTAGTATACTACTTGTACAACAATAATCTAGTGCACAAAACGGATCCTAGAACAACGGGACAAGTATGAAAAGGAATAACCCATGAGTAACCCCCCCCCCAATTTTATTATCAGTCCCCCCATGATAAACCTCCTGGATAACAACGACAGTGGATAATGGCCTCAAGAAAAACCTTCCACCTAAGTACCCAAGGTAACCAATGTTCTCTTTTTCACAAACAAATTTCATTGCTTTGATAGCCTTCAAAACAATTTCAAAATTTATTTATCAAAATCCATGGAAAATACTTTTTCATTAAAAACCCATTTTTAACACACATGAAAATAATGAAACCTCGTAAATTAATTTATTATGAAATTGGAAAACCAAAACAAGTTGGTTAATTATCATAGGCTAAAGACAAAACCACCTTCCTCAAAGATTATTTCACGCACACCGGCAAAAGAGTCCAAAACCATGAACAAAACCCAACAGTACTAACAAAGACATTAGGATCCAATCCATCACAAGATTGATTAAAACATAAACAGAAAAGATTGGTGGTAGAGAGGAAAAATACATACCTTGAAGAAGGACACCTACCACACCACATCTAATGAAGGAAAAATTTATCTAGAACGAGATCTCATAACGAATCTAAAAGAAGACGATAAGGAACAACCATCTTGGGTTAGAGGATATAATAACCCATGTCTAGGGTGATACAACAGTCAATCACAAGGATTAATCATAGAGAACCCATACCTTTTGAAATGCACCACAACCACAATGAAGATCAAATTCTGATAGGATCGATCTGGAGGGAGAGGCACCTCTGAAAATAACCTAGGGAGTTCTCTCATCTGAGATCCAAGAGATATAAGAAGAATATATGAGTAAAACTACTAAATTCCTAAATTTAACATGGGTGTGGGTGGGGTCAAAACGTGTACCCCTTGGTCCCGACGTATACTCCACGATGGATAAGTATACCAAAAAACCCTTCACCTCGGGTAAAAAAATCTATTATTTTACCACTAAACGATGTGTACCTTCTCATGACATGATCTCCTCATTCAAGAAATGATCTCCTAGTCCATGACATGTAACTAGCACCATGTACATTACATGTACATCAGGTACATGATGTCTACCTATTCTACAGTCTACAGTAATCCCAGTAAAGTCCCATAAAAGGATTTTAAATCCAGAAGTAAACTTATAATGAGTTAAAAAACCCCAATCAAGGAAAAATGGTGTTACAGTATAGTATTTAATATTTGATATAGACGTTAATAAAGAAATTTAGAATATTCTTCCATTGAATGAATTTATTTGGATGTGGTTTTAAGTTATTTAGAGTTTGTTGACAAGGAATAAGGATTTGTCGAACAATTTCTTCATGTTTTCGTGGAAAGTATGACATTTTTTATCTTTTTTCATGTGATAAATATAGCACATAAGATAAATGGTTCTTCCAGTCCATGGAAGAAAACATCTTTTAGTATAAAATGTCTGTATGATATATTTCTCAAATGATATGAGAATATTATAGGAAATACATATCCAAATGATATATCTAGGACATTAACCTATGATAATAAGATATAATATGATATAAATAACACTTAATATAGTCTAACATCATATGTTCTGAAACACACAAAATGAAAAATGTATAATATGGACAACATGTATGATTCATGGATAAAATAAGGTTATTTTGTTGGTTTTAATATTTATATATGATATTTATGACAAAATTATTCTTCTAGAATGATAGTATCGTATCTACCTTCTTACCTTCCAAAAAATTGAAAAATGATAGTGTCGCTCATGCGTACGTGTGGACTACCACCTCTACAAAGCGATGTAATTCTCTTTTCATTTTATTTTTAATTGGATGCAAATATGTATGTATTAAATGAATATGCATGATATATATGATAATATAATTATTCTATAATTTTGAGTTATTATTTAACTTTCTTTAAATTATCCATTGAAAAATGAAAACAACGTTAATAAGTTTGTATGACTTACCACATTCAGGGAAAATATAATTTATTTTTCTATATCTATATTTTATAAATGATTGTAATAATGTATGGAACGAATATATAAGATATTTATATCATTATTAAAAAAAATTATGATTATGAAATCATGATCAAAATATAAGGGCCAAAACTACCAAACCTAAACATATATGAAAAATGAATCAAATATCACCCAAAATAGTTATTTTAACACTGAATCGTGAACTAATAGGCGATAAAAGGTTAAAAGTAAGTATTTTATGGTATTATTTTTATGAGTATGCTCCTCTAACTTATGTATAATAAATTTATAATTTACATATAGGAGGTTCGGATGCATACCAGTGAATTTGGACCTACAGTAAGGGGTTTTAATCTTCTTTTATTTCTATGGGATAGAAACCATATTCAGCAATTTTTTATTTTATATTGTGTGTATACATCACTTTAATGTTTGTTATGATTAATAATGTTTTATAGGGATTTAGATTTTCATATATTATATTTTATTTCATGAGGATTATTATTCAAATGTTTCCAATGTGGTAAGGGTTTTATATTAACATATATATTATTATTGATATTTTTATGAGTAATCTTATGATAAAGAAATATTAATATTTAAAAGTCAAAAAAACTCATTTATTTTCTTATCCTATAATTTTTAATGAGAAGTAAAGATTTTAATTATTTTTTCCTCAACTAATGTAATCAAGAGAATGCAATTGTGATTTTATGGAAAATCTACATTATTTATCTCTTTTTTTGAAAACCCTTTTTTTCAAGTCCATATAAATTAAAAATGTTTTAATAATGTGTTTACTATTATCCATTAATTTTTTTATTTCCTTTTTACAAATTTTTTATCAAAAAATAGTTTTAAAGGGGGTCCTCTTTTCATTTTCCAAAGGAGGTACTTTTTGAATTTATACAAAGTATGAGAAGAATGTTCTTTGACATATACAAGATTAATGGAATTCCCCACCAACATAATCTCGTAGTAATTTGATGAATATATTAAAATTATCCATATTTATTCTGAAATAAATTATTTCCCATTATATTTTTTAAATTTATTTACTTTTAAATAGGAGATTAAAAATGGGAAATGATATTTCCCTAAAGAATGTTTTAATGTTATCTTAATGGTAATTATATACACCATATATGACAATACTTGATATCACTTATCATTTACATAGGCTATGGTAAAAGGATACCCATCATATTCTTTATCAGTAAAGGGTTTTTATGGTGCAATGATGTTTTTGAAACCCATTCCATTACATGGGCTGTGATATTATATAATGTTTATAAAGCCCATTTCATTTCATGGGTTATTATATTATAAATGTTTTTTTATCTTTTAGTAAACATATATAATATTTTTCTATATTATTTGTGGGACCTATATCTCACTTTAATTAATTGGGTAAATATGGTTAGATCATGAGGTAAATATGATATCTGTGAAATAAATTTAATTTTCACAATTTCATGTTTGGACCTAGTTTACCTGAACATATTATTATGAATGGTCATTGTTTTCATGTCCATAAGATCATGAGTGAACCCATTTTTCATTGTAATAAGATTATGAATGGACTTAGATTTCATGGCCATAAGATTATACATAGACCATGTCTTTATATATATAATTTTATGCATGGAGTTGTCTTTCATTTCTATAATATTTTGTGTGGAATTTATTCATATGATTATGAGAGGGAAAGATTTAATTTCCCTAGATTAAAGAGTGAAACTAATTCCATTTATAGACATTTAGAAAGTCTTAAGATAATTTGGATTCAATAAACTCATTTCTTATGAAAATGTAGTCCTCTCATGGATCATGTTATTTGATACATTTATGAATCAATTATTATAAACTTCCATGATTTATGTTGTGATCGAAAATCTTTATATATGATATAAAAGGCATGAATTTCATCTGTTATGCTAATGTTCTCATACAATTATTCTCAAGTTATAATCAGGTGAACATTAATGTTTCCCTTGTTTATCCTTACTCAAAATTTGATGTCACCATTTATTATATTTCATTTTCCCCATGTTATAAATAATGTTTTTAGGAAGGATATTCCTTATAAGGGTGATAGTTATTAGTAAAATGATGTTATACTATTATGAACATGTTTTTATGTGTTAATGTTTCCAAAGGCAGTAGGACTATATGATTTTGTAGTGTATAGTTATGTTCAATAATGAATATTTTTAAAAAAGATGAAATATATGTCTATGAAATTTATAAATCCCTATAGTTGGAATCATACCAAGGTTAAGTAAACCATTGGAAACAAGGAGGAGAAAAAATTTGTAGGAACCCTAAGGATGAGTATAAGTATAGGATAACATCTTAATGTTTTGATAATAATCCTGGAAAACCTAGTTTCATCCTATGATTTCATTGATTAAAATAAAGGTGAATTCTTATAGAAATAAAATAAGTGTTTATTCAGAACTATGTCATTTTCTAATATGATTATCATCTCTCACAATATTTTTTTTTGTTTTCTCCCATGGGTAGAACTAAAAATAATCTTGTTAATAATGATTTTGATGGCAATTGAACATCCTCCTGAGAAATCAAATTTTTTAAGAGTTGGAATACAATATATTATGACTGTTCTCCCTGAACTCTCTCAAGATATTTCTGGTAAAGTAGATAAATTTTAACATGATAATGAAATTATGAGGGAGAAATATGTCATTGAAACCTTTATGTTATAATGTTCACCCTCCTTCTACGAGTATTATGATCTAATTATTGTCGATAAGTGGATCAGTTTTGGAAAATATATTTTCCTTTATTGTGTTCTCAAACCATGACAGGTTTTATATATCTATTTATCATTTGGAAAAAAAGTCATGTCAATGTTTAAATATTTTTTATAATATAAGGAGAGAAGAATAAATTAACATAATAACATGGGATGTGTTTATAAAAATATTTTTGAACAAGTAAATTCATCATATTCTATGTAAAAAATGAAGAAGTAATTTCACGGGATTAATCTTATGTAATTTGAATCTATTACTACCTATGAGTAAAGATTTACAAGACATTCAAGGTATAGCTCAATTTTAATATTCATCCCTAAAAGAAAAAAAGGATCTATTATTTAGTGGTTTTAAACCATTTAATAAAAAATAATTATCCATAAGGGTATTTGAAACCTATAATGAATTTTATGGTGTTCCCAGAGTTTGGAAATTAAAGTCATAAACCCTCATGGTTTTGTTGATAAAATAGGAAGATGGATCATCATGAAAGTTCCAATGGTTTTTCACATAAAGTGAATATTTGTTTCCTGTTAATTTTCAAAAATGTTGTAAGGTGTACTCAGGTGAATTCATAAATTAAGAAATATTTTTTTCAAGTGTGTGAACATAGGAAATCAAGGAAAAGAATGTTTAAGTGATGTTAAGAGGATAGTAAATGAAATGAATAGAGAGATAGATCAACAAAATACACACTCACACTCCTGTTCTATAAAGGGTAAAAATTTAGGAATTATGTGAATCAAATACCTAATCATATGGATAATGAATACAGTAAGACACAAAAACATTTGATGTTAGATGATAAAGGGATTGTTTAAGAAATTTCACCATTTGAAGTGAAGCATGGTAGCTAGGGAACACTTATCCCCTACTATGTAATTGTGGATTAGATGGTTATTTTTCATTAAATTATCAATAGGAAAATCATATCATTACGAGGAATTTTATGTGATTATAAAAAATTATTATTTATCCCTACATCGATTCCACATAAATTTATAGAATAATGATATAATATTTCATATTTTGAATTAACCAATGATCAAATATCAGTTCAAGGATGAACATGAAACTATAATTAATATATTTTCTTCTATGATAGGGTAGTATTTAGATAATAAGGTGTGAATTTTATTTTGGAAGCATATATTATTTTATTGTGGATTTATTTTTGGAAATCGTTAAGACATATGATCAAGGTATATATATTTTGGTATGAAACATTATGAGTGATTAACATTATTTTTAATTTAATAATGAAAGAATATGAGATCAAATAATATTTGGTTTTACATATTGGATGAACACATTATGGTGTTTCCTTAAGTTTAACTATTTTTGGAGTAGAGTATATTGAAATTTAGGTGTTATTATTGAGTCTTTAGTGGTAAGTGGTTTATTTCTTCATGAAATGGTTTATTAATTTTTCAGAATTATCTAGTGATAACAATTTTGGATTTGTTTGATGTATAATGATCAAAGGAAAATATTTTTATAATTTTGTTGATTATATTATCCATTAGAATCTGATTTTAGTGTTTCAAGAAAAAAAATCATTTTGAAATACAATTGTTTTCATAAAATATGAATTTCTGTTTGAAATATATTAAAGTGTGTGATTATATTTTTCTTGTAACTATATTTCATTATTTATTTAACTAATATAGTGATGGAATTCCACAAATCTTGGAAGACATATCTATAAACAAAAATGTGGTCATATTACATTCATTTTTTATAAATTTCTAGGCTCTTCTCACATATTTGGTTTATTATTTTGTGATCACTAACATTATCATGATCATTCAGATTCTTATGATCAACGATATATGGACATTAATGTTAATCAATGTCTATATTTTCACTTCCCAATAATTTTACCAACTATAGAGTTTGAGTTATGTTTTATTCTAGATGAACATCTTATTTTTCATTCCCTCTTTTTAATAGGATGTGTCATTAACCATTTTTATGGTATGTTATTTTTACAAAGAAAATTTCAAATGTCAAACCATTATTTACCGAGAATAAATAAAAAATGAAACAATTTATTATGGGGAGGGGGAGGATGTAATACCATTAGATTTTATGAAATATATTTCATAATTAATATTAATTTAATTTTAAAATTGTGTTATTTGCATGACTGAGTTTAAAATTTCAAATATATATTATTAAAATATTATAATTTAAATATTATTGTTATAATCTGACAATTAAAATTGTTTGATAGGAATAGGATTAACCATATAATATATATATATATATATAAATTTCCTTATTCTTAGGAGTTAAATCCAAAATTTTTATTACACACATTTTCTTATTCAAAAATATGTTTTCTTATTAATGGTATTTATTTAATTTTGTCAGTGGATATTATAGTTAATTTATGAAATTATATTAAATTTAATTTGATAAAAATGACATCATTTTTTATATCATCATATCAAAATTTAGTTATGGAGAAATTTTTTGATTTGTATAATAGTTTTATTTTTAATGAATCTCAAAAATATTAATCTTTATTGAATTCAATATTTTATTCAAATGGATTATTAATTTAAAATTATATTTTGGATTAGATTTTAAATTAAATTACATTTATTTTTTAAAATAAAGTCCATTTATAGTCATTTTAATGAATAATACATTAATTTAAAATAAACTATTTTGTACTCAAAATGACTTTTTCTAAAAATCGGTTTTCAACGCATTTTGTGAACTTATTTGAAAATTAATTTATTCCACATATATGTATTGAATTTTAAAAAAATTATCAATATATTGTATTAGGATGATAATTTTTAAAAAATAACTACCTTAAATATTTGATAAATATGAATAATAACTATGGTAAAATTTACCACCTTGGTGATGGGTAAATTAGATCAATCCTTTTTAAAACTAACTCATAAGAGCATAATTTTTCAAAAAAATTATTGGGTGAATTAAATTCTACCCTTATCACCTTATTATTTAAATTTATTTGTTTAATGGACTCTTTTTAATAAAAATATAAAATTAAATATTTTCATCAAATATAATATCAAATAATCACTCTATTAGAATTATATTTATATTATATATTTATAAAGGGAGAAAAAAATTTATGAATGAATATAAATGTCAATTTTGGGAATAATAAAATTATTTTAATGGTAAAATATTATATTTAATTTTTATAAATTATATAATTACCTTATTTAATTATATATCACCAATTAAATATTTCCTCAATTAATTAATAATATAATAAATGGTTTTAAAAATATTATAGCTAATATATACTGGTTTATTTATACTGTTATATAATTTTTTTTATATTTATTTCATATTTTAGAGGATTAAAATGATCCAATTTGTGTTATTAATTTTTTATTTATGACTTTTAAGAAAAATTTTGGGAATATTGTCTAAATTAGAAATAATGATATTTTATGAAAGTAATATTTTATTAAATTTTAAAAATTCATAAAGATATTAAATTAGGGAAACAGGGATGATATATGGTAAAAAAATATCATCACATCCCCAATTATAGGATATTTTGAACCATTTGTCTTGAGAATAAATTTAGTATATTTTAATCTACTAAAAATCCTAGAAGTGGCCTTCACATCAATTAAAAAGGAAACCCCTAAGTTTTCTTCCTCACACTACATTAAGACATATATTTTATCCACAATATGAAATATTATATTTTCAAATCCACTATATACCTTATAGATGTAATGTATATCCCAAAATACCTACCACAGACCCCTTAAGAGCATATCTAAGGGAGTTATTTCAAATAATAGGTGATTTCCTTCATCAATAACATTATTCTTAATTCTTACATTACCTTTTATTATTGATTTATATTTATAAAAAAGTAATTATGTTAGTATATTAATATATTAAGATTTTACTATGATTATGAAATCTCATTTATTCACCCTCTTTCCATCAAATTTGAAATGAAATTATCACTTATGTGTATATTGGTCTTACTATCTTCCCATAGCGATAAAATTCATTTTCAATTAACACAATTAATTTATGGTAAATATAATGGTTCTAATAACTATATATATGATATTTTGGACCTTATTAATCTTCTAGAATTATAATATATTATCTACCGTATTACCGTCAAAACTATTGGAAAAAGATAAGGTCATTCATGCATATGTGTGGAGTAAGACCTCTATGAAGTGATGTGATTAATTTTTTTCATTTTACATAGATGGTAACACAAATGGATTTATTTAATATATATTATATATATGATATAGTAATTATTCTTTAATTTTTATTTATTATTGACCTATTCTTCATTCCATCTGACAAACAATGAAAACTATTTTCGTGGGTACATATGACCAACCATCGCCATCAATGGTCTAATTCATTTGGTTGTCTCTATATTATATGGATTACTCAAAACATTTTTATAATGAATAAGTAATATATTTATATATCAATTATCATTTTTAATATGATGGAACAATGATCAAAATAAAATTACCTAAACTATTGAACAAAAATAGAATGAAAAACAGAGATGATATCACCAATATACGTGGTTAAATAAATAATTATAAATAGACGGGTGATAATAGTTATCAGAAAATATTATATGGTATAATATATAGAATTATAATTCTATAATATATGAATAATGAATTTATAATTTTTATGCATTAGATTTCAATATGTATGAAGGAAGTCAGACCTAAGGTGAGTGATTGTCCCCTCACTTTTATTTCCATGGGATACATGCTGAATTCACAAATTTTTCCTTTCATGAATTGTATATATATCACATGAATATATTTTATGAATCATATTATGAATTTATATGAATTTATATATCCATCTACTTTTATGTATTTCATGTTTCTTTCCTTAAATGTTAACAAAAACATATTTTTCTTATGTTACAATCTCACAGTTTATCGGGATTTATTATGATTATGTTTCCAAGGAGGAAGTAATGTGATGTACCACTCAAAAATATCAAAAAAATTCTTCCCCCTATACTATTTCATTGAAATGCATTTTTTTCAATAATTTTTATCACTTTAAGTACTCATGGTAAGACAAATTAGTTTTAATGGTAAATCAACCTTATTTCCCTCTTTAGTTGAAAACCCATTTTCTTACATATCCATGTTTTCTAAAAAATGTTTTTAAAATGGTTTTTACTATTATCCTATTACAATTTAATTTTTTTACACATGTTTTTTCTTTTCAACAAAATATTTTTTAAATGAATTTTATTATTTCTTTCGAAATGAGGAACTTTTTGCATTCTACCAATGTATCCATGGAATATTATTTTTACCTTATACGATATGAAAATAATTTTCCACAATTATGACCACTCAATGATTTGATGCTTCCACTACAAGTATCATTATTTATTTTCAAACAAATTTTTTTCCACAACATTTTATATTATTTATTTTAAAGATGATATTTCAAAATGGACATTATATTTTCCCTAAGATTATTTTAATGTTATTTTATTTGTATTTCTATCCATCAATGATAGAAACCCTTGATATCACTCATGATATATTGGGTATATGATTCTAGGATAACATCCTTATGATTTTTGATGATGATTCATGTTTATGATGACAAGACTCTCCTTAAAAACTTTTCTTTTCTAGGGGTTATTATAAAATGAAATTTTTATGCATCTCATTTCATTTCATGGGTCATGATATGATTAAGGTCTAAAAATATTGTGTTACTCATTTTAATGGTTTAAATTTTGTGATGTGTGGTACAAATATCTCCATCCAATGCATTAAGTAAACATGGATAAATAATGAGGTTTATATGATATGAATGAACCTTATTTCATGTTTACAATTTCATTTGTTGACCCATTTTTATTATCCATAATATTATCCATGTATAGGGATTTCATGTCTATAAGCTCATGCATGGACCTAGTTTTCATTTCAATAGAATTAATTATGAACATTGGTTTCATGTCTATAATATTATACATGATCCTAATTTTCTTGTCTATATGTTTATCCATGGACCTTTCTTTTAGGACCATATAATTATATACATAAATATTTCATATGTTATTGTAAAGTCATGATTTTATGTCCTAAACATGATTAGTGAGGTTGTTTCTATTTATACATGCTCACAAAGTTATAAGATTATGTGAATTCTACAAATTTATGAATTTTTTCTATTTTATTCTCTCACGGATAATGTTCCTTGATTTATATAACATTAATGTCTTATTAACTACTAATCATTATCTCATTACCCAGATTTATGATATAAAAAATATATTGTATGAATTTCAAAAGTTATGATCATGTTTTCATACACTTATTATAATGTTATACTCATGTGATTGTTAATGTATCCCTTATTTACCTTTACTGAGAATCTGAGAAAACCATTTTTGTATTTTATATCCCCTAATTTATTAATAATTGTTTTATGGAGGTTATATCAAAGAATGTTTCTAGTAATTTAAAACATAAACATAGTTTGTTATAAATACGTATTTATATATCCATGTTTGTAAAGGAACTAGACCTATATTATTCTAACATGGATGGTTATGATTTTGAAATAACATTAATATGAAAATGAAATATATATGGTGAAAGGTATGAATTTATATATGCACTATGTAATGTAATGAATTTAATAAATGATATAGGGATATACCCCCTTGTAAAATCGTTTCATGTTAGTCATGAAAGATGCATGTTAGTTAGGTTTCACTCCAGTTGGACATCATACTAGTTAGATAAATTACACTAGTTTGTTATCACATTGGTCAAAAGATTCATGTTGTTCAGGTGTCCCTATTTCTTGGATATTCATACTTGGAATACACCACATATGTTCATATGAATGAATGAAGTAGTAAAAAATTAAGAATCACATATTTATTGAGATATTGGGTGAGGTTTTTCTATAAAGGATAGTTAATCCACTCATTAAAAAGATTACAACAATTTAAAGAAGGGGAAAGGGATATCTCAACACATAAAACTAAATTTCAACATAGTTTCTTATGTGAATTATATTTGAGAGATGATAAATATGTAAATCCAAATACACTAATATAGTTCTGTAAGTTACACTTGAGCAAACATGAATAAGAAAAATGAACATGGAATAATGAGTTCAATGAATAGAGGCGGAGTGAAGGGAATAACATTAACATACTAATGAAACCAATACATAAGTGAATATATAAACTCAAGTAAAAATACTTGATGAAACCAATACCTGAGTGATAGTTTTTAGGTAATGTTACTTCTGTGAATATAACTGAGTGAAAACCTTGTGGATTTACATGAAAATCATTAATCGAGATATAGGTTTTTCTTTTTTAAAAATGACCAAGAACTCTATTGGAGATACATATCATTCCATTCGTGACACAAAATAGTAAACATATTATATAAGATATATCGTATAAAATCTCGTCAAAAACCAATAGAGTAATGTATTTGAAGGATTGGTAAGTGGATGAGTTAGTATTGGTGATCTAAGAGTGGTATTATGAAAATACCTAAATCGTATATCCATGGTTGTGATCCTAGAATAGAGTAACCATGGGTAAAATATTATATCCTACAAATGAGTGAATATTAGTGGATTTTGGTACACTAAAAACCCACTATTTTATGCTCATTGGGAATAAACTTTGTATAAAACTAAGTAAAATTGAATCCTCTTGTTTTAATTAATGTTTTTATATTTTTGGAGGATATATGTATCAATATAATAGTTGTAATTTGTTCATAACAAAATGGGAATAAGATCATTCATAACATGATAAAAATGTCACACCCTGACCCTCTCTACTCAGGGCCTCTCAGGTTGTAACATGATCCTTACCACTTAGATTATTTTAAAATTACTAATGACACTCACTTGGTTTTGTGATTCATATTAGTTGTATTTATATTCATTATTATTATACTTGTATTATTAATAAATTTTTCCACATTTTTTATGTTTAATGAAATTTACTAAGGATATAACATTACATATCATTGGTTTTGGATAAAAATATCATACATATTTAAAAGATCTAGATAAAAAAAAGTTTTAAAAGGAAGTGAAAAATTGGCTATATACATTGTCTATTGAACTAATGAAATATTTATTTCCATGAAACCTTATATTTTTGCTATATAAAAAAGAATTCACCTGGTTGAAAAACCATATGTTATATTATTTTAAAAAATAATGAATGATATGTACAATAATAAGTTAGAAAATATCTTATATATTTATATTTTATCAATGTTAAATATCTTACTCATATATTGTAAATAATAGGCATGAATCCTTGAATTATATTACATATGGAAATATTCACAAGTATATCATCTTATGAATCATAATATAGCTGGGAAAAATAATACTTATCAATTTGAAACAAAACTAAATATATTATACATTAAATATGATTTGGAAAAAATATAAAACACAATGATTAGAAGATAAATGTTCAGAAGTAAAGTGTTGAATGACGTGTTAATCTTGATCAAATGTCAAAGAGATTTATTTTATGAATTTAATGATGTTTTTTAATATGTTAAAATTTATTTTTTTATTCTTATTATTTATATTAACATTCATTATTATTATTATTTCTTTTTATTCCTCTTTCATAACATTTTTATATTAATGTAATTTTTGAAAGGATAGAATATTACATATCCTTATAGATGGGAATACCATATCTTATGTATTATAATTTTTTAGGGAAGAAAATTTTTCTACGATAGAGTTGAAAATTTGACTAAGTACAATGATTTATACAAAAAATAAATCTGTATGTATTGGTCGATTGAAATTTTTAGTAATTCAAAAACTATACTCACATTTGAAAAACCTTATATTTGGATATAGGGAAACTTGTAGAGTGTTACATGGAATTATAAGTTAAGAAATATAATATGTGTTGATATTTTCTCAATGTAAAATATCTTGCTCATTTTTTGATGATATTCCAATTAATGTTGGAAGTATATTACGGTCAGAAATATTCCCTTTTATAGATTCTTATGCATCGTAGTGGATCTTGGACAAATTTTAGGCATCAGGTTATGAAAAAATGGAAATAAATTATGCATTTAGTAGGATCTTGGATAAATATTTCACTTTTTTATGAGAAGTTATATGTTTAGAAGAAATTATAGAAAGAATTGGTAATTTGAATCTAATTTCAAATAGATTACCTGTATACATTTATTAAATATGTTTTAGAAGTTTTTTATATAAATAAATTTGAAAACAATATTTATTTTTATAGATGAACTTTGATTATTGATAATTATGTTAGATTATCAAAAATTTCAATATTCACATTTTATTTGTCATGAATTTTAATGTGGATATGTTTCTGTGATTTTGGGGATTATTCTAGGTGATTACATTACAATTTCCATGGAGTATTTAACACTAATCAGTTGGATTTTTTTATTGATGCCTTAAATGATGATTTTAATTTTATTATCAATGATTTGGATAATTAGTTAGTTAACCCTTGTGATGTCGTTTTTGATATTTATGGATGAAATATCATGGTTATTACGATAAAAAGTAGTCATTTTCAATAGTTTTATAAAGACTAAATCTACTTCTAATGGCATGTTAGATTGATATGAAACTAAACTATTTGATGTAAAATTTACAAAATGATGAAACATTACCTTTGATGGTTTATCCAAGATTTATTACACATCATCTACATTAAATGATTGGAGTATAATAATTTATGTTATAAGAACCAACATTAATAACATTAACTGGATTTATTACTGTATATTTCATTTTTTGGATTTTTTAATAATTTTTTATTTTTGTCATGTTTCATGGGTTATACCTCCCTTAAAAGTCAAACCTTTTGTTTTTTGCCAATAAAAACCACTACTACACAATTTCTACATGAACCCAGAAAATGGATGGATAGTTATTCCTCTACCTCATAAAGAGTGTCTTCAGTTTATGAATGCGGCATAAAAGTCCATGATGGATATTATACCATTAAAAAGTTAGGTTTTTTTATGACTCTTTAATGGGAAATGCTTTAGTGTTTGCACATGCAGGATGGAATGGTGGGATATAGATAATTATCAGTATTGTTAAAAAGCTATATTCATCTAGTTGATATTTATGCTCCTTAGTTAAAATCATAAATAGAAGATACAAGATCATTTATCCCCAAACTATTATAAACTCTATGGGTTCTATATTGTTTATAGTTAGTAAATAATCTCTCCACACTCACTACACTAATTTTTGTATACTTTAATTATTTGATATTACTATTCACCATATTATTCATGACCATGAAATATAATATGATTAATTTAATATTGAATATTAACCCCCATATTTTTCCATTGACATCACCTTTTGGGAAAGAAAATATTTCACATATTTATCTCCAAAACATAAAAAATGGAAATATTTAAAATTCCCTTTTGACCCATTCCAAACACACCTATAATTAGTATAAAAATTTACAAAAAACATTTCTTCCCCCATATTAAAAATTAATATGAATTCTAAGACATATATTTAATTTTTTATTTTACATAAAATGTAACCATATTCATTTTATCAAATAATTAGCATGAATTAAAAAAATAATTAGAGGTAAATTATACCAAAATATCTTGAAACTATTATATTTGAGACTAAAAAACTAAGAAAATAATGAGAAAAAACTGATACTCCAATATTGGTTATTGGGATATGGTATAATGTATTATTTTATCTAAAAACTCATTAACAGAATTATATGATGAACTGATGAAAATTTATAAAAGCACCTACCTTGAGTTATTGATATTGATACACATTCAATGAAGTATACTGAATTATGTCATTTGGTATACTTGATATTCCTAGACACTAAAAATATCATGAAAACCCCAATAAAAATTTTCACCCACCATGGAGATTAGGGTCAGAGGAAGGGATGAAAGATAACTTAGGTGGAATAATGGAGAATATAAGAGGAATAATTAAGTGAGAATATGTTTTAATCATGAAGTATCCCATTGATGTTTTTTATGGAATACTAATTATGCACTATGAAGGATAAGGGATTTTGGATTTTAGGAACCTTAGTCAATTATAGAATGAAAGGGGGAAATAGTATTGTTTCTTATAATGTTTCTAACCTGAGAGCCACTAAACCGGTGCCCTGACCTGGGCTTCCACATGACCTAAAGCATGCCTCCTTGTATTATAGAGGTCACTTACCGGTGACGAGGGGCTAAGAGTAAATTGGGGAGACTATACCCACTTTTTTCAGAGTAAGTTAAAGTAGGAAATATAAACAATAACATAATAAATATAAACAAAATAATGAACATATATAAATAAAAATCCCCCAACTGGGTACAAAACATATCCAATAGTAAATAATCCCTTTCATGCTATAATGATAAGTGAACTACCCAAAAAAAGAAAGTCAAATAGAAAAATCCAAAAAATGGTCATGGATCCATGTCTTGGTCCTCCTCCATGCACATACCAAACCCGACTCACTTCTCCAGCATAAGACCATTGCCTCTTTCCTGAACTACTACCATGATATACTCTCAAGTTCCCAAGGATGACCTAAGAAGGGTGTGAGTACAACTCAATAGGCCACCACCAATGGTGTGTAAGAAATATCAAGTCAAATATCTACTACATGAAAGTGGTAAATATAAAAAAGTAAAGGAAAAAAATTCAACAATCTATTCTAGATTATGATCCTTTAAGTTATTCTATGATTTAAGAAAAGTTCACTACATAATCATCTCACGGTTTAGTTTACTCTATTTTCATGTGTTCAATAGATTAATCATGTTCAATATTTTTAAGTCATATGAAAATAACCAAGTCCTATCTCTCAAGGCATCACATCATAATAACCACATTTCCTCACCTTGAATCCTCAGTGCTTGTGGAATGAAACTATTAGGGGAATAGAACACTTCCCCTTCCTTAACATGTGTATTTAGAGGGAGGATCATAGAACTTTAGTCAAACTTAGCTTGTGGGAAAAGAGCCTCATGTCTATACTCCACTCTACCGAGCTATGTGCATGTTCTTATTTTCCACTTCCATAACAACCAAATTACAAAAAAGTATAGCCTATATCATTGGAAACATCACTATAATATCAAATAAATGGGAAAATTAACATTTTTCCACAATCTATTAATACATTCGTCATTTATACCCCAAATCCATTTATCCATATTTCCCATTTCCCATGCATATCTCACTAAGCACATACAAGCACATGCATATTCTCTAAACATATTATCATTAATCCCATTTATCTCATTTACATTCCAACAAAAAAATCCCTTATCCCTTAACCATTGTAGAAACAACTATCCATAGCCCTTATAACACATTACAGAACCCAATTATCATATTATCTATGGATTTACTACATCACTAATCAAATTCGTACCTTACATTTATGTTATCCCATTCGAAAGGGTCGGTGCGCCCCATGGGTGGACATAAAATAAGTCACAACATACTCCATGCTTCCCATCGGGATCATGAGGAATTCATTGGGGGTATTTAGACACTCAATACATCACATTCTTCAAATGACACGAAGAACACATCAAAAAAGTGAACGGAAAAACCCTACATGTACAAATCTAAATTCAAACAATGGGATATAACTGTTAGTCCACCTACCTCAAATATGATGGTGAACTCACCCTTACTTAAGGCCTTATATCTCAATATAGACCCCCTTCGAAGATTCACACTAAATCCCATAAAAACGGTTTTAGGGCATCAGGTAGAGAGAATAGAATGATAAAAACCTGAATTATGAAAAGGAAGCATGGATGGGATTAGCCTTACCCATATCATCAATTTGCAACTGATGGCACTCCAAATGACCTAGGATCGAAGGAGAATCACCATTGGGATGATATTGGAAGCTGGGATTGTGAATAGAGTTCAAAAGAAGAAGATGGAGGAAAATACCTAGGGGAATATAAAAATCATGTAATTGATTTTTTGAAAATTTTTCAAAGATACTCGGATACATGATTTATATGAATGGTTTTCCAAAATCTGGGAATGCTAATGTCTGAAAAAAACCATTTTCATGGTTACTTGGTCTGATTTTCATGGTTAAAACTAACAATGCAAAAACTATGCAACATTCAATAAACTTTTTTTCGTCCATTTTTTCTGTCAAGAACCCCTAGAACACACCCTAAATCTCGCGTGAACATGTAAAACATTTATTTAATAGAAATAATGTGCCAAACATTAAATTTAAACAAAACATACGTTTTGGAGAAATATGGGTTCTTACAACATCACCACCTTATAATGGCTCATCCTCAAACAGTTACATTTGAGCATCACTGAATTCCGATGGAAAAACAGATAGGTCCACTAATCCCACATATCTAATTCTCACTCCCAAGTTTCCACCTCAACTTTTCTATGCTTCCATAGAACACAATCAAAAGACACAACCTTTCCCCGGAATACCTTCTCACCATGATCCACCATATGAATTAGATGATCCTCCAAGGTTGCATCAGCCTCAAGCTTGACATCATCATCATTTATCACATATGATGGATTAGGGTGATACTTTCAAAGATATGAAAAATGTAAAACATCATGTATCCCACTATACAATTATGGAAGACCAAATTGGTAAGCCACCGATATGATCCTCTCCAAAATCTCAAATGAACCCACATACCTAGGAACCAACTCTCCTTAATTCCAAATTCGATGGTGAGCTAACCTTTATAAAAACCAAAGAAGCACATTATCACTCACCCTAAACTCAAGAGATATACATCAATGATCTTCATATGACTTCAGCATACTCGTGGATGTTTCCATGCACTTATTAATCAACTGATCCTTCTTCGATGTCTTCTACATTAAAATCGGTCCTAACAGCTCAGACTACCTAGACTCCAACCAACACAGTGGAGATCGTCACATTCTCCAGTAGAGAGCCTCAAAAGGATCCATCTGAATTGTGTCTTGAAAACTATTTCTATAAAGAAACTCAATGGGTGAAAATTTACTTTCACATGAACCACCAAAATTCAGCCCAAAATCTCTCAACATGTCCTCCAATACATGGATCGAATGTTCTGACTTCCCATCAGTCTATAGGTGATAATCCATACACAAATACACCTGGATAAAATGAACCATCTAAAATCCCTTACATAAATTTGTGGTGAAATGTGCATCAAGATCCAAAAATATGGTTCTAGGAACACCATGAAACCTAACTATCTCTAGAACATATAAATAACCAAATTGGTCTACTTTATAAGTACCCTGGATCAACAGGAAATGAGATTCATTCATCAACCGGTCCAAAAATACCCAGATTGCATCATTCTTCTGAGGTTTCATCAGAAGCCCAACAAAAAATTCCATCATTACATCAATCTACATCTAATCTAGGATGGGAAATGACTTCAATACCCCACCTATATACTGATGGTTTTACATCACCTTCTAATAGGTAAGGCATTGTTCCACAAAACAAACAATTTCTTTCTTCATTCCTGCCCACCAATACTACCTATAGATGTCATGGTACATCTTAGACAAGCCTGGATGCACTTCCTATATTGATGTGAAAAACTCTCACATCAACGCCTCATGTACATTTGTCGGTACCACAATACGATCATGAACGTAAGAAACTCCTTCAGCATCTAAATCCCAAATAGAAGGTGACTCCCCACCTTCAAGACAATCCTTTATATCCAAATATTCTAAATCCACTAGATAATTCTACTTGATTGGGCTCAAAAGTACAGATTAAACAGTTATGGATGCGAGATCCATCATCCTAGACCCATCTTGTAACTCCAAACTCATCTTAGCAAACAAGTCCATCATCTTCTACTCTAAACGGGATTCTTAAATGACCTGATTCTATGTCTTCTAACTTAGAGAATCAGCCACACTATTTCCTTACCTAGTGTGTGCACTGACACAAAATATAAGGATTGTAGGTACTCGACCCACATTTTCTATCAATGATTCAAATTCCACTTAGAGAAGATTTATTTGAAACTTTTACAGTTGGTAAACACCTTGAAGGTTTCTTTTATCAAGTAATGTCCCTAAAAAATCCTGTCATGAACCATGGTAGTTAGCTCAAGGTCATGATTATCGAAATTTATTTCTTGTGGTCTTAACTATATCATCTCATAATCTACAACCCGATCATCCTCCATCAACACATCCCCATGTACAAAACTATACACATCACAAAATAAGGTTTACTTCTTACCTGGTTTGGGTAAGATATAAATAGGGGAGGTTGTCACCCGCTTATTCAAATCTTTAAAATAAATATCATAAGACTCTAACCATTCAAACATTACCACCTTATTTTTAGGACTGTGAGCAGCACTGCCAAATGAGAGAAATGACTGATGAACCATCCATAATAACCTACCAAACCAAGAATTTTCTGAACATTAGAAACATTATTAGGATACTCCCAAGGCACCATACTCCAAACCTTCTCTGGATCCACTAATATGCCTGAATCAAAAGTGATATGTCCTAAAAAGTGCACCTCATCGATCCTAAACGGATATTTTGATATATTTCCACAAATCCTATGATCTCATAGTGTACTCAATATGCCTTCATGGTGTTTGGAATGATCATCATGAGTTTTTGAGTACAGAAATATGTCATCAAAAATGAAATACAAAAATTGATCCAGATATAGGTGAATTATATGGTTCATCATATCAATGAACACAGTCATTTCAATGGTCAACCTAAACGGTGACACCAAAAATTCATACAACCCATACCAACATCAAAAATCTATTCAGTGTACATCGTATGGTTTCACTCTAAACTGATGGTTTCCTGATCTCAATTTGATCTTAGAAAAAATTGGGTCACCTCTAAGCTGGTCAAATAGGTCATCAATTCTAGGGAGAGGGTATCAGTTCTTGCCAGTTATCTGGTTCAGCTTAATATAATCAACACATATCCTCAGTGATCTATTATCCTTCTTATAAAATAGTTTAGGAGTTCCCCATGGTGATTTATTAGGACGAATAAACCCCATATGATCCAACACCTCGAACTCAAACTTCAGTTCTAGGTGCATGGTTGGTTCCATTTAGTTTGGAGGATTGGAAACAAGATATTCCCTGAGTAATAACTCAATAGTGAAATCTACATCCATCTTGGTTGGTAAACCTATGAATTCCTTAAGAAACACATCCTAGAACCGGTTCACAATATGAGAGAATATTGGATATCATTTCTCCTCTTCGTCAAATATAAGGCATGCTACTTGGGTTGTGATTTCTCCCAACTAACTGTATAGTGTCCATGCACGGGCAGATGATTACCCCACTCTCCACTAAGGACATAAGTATCCCCATTAAGAGATATTAACAAAACACGACATCAATAACAATCGATATGGTCTAGGTCAAATTAAAACCGGTCCATACCCATGATCTGGTCAAAACCAAAAATCTCTAGAACAAAAATATCCCATAGAAAATGATATCCATCAACCTCTATAGCACAACCATTACGCTACCATATGTTCATGACTAGTACACCAAATGGATTTTCAAGTCATATTACCCTTCATGCACTCCACATTATTAATACTACTAGAGTTATGAACTGATTAGAAATAAATAATGTGTACCACCTATATAAAACAAATCACTAAAAAGCATGGATGCTATAAGGATCATACCTTGAATAGTAGATGGTTCTGCCTCACCACCTCCAGGTGTAGTC
Source organism: Viscum album (assembly GCA_963277665.1). Classification (NCBI taxonomy): domain Eukaryota; kingdom Viridiplantae; phylum Streptophyta; class Magnoliopsida; order Santalales; family Viscaceae; genus Viscum; species Viscum album. Next base: position 71,686 of record CAUJRU010000407.1, on the reverse strand, counting down.
TGGCCTGCATGGAGATGACCTTCCCCTCTACTCTAGTCCCTAGTGTAAATATCCTACACTGCACTGCCTTGTTGGTATAGATGATCTCACCCCAGAGTTCCACGTCCACCACCCCTACTAGTAAAACTTGTGGGTCTCCAACTATCTTCTTAATACAAGGTAAATGACCCCTTCCTTCACTAGGATTGTTCTTATGACTTCCATTATTTCCCAATTTTCGTGGTTTCCTACATAACCTCTTCAAATGGAATTGTCTGTCACACACTTAGAACTTAACTCGTGGCAGGGTACACTGAATAAACATGTGCCCCGACCTACTGTAATCATAATAGAAAACCTTATCACCACCATAAGAGGCTAATCCATTCATCGGTTTATTTATCATGCTTCCACACAGTTGAAAATTTCTCAAATGACACTTCTTACTACCGGAAGCCACATCACATGCTCATCAAGCTGGAACCACATTTTCACAACCTGAATCCCCCTTCAGGTTCACTGCTAAGATAAGGGCTTGATGTAGAACCTTAGAAAACCTTTTAAAGTGGAATATATTCACTTGAGACTTGATCTCATGTCTCATCCCATCCTAGAAATGTTTTTCCACAACTGCCTAATCTTCTCTCAATATCAGAACGAAGCGTCACAAATCAGTGAAGTGACTAGCATTGTCCTTTATCGAAATTGTCCCTTGGGTCAAGCTCATAACATCCAAAACCTTTACCTACCTCAAGGTTTCTCGGTAAAATTTCTCAGGAAACCTATCTTAAAAATTCTTACACATCATTTTTTCAGCCTGCTCTATTTGACCCATGATCTCTCACTAATGCTTTTCATTTCCTCTCAGCATATAGGCCACTAAATTGGATTTCTTATCAATAGGAGTATCTAAATTGTCAATAATAGTCTGGATAGACTCTATCCAGATCTCTAATACCTATGGTCCACTATCTCATGTAAATTTTGTAGGGTTTTGTAGCTGAAACTCCCTAGTAAAATCAAACATACTCGGGGAAACCCACCCTAGGTCCCATTCCATTATCTATCTAAAAATGGAAATTTTATAGAACAACTTATCTTCCCTATCATCGAAAACCACTTGGCCCCCTTGATCCACTACTGGGGGAGCATTCTCAGCAACATCCCCTTATCGCTCAACTGGCCCATGACTTTTTGGTGGAATTTTTCTACAATTCTAAACAAAACCATTATAACACAAGCCATAATGCTTTCATGAAAATATAAAGGATGTCTCATCACTAGCCATAAAAAAATATTCCTAAAACACTACCCAAACGAGCCTGGTCACAATTGAAACACTGCCCTTGGCCAGCTCACCAAGGTCACTGCTAATTTTACAACTAACTCACATGGTTACATACTTTACATTCCACATATTTCCAAAAATATTATTACAACTAATCTTCATCATTTTTATGAAATCAATTGTGTTCTATTCTCTATTACCCACATGCCCATCTCTCATGTGCCTAATACACTGCATGTCACTTATTTACATAGGTTCCTAGACTGATGCATGAATGCACAACCTCATTCCATTCCTTCCATGAGTAAAATATCATAAAACTATCACATCACACCACATGTTCATCACCCAATGGTGAAATATCATCAAATGTAACAACACACAACAAGAACAACAATTCCCATCCTCGAAGACTTGGGTATCACCCGTACAAGGGATAGATACTCCCAAGAATGATCTCATTACCAAGGACCAACACATTCATAATCTCTTATTATCTATCAAAAAATTGTAATAAAGAGAAAAAACTCTTTTGATTCCACTTTTCAACATTACCGACCCGGGAGCCACAGAATTGATTCCCTGAGCCGAGGAACCACAAGACCGCAAGCACTCTGCCCCAAACACCAGTGGTTTTCAACCAGCGGCGAGGGTATAAGAGTCAAGTGGAGTGACTATACCTTTTTTAGAGTAATTCACAATGTAAAATATAAAAAAAAGTTTAATCAATATAAAAAAAATTATGAACATGAAAAAATAACGAACCCCCAACTGGGTACAAACCATATCAAACTGTAAATATTTCATGTCATGATACAGTACCAAGTGAATAACCCAAAGAAATAATGTAAAATAGAAAAATCCCCAAAATGTTCCTAGTTACAAGCCTCATACCTCCTCTATCAACATATGAAAGTCGAATCAATTCTCTAGCATAAGGCCCTTGCCTATTAGCTGACATGTAAACATGAAATTTTATTGGGTACCCAATGGAAGAACGAGAAAGGTGTGAGTACAAATGATTGGGCCACCGTCAATGGTGTCTACAAAATAACTAGTCAAATAGATAGTTCATGAATGTGGTAAATAATGGAATGTAATGGAAAACAGATCAATAAGCCATTCTAGATTATTATCCCATAAGTTTTGCTACCATATAAGCCAAGTTCACTACATAAAGCATCTCAAGATCTATATCACTCATATATTAAGTGTTCTATGGATTAGAAATGTTCAATATTCTCATGGAATATGGGAATAATCAATTCCGATCTCACAAGGAATCACATCACAATAACTAAATTTTCATCACCTCAAAGCCTCACTTCGGGTGGAATACAAATGTTTAGGTAATATAACTCTGTCTTATTCCCTAACCCATGAATTTTAGAGGGTGGATCATAGAACCTCTGTTAAAATCGACCCATGGCCACACCATCTCATGCCTATAAACCACTATACCAATCCATGTGAACATTATTATTTATCCACTTTCATAACAACCACATTACAACAAATTATGTCCAAACTCATTGGAAACGTCACAATAATATCAAATAAATGGAAATATTAACATTATGCCACCAACCATTAACACATTCATAATTTATACCCCATAAACATTTATCCCCATTTCCCATTTCCATTTCCTATCTCACTAATCATTTTCAAGCACAAACATAGTCTCTTAACCTATTCTCCTTAATCCCATTTATCCCATTAACATGACATCCAAATAATCCATTGGTTCTTAACCAGATTAAGCATAACATTATACAACCCTTATAACTAATTACATGACCCAATAATCAAATTATAAATGTCTTTACAACATCATGAGTCAAATATATACCTTTCATTTCCATTATCCCATTTAGAAGGGTCGGTGCACTCCATGGGTGGACCAAAAATAAGTTACAACATCCTCCATGTATCCCATGTGGATCTTGATGAATTCATTTGAGTATTTAGACACTCAATAAATCACATTCTTCCAACTAAACCAATAACACATCAAAAAGAGAGAAACAATAAAACCCTACATGAAGAAATATAAATAAAAACTATGGGATTTAAGTTGTAGACCACCTAACTAAAATCTATTGGTTAACACACCCTTAATAAAGGCCTTATATCCCAATCTAAACCCCCTTTGAATATTCACCCGAAATCTCACTGAAAAAGAAGGTTTTTAGAGAATCATATAGAGATAATAGAAAGATACAAACCCTAATCATGGGAAGGAAGCAAGGAGGGGATTAGCATTACCTGGATCTTCAATATTCAACAGACGGAACACCAAACGACATAGTATTGAAGGAGACTCACCTCTTGCAAGATCTTGGATTCTTGGCTTGTCATTAGGGTTTAAAGGAGAAAGAAGGATGAAAATCCCAAAGGGATCCTAAAAACATCGTTATTTTATTTTTTGTAAATTTCCTAAAGTTACTAGGCCACATAGTTTACCCGAAAACATTTATAAACCGTGCACAAATCGTGTGGATGATACTATCTTAAAACAACCCCTTTGGTTGGTTACTTCGGATAACCCGCACTATTAGAACTAACTATGCAACATCCCAGACACTCTTTTTTCTTCCCTTTTTCATGTCCTGAACTCCTATAACACCCGCTAATCATCACATGAACTTAAAAAACATTTATTTGGTTATAATAATAGACATAAACTAAAACATAAAAACCCAAACTTATGGAGAAATTTGGTATCTTACATTACCCATTTAAAATTGGAAAAATGGGAAATAAATTTAAATTTATATTTCTACAAACTTTGCATAGATATGCTATGTGGATAGGTAAACCGTACAATAATCATGAGGTAGTCACTAGATTATAACTTATTCAATCACATGTTTTAGATAAATTTTTATATATAATGTTGACCATAAATTCATTTTCCCCTATATAATAAATTCATAATATGCAGGTTTTGGATAATTTGGTACTCATAATGGTGATCGAACTATGAACCCTTTAAATTTTAATTTGTTTTAAAAATAATAACTAGATTTAAATTTAAAAATAAATTATATTCAAATAAGATCATATAAAATGTAATATTTATGTGTCACAAATATCTATATTATACCACTTTTGGTCAAAATAAAGACATCGATGATTTTAGAATGGACATTATCTAAGACACCTCTTCCAAATAAGGTTTCTTTTTTACATAAAGAGGATCAATTCCATAATTATGATATTAATAGTTTAACTCAATGTAGAAACATTCCATCAAATTTAAAAATTTCATATTTATAAAAATCTGTATTGAACAAAACAATAATTTAACTAGAAACGAGAAATTCAGTATTTTCAATGATATTATAAAATTGGAATGATATATATTAGAAAATTTCCTAAACCATTATAGAATTAGGATTACTAATATATTAAAAATCAAATATAATTTTATTATAGAACCCGTTGATTGATAAAAAACTCTTCATATATCATCTGATGATTCAGAGCTACATACCAACTTCATGAACAACATTTCAAGAATTCTAAATTGTTTACTCCACATGATGAAAAATTTGTTGGAGGATTCATATGATTTATTCATTAAATATGATAAATGTTCAAAAAAATGGGAATAAAAAATTTATTTAGAATTTACCCAAATGATAGAACAATGAAAACTATACTTGAGGGTATCATGTTGATCCGATGATACTAGCATACATTTATGATGTCACATTACATATTGGAAACATTCATGAGAAAAATATTAAAACATTAATAAATCTATATGGAATAAATATTTTAGAATGATGAGACACACTATATGTATTGTTACCATTTAATGTTCACATTATAGTATTAAAACAAGAAATGGTGCATTACCATATGTGGAATACTAAAACAATTTCGTCCCTATTGTTAAAAAGTAAAAGTCATAATAAATTTACACCATGACCATATATAAAACCACATATTAAATAATTTTAGAACTTCAAATGGAGGGAAAAGATTTTGGAATAAGTAATAGACCATTAAATAAGAATAAAAATTTGATCATCACTTGAAATAATAAAGGTAATAGGTTCCCAATTCATCGAAACCATTCCAAAAAGTGATACCTCAAAAAATAGTTACCTTTAATATGATACAAGATAGTTTATAATTTTTGATCATGATCCATAATAAATAATACTTCCTAAAATCAAGGAGTGATAGATGCTTATTAATCAATTATCAAATCAATTTACAGAATTCCTAAAGTTTACCAAGATAGCCACATTAATGGAAATTATTTTCAACTATTGAGTATGAGGGTTTATAGTTCCCTGGATTTCCATATGGTAACCATAGAAGAGTTCACTTACATTTATGATGAATGGTGTAAGAATGTGAAAAATTCCCCACATAAACCCAAATTTTCCCCTTTGGCTTATATTACTAATATTTCTCACAATTTTGGGATCCCTTAATCATGTCATTTGTAAATGATGCCCCACTCATCACATATTTTCTTGTATAGATTTATTCTATAATTACAATTTTATTAACTACATATTCATAGGAAATTATGATAAATTCAAACATAGTTAATTTGTGATTTTTTTTTGAAAACATTCACTAAAACATTATGCAATTAGAGATTCACTAGTGACTAAATAAGTATATAAGTTCACCAAATCATCAAAATGTTTTTATGCATCTAAACAAAACACTATCACACTATCATATACTCATAAATTATATTTCCATGACCAAATTTACCTTTTTAGGATAGTTTAACTAAAATTAATATAGTCTGGAAGAATTCCCATGAATTTTCATCATGTTTCTAAGGTGGAACATTATTCCTGCTCTATTCTCAACTCTTCCTTTCAAATGCAGATAATTTGACTTTCACTTTTAGAGATTTATTATTTACCAAATAATTTAAGATTCCATTAAATTTTTCTAACCCCCCCACTGCATATAAGGAAGACCACAATCATTATAAAAGATAAGTGGTTGTTTATTTCAGAATTCTTGGATGTGGTCTAAGAGTATATATGGACTCATATATACTATTGTATTCCGATTTCGGTAAAAGACAATAATCCAATGTATCACACCAATTCTATAATAATTAATTCTCCATGAAACATCCCCAAAAACATAATTACCATAACTCATTGATACCCTTTTATAAAGAAGACTCTAAATAACACAATATATAAACCCCAATCAAACACATTCAAAAAGATGACTATATGAAACCAAGTATAAGACAAAATATCAAACCAAAAATAATTTATTCATATAGATAAAATATATATATATAACACGCTTCATTATAGCCCTATTTAAACATCAATCCTTTATCATTTAATTAATAATTCATTTTATAAAATCATTTATATTTTGAAAACATTGAATCATGTTTAAAATAAACTAAGAAAAATCTATTTTGTTATAAAATACCCACATTAGTCTTCAAAAACATTAATGTTAGCTTTTAAACCATAAAAAACCCTCTAAAAATTTGAAAGAACATTATAATTTTACTTTTATTCCAAGTTACTCCATAGAAAAATAATAATATTTACATATAATTCATCAGAAGTATCTAATATTGTTTATGAAATAGAGAAACACAAAAATTGAATCTTTTATAAAAATAATATTTATTTTGATAAAATATTTATAAACTCTATCATATGATCCATAAATTCTTATAAATCCAATCATGAAATGAATGTTATTTTTACTAATAATCTATAAAAAATTATCAAAATATCTAAAGATTTCTTGAAATTATTTTATAAAAATTAACAATGTCTTTTATAATATAAAACCATATATCATAACATGATATATCAAACAAGTTACATTGAAATAATATCACTATTTACCAAAAATAATCTTTTATCCATGATGATTATGTGGGGAACAAATTTAATATGATTTTGGAAGAAAATTTCTTGAGGAATAATACATAGTGTTTCATAACTATATAATATTTGACACTACACTTGGGAAGACCATTTCCCAACCATTCAATAGTCATTGGATGATGTCTACATGCTCATAAATTGATCACACACTCTTCTCAAGATGAGGTATAATGAACTTTCAACTCCAGTTATCCTTATATTTCAAAACCAAAATTAATAAATTCTTATAAAAACTCGTATAACAAAAATGGTAACTACAATACCATCAATTTAGATAAAAATATTCCCTCAAAATTATGATAAAAATAAATTAAAAACTCGCAACCTGACTAACCATGATAACTCGGGTATCATCGTGAAATAGTTTTCATGAACATACTAATAGTCTAACTATGGAAATATAATGAACCTACCTATAATATATCATTATTCCTAAAATAAAAACAGGATCGTAAGAACATTTTATAATGAACCATCCTAAATTAAAATTCTATGTCTCATATGTTAGCACAAAAAACCCCAAAGAGACTTTATGATCACTGTGGGATAATGAAGAGCACTGACTGTATAAAACATAGACCTTGAGAATGATTTAATCATCAAATATTAATAAAAATAACAAAATATATTACTGATAATTCAACATTATGTGTCTATACATTAGAGTTCCATCTAATAAAAATAATTAGTTTAAAACATATTACAATCAAAATAAGTAATAACCATCATAATATATATTACACATTTCATTATAAACTTTTAAGATATATATATATGTAATGTAAGGATAAAAAATAAATTATAATATAAGGATAGATTATGTAAATAATAAAATAACATCTAAGGAAATCCCTATAATATTAATATCAATGTGATCATCACCATGTGACCTGACATCACAACCAAATCCAAAAACACCCATTGGATAAACTAATGATGTGTACTATTAATATAAGAACATAATTTGAGGACATTCATTAAACATTATGACTACATAAACAATATAATGTTTACATAGGGTGTAAGCTAAATATTTCATGAATTATTTAACCAAAGTGTTTATAAAATTCCTTTTGTATGAATTTTCTTAAATTTAATTTTATACATAATTTGAATATAGATCATTACTATGAGATGATGTGCTGTAATAACAAACTACATGTCTTTTATCTTTAAAAAAATACAACCATGTTTCCTAATATAAAAAAATTAATGGTAGAATTTGAAAAATAAAACACATTTAAACCATGAAAGAGATTCTTTAAAACTATAAAAGAAATAAAACACGAGTTATTTCAACCCTTGTTATATCATAATTGGAAAATCATTTGAAAACTAGAGACAATGTGTTCAAAATCATGAATGGGAGAAAACATCACATTAATATCATAATCGTGGCCGCATGTATACTTAGTATAAGTTTTAAAACCCTTATAAAATAGATAAAATTAATATAAATAAATTAATAGAAATATTTTGAAATTTAAAAGGTATACAAAAGGATCCTAAATGTAAGAACATAATATAATTGAACAAGAATCCTAGATAAATCACTACATCTTAATTTTTTGATCATAGATATACATAGGTTGAATGTAACGCCCCAACCCCAGCTACCTAGAGTCGGTGCATTATTACATAACATTGGCATGATCACGAGAAAGATCAAGTCTCGAAAGACCGATTGGTTTAGTAGCCTTGGAATAACTAGATACATTCATAAGTTATACATTACATCATAAATTGAAAAACTACTACAACAACATAATGTCTCCATAAAACACACTCATACATAAAATCCCTGCAGGTCATTCATAATTTACTTCTTCGCTTCCTGGGAAAAATAAAACATAGAAAAGGGGTGAGCTCAAATGCCCAGTAAGGATAACAATATACCGGAAACTTTCATAAATAAGAATAAACATTAAAGGCTATGTATAACTAAAACAAAAGCCTTTTAAACTTGAATTTCAACATAGTATGGAAAAAGTAAAATGAAATAATTCCATTCACTTGTTCACATGGATATTCTACTAATCGAATAATCCAATGCAATATCAATAACCACTTTCATAATGTTGGAATGCATAATGCCAGACTATCATAACCACGTCGTCAAGGCCTCGTGCCAAGACTACAAATAAGATTTTGTCAAGGCCTTGTGCCAAGACACTAGTTTGTCTCATGAGACCTACCGATGCATCGAGGAGCTATAGCGGGCTCCACCCGTAACATATTAAGTCCAATGCATTCCCATATGAAAAGGTTTAAACATAACATAAACATTCGTATTAAAACTAGCATACGAAATGTCAATACTTTCATCATAAACCATGAATGGTATAAAAATAGAACATCCACAGTCAAACAAATCACAAAACCTTCAATATAATATAGAAGTTTTGTATCATAATAAATCAACTTCAAATAAGCGTAAAATCCATCAAAGGATGTTGACATAGATGAAATCAAAACACTTTTTGGAGAAATATCTCTTTCTATTTTTGAAATCATTTAAGAGCCATATAAAATAAAACATTTTCGTCAAAATATTCTTATAAGCTTGTAAGGAAAACTTTGAAGATTCTATAACGGCAGAATATAACCGCACTCGCGGTATATGTAAAAAAACATTCTTACCTTTATTCTGTCGAAAAGGTTAAAAAGGACCTTGTTTTGAAAATGACCGAAAGATTCCTTTATAAACCACTTATAAAAGTCAAAAAGGGTATAAATGACATTAACTCATATTCTAGTAAATAGTAAAAATGTTTTGAAATACATTTTTAAGAAACATGGATGTGGATGATAAAGAAATCCCAGTAGATTATTACGTATAAACAACCTCGGATAATGAAGAGATTGTGAAATAACCCTTACCTTGTACTTTTCCTTGGTTGGGGTAGGTTGACCTCCTGTATAATGGTGAAATAATTTTTACTAAATTATACAAGAATCATATACATTAATATGATATCATATATGATCTTTTAACATTGATTTGTTAATAATATCTTAGAATTATCGTCGTTTCAGGTGTTAACTTACTCATTTTCTTTTATATGTTTTGTTACATAAGACATGTTTGTTGTATCTTATTCATATCCAGAATGATATCAAGTCCTTAAACAACATTTTTAAATCATAAAATGATAATTATACTTGAATGGATACGATGGAGAATGAATCTCATCGCGTTCGGGGAGACGGTAGTCCGTACGTACGCACGAGCGACGATATCATTCTTTTGATATTAAAATAATATATAAATGGATGGTATATCATATATACAGAATCATTAACATGTTATATTTATTATTTACATGAGTTACACATCATTATTATACCCATCCAAATAATAATATATTGAATAACAATTACACCACTATGTGGAGACGGTATGCCGTACGTACGCACGTATGGTGACATGTTATACAAAGGGTGGATAGAATACTGAATATGGTTGTACCATATTTATAATAACATCACAGTATATGTGAGATACTGGAGTTATTATTTTATAATGGTAAGAACAAAGGAAGAAGAAGTGGAAGAAGAAAGGAACTTAGAAAAGGGTGGTGAAATCATTACCTCTTCTTCGGGTTCTTACTTTTGATTTGATCAAAAGGGATCCTTAGGTTGGCTTTCCGATCAAACTAAGGCCCCTAGGTTGTAGTGAGGGAAGTTGGGAGAGTATTTGGGTAGAGTTTGGCCGAACCAAAAGGCTTTGAAGGTGTGAAGAAATGGGAAGGAGGAGTGCCCTTTTATAAGAGGGGTGAGGGGCACCTTTGGAAAAGCTAGAAATATTAATTTATAATAAATTAATATTCGGTTTCTAATGGCTCCAAAGTTGACTATTCAAAGGTTAAGGTGGGGATGGGTCGAAAACAACTCAACCAATAGAATTTAGACAGGTTTGGGTACTTATATTAACCTTATCTTTAAGTATTAACTCTAAGTTAATTAGTTTCACTTTTACAATGTCTCTTTGTATTTTTATATTATATGGTTAATAAACTTACCATATACATAAAAGCGACCCCAAAGTGGTCCATTAATGATGAACCTATCATGATTTAAGTCTCTTGGCCGAACCTTAGATTTTTAGGAATTTAATATCAATTAATAATATAATATTTGTTTTAAGAACTCTTTTATGTCAATTTTGACACTATTCAATAGTTGATTTTTGTGAAACTCATAACAGATTGATTACTTCGAAAAAAGTCAATTAAATCAATACTAATATATCATATTATCCTAGAAAATTAGTTTAATTCATTAAAAGTTTCATATTATATTTATTTGGGTATTTATAATATCAATTATTTTAATTTGTCACTATTATAGTAATTACTGCATCATCATTGTGTCATAAATAAAATAAATTATTTAACGTCTAAAAATTATAAATAAAATATCATTATATAGGAAATCTTTTTATATTTCTAATGAATATTTATAATCTAAAATCCAACATATATAACCCTATGTAATAATTGTTTTTCTAAAAGATATATGCTTGTGTCATTTTTGTATTCATTTTAACTTAATTAAAATAAAGTGTCATTATCACTTACAAGTGGATCCATGGGGTCCCAAAATTGACACAAAGATGACCATGGTCGACCATGTATCAACCAATAGGGTTAAGACACGTTTTAGTGTAATTTAGTGTTATTATAATATTATTTTTTTAACCCTTATTTACCGGATTTACCCTTAACAATGGTAAATAAAATATTTACCGCAGTAATTATTCAAAATGTCTAAAAAAAAAAGTTACCTATTTACACAATTTGAACATCCTGATTCCAAATATGGAATCCATTTTCCTAAATTCAAAACACAGAAGTGGCAGAAATTAATTTAAAATTAATTCCCACTGTCAAAACAAAAAGCGTGTTTTTAAGAGATAATAACTATCAAAAGATTGACAGTTGTTTATGTTCGGTTTAATTGTAAAATTATGTCCAATGACCAACATTATATTAAATGGTAAAAATATATTTTAAATATACTTTAAAACCACTCAAATTCATAATTTATCAATATTAATTATTTTGATTAAAAAAGTTGTTTTTAATTAAAATTTAGTAATTTTCACTATTCATTAAAATACAAAAGTTATCCGAAAATTACCAAAATTTCACCCTAGGCTAATTTTGATATTCTGAATCCAAAAATGAAGTCCATTTTGAAATATAAAATATATATAATTTCAAAAAGTAGTTATTACTATTCATAACGGCTAGTTTAATTGGTTGTTAGAACTCAGTGTTGCGTACAACACACGCTATCACATTATTCAAAGAGAAGCATACCGTAGAAGCTTGGGATGTTTCATTTTAAATTTTTGATGTCCCCATTTAGTCAAAAAGTTTAAAATATAGTATTTAAAAAGGGTTCACTATTAAAGTTGATAAAAGTGCAATACTAAAAATGAATTTGTTCTTGCATTATATCTAAGAAACTCATAATATGGATTCTAAAATTATAAGGATTATATAAACATTAAAATTTATCTAATACTATTCATAACCTCTTTTGAACGGCTTGTTTGGTAATTCATGGTGTTCTTGAACTTGGTGTTGCATGTAGTGAAAGTTATTGAATTATTTTGAATAAATAACACACTATGAAATCTTGGGGTGTTACATTCTCCCCTCCTTCAATAAATTGCGTCCTCGCAATTTGAAATTGTTCTTCGAAAATAAAAGGTTGAAAATAGATAATATATTTGTGGGAAAACCCACATCAGAAATTGGGTTACTAAAATTTAGTCTTAATATGAGGAAAAGAGAAATGAAAGGGTCACCACCAAATTATGATCTCGATTAGGAGAACATTGGTGGCAATTTGAGACATATAATTGGAGGAAAAACGTAAATATTTATAGGTAGTGATTGAGGTCATCAATCACAAACAAGTATAAAATTGAGGTCCTTAAATTCATCAATCCATGATGATTTGAAATACCATCGGTTCAACAAAACATAGGGTATTAGGATAACACATTTTTGACGTTTCAAAATATCTTAGTTGAAATCCCACATCGAAAAATGAATTAATGAGGCCTCTATTAAAAATAAAGAGTCGAAAGTATGAAGATTACCAAAAATAACACATACTAGGGTTCCAAGTAGTAAAATATGGATATGGAAGAAAAATCTAACCATCAATTACCTGATGGAGAGTGGTAGAGAACATGGCTATGAAAAGGCCAACAATCCCAAAGCCATAAATTAGTGATGATTTAAGGTACCATCTAGGAAAAAAAAATTGGTCTAATTTGCTTTTCTTAATATTGAGGAATTTTTTATGAGATTGGCTAAGATCATATGGAGATATACTTACTTTATAATTAGAGTTTTATCCATTAATAAATTTCTACCACATACTCATCTTTCACTCTAAAAGATAATAGAATGTAAAAAAATTCTATTTACACTATTCGTATAGGGTTCCAAAATAAAGGAATTTATAATTCATCTAAAAGATATTTTAATAAAAACTACATTATTTAATCCAGGACATCTCGTGGGCCAGTGGTAGGTGATACACCCTTGTCGCCCTTCGGTTGCGGGTTCAAGTCTCGCAGCCTTGCCGGACGCGACGGGTTGCCGCCCGACCTCCGGGTTGTCCTTTTATGGAAATCCAAAATAATCCTAACTAGAACTATCCAAAATACTTCTATCCAAACTCACAATCCAACATTTATAAGGAAGGTAAACATAATATAGATCATTTTTACCCCGTAATAGCATATGAATACCATCATCATGTATTACCATATTCCTTATTGATTACATTCATGTTCCCTTATTCCATATAGAATGCTGGATATACTTCATTAATCCAAAAATGTTTTAAACCCCAACAATGATGGCATATACAAATCATTAATCAGCTTCAAGGTAGTCAATAATATCCAATATAATTTATCCAAATCAATCATGTATTATTCTAAAATCACCACCTCGGTATCTGAACCATATTATGTTTATCTTTCTCTCAACCATATATTTTCCAAACATTTAACCTGCTACTGAGTCACTTTTCTTTGTTCCACACCATCTCAAGTCCTTAATGATACTCCATAATTATTATAACAAGTACATTGTTGATACAACACTCAATTGATATAATCAACATAATAACTCTAATCATTCCTCTTCATCTGTGGTAGTATCATAACTTGATTATTATCTAATAGCATCATTTGCGGTATAGTCTGGTGACTGGGACATAGGTTTGCGTAGTGTCCAAACTCCTTGCAAATGAATCATTGTACATTTGAAACCATTTTCTTACCCTTGAAGTCATGTACATTGTGCCATTTGCCTCCACACTTATAACAAACTCCCATTCCTTTCATGCAAGTTCCAGGGTGTTTCTTTCCACAGTTACCACATATGGGAAAATTCTTCTTTTCCCTCTTCCCTTTATCCATCTTTCTCTCTTCTATCCTTTTCTTCTCTTGCTTCCCTTCAAAGCCATAGGACTCAGTAAACTCTTTAATTATCTTATCAACACATGATATTATTTCTTCATATGATGATAATACATGAGAGACTATTTCTCTTATAAATTCTAGCTTAAGACCATGAAAGATATGTTCCTTCCTTCTCTTTGGATCATGTGCATTTCTGGAGTTCTCATTCCTTCTACTAGGCGCCATTTCTAAACAATGGAATACACTAGATCAGTTTATGAATCAAAATACATAATCCCATACTTATAAAACACTTAACCTAAATTGAACTATTTATGGATATAATCCATAATCACTAAAATGTCTCATTTGAGGATGTATATACTCATAAACCCTTCATAATGGTTTGTAAAGAAAATGAGAATTATCCTAAGCATATCCCCTGGGAGTGTCGTAACCAAGAGTGCAGCAAGGCCCGTTGTCGTGCACCAGTTCCCGTTCGAGTCTAGCTCAAAGCGGTGTTTTCAGGTTTTACCCCTAGGTACATCTGTTCCATAGCCGCCTCTACCTGCTCGTATCCAGACAGGGATGTATTGCTCGGAAAACTCACAAAATCTCTACAATACCAAAATTCTAGGAAGTTCTTCTATACTAATCCTCAAAGTTCATCTTAGGTCTATGTGCTCTAATTAGAGTTTATCTAAATCTAGATTCCAAGGTTTGTACTAAACTTCCTCTGATACCAACTGTAACGCCCCGACCCCAGCTACCCAGAGTCGGTGCATTATTACATAACATTGTCATGATCACGAGGAAGATCAAGTCTCGAAAGACCGATTGGTTTAGTAGCCTTGGAATAACTAGATACATTCATAAGTTTTACATTACATCATAAATTGAAAAACTACTACAACAACATAATGTCTCCATAAACCACACTCATACATAAAATCCCTGCAGGTCATTCATAATTTACTTCTTCACTTCCTGCGAAAAATAAAACATAGAAAAGGGGTGAGCTCAAATGCCCAGTAAGGATAACAATATACCGGAAACTTTCATAAATAAGAATTAACATTAAAGGCTATGTATAACTAAAACAAAAGCCTTTTAAACTTGAACTTCAACATAGTATGGCAAAAGTAAAATGAAATAATGCCATTCACTTGTTCACATGGATATTCTACTAATCGAATAATCACATGCAATATCAATAACCACTTTCATAATGTTGGAATGCATAATGCCAGAATATCATAACCACATAGTCAAGGCCTCGTGCCAAGACTACAAATAAGATTTTGTCAAGGCCTTGTGCCAAGACACTAGTTTGTCTCATGAGACCTACCGATGCATCGAGGAGCTATAGCGGGCTCCACCCGTCACGTATTAAGTCTAATGCATTCCCATATGAAAAGGTTTAAACATAACATAAACATTCGTATTAAAACTAGCATACGAAATGTCAATACTTTCATCATAAACCACGAATGGTATAAAAATAGAACATCCACAGTCAAACAAATTACAAAACCTTCAATATAATATAGAAGTTTTGTATCATAATAAATCACCTTCAAATAAGCATAAAATCCATCAAAGGATGTTGACATAGATGAAATCAAAACACTTTTTGGATAAATATCTCTTTCTATTTTTGAAATCATTTAAGAGCCATATAAAATAAAACAATTTCTTGAAAATATTCTTATAAGCTTGTAAGGAAAACTTTGAAGATTCTATAACGGCAGAATATAACCGCACTCGCCGTATAAGTTAAGAAAAAAATTCTTACCTTAATTCTGTCGAAAAGGTTAAAAAGGAACTTGTTTTGAAAACGACCGAAAGATTCCTTTATAAACCACTTATAAAAGTCAAAAAGGGTATAAATGACTTTAACTCATATTCTAGTAAATAGAAAAAATGTTTTGAAATACATTTTTAAGAAACATGGATGTGGATGATAAAGAAATCCCAGTAGATTATTACGTATAAACAACCTCGGATAATGAAGCGATTGTGAAATAACACTTACCTTGTACTTTTCCTTGGTTGGGGTAGGTTGACATCCTGTATAATGGTGAAATAATTGTTACTAAATTATACAAGAATCATATACATTAATATGATATCATATATGATCTTTTAACATTGATTTGTTAATAATATCTTAGAATTATCGTCGTTTCGGGTGTTAACTTACTCATTTTCTTTTATATGTTTTGTTACATAAGCCATGTTTGTTGTATCTTATTCATATCCAGAATGATATCAAGTCCTTAAACATCATTTTTAAATCATAAAAATATAATTATACTTGAATGGATACGATAGAGAATGAATCTCATCGCGTTCGTGGAGACGGTAGTCCGTACGTACGCACGAGCGACGATATCATTTTTTAGATATTAAAATAATATATAAATGGATGGTATATCATATATACAGAATCATTAACATGTTATATTTATTATTTACATGAGTTACACATCATTATTATAACCATCCAAATAATAATATATTGAATAACAATTACACCACGACGTGGAGACGGTAAGCCGTACGTACGCACGTATGGTGACATGTTATTAAAAGGGTGGATAGAATACTGAATATGGTTGTACCATATTTATAATAACATCACAGTATATGTGAGATACTGGAGTTATTATTTTAGAATGGTAAGAACAAAGGAAGAAGAAGTGGAAGAAGAAAGGAACTTAGAAAAGGGTGGTGAAATCATTACCTCTTCTTCGGGTTCTTACTTTTGATTTGATCAAAAGGGCTCCTTAGGTTGGCTTTCTGATCAAACTAAGGCCCCTAGGTTGTAGTGAGGGAAGTTGGGAGAGTATTTGGGTAGAGTTTGGCCGAACCAAAAGGCTTTGAAGGTGTGAAGAAATGGGAAGGAGGAGTGCCCTTTTATAAGAGGGGTGAGGGGCACCTTTGGAAAAGCTAGAAATATTAATTTATAATAAATTAATATTCGGTTTCTAATGGCTCCAAAGTTGACTATTCAAAGGTTAAGGTGGGGATGGGTCGAAAACAACTCAACCAATAGAATTTATACAGGTTTGGGTACTTATATTAACCTTATCTTTAAGTATTAACTCTAAGTTAATTAGTTTCACTTTTACAATGTCTCTTTGTATTTTTATATTATATGGTTAATAAACTTACCATATACATACAAGAGACCCCAAAGTGGTCCATTAATGATGAACCTATCATTATATAAGTCTCTTGGCCGAACCTTAGATTTTTAGGAATTTAATATCAATTAATAATATAATATTTGTTTTAAGAACTCTTTTATGTCAATTTTGACACTATTCAATAGTTGATTTTTGTGAAACTCATAACAGATTGATTACTTCGAAAAAAGTCAATTAAATCAATACTAATATATCATATTATCCTAGAAAATTAGTTTAATTCATTAAAAGTTTCATATTATATTTATTTGGGTATTTATAATATCAATTATTTTAATTTTTCACTATTATAGTAATTACTGCATCATCATTGTGTCATAAATAAAATAAATTATTTAACGTCTAAAAATTATAAATAAAATATCATTATGTATGAAATCTTTTTATATTTCTAATGAATATTTATAATCTAAAATCCAACATATATAACCCTATGTAACAATTGTTTTGCTAAAAGATATATGCTTGTGTCATTTTTGTATTCATTTTAACTTAATTAAAATAAAGTGTCATTATCACTTACAAGTGGATCCATGGGGTCCCAAAATTGACACAAAGATGACCATGGTCGACCATGTATCAATAAATAGGGTTAAGACACGTTTTAGGGTAATTTAGTATTATTATAATATTATTTTTTTAACCCTTATTTACCGGATTTACCCTTAACAATGGTAAATAAAATATTTACCGCAGTAATTATTCAAAATGTCTAAAAATAAAAGTTACCTATTTACACAATTTGAAAATCCTGATTCCAAATATGGAATCCATTTTCCTAAATTCAAAACACAGAAGTGGCAGAAATTAATTTAAAATTAATTCCCGCTGTCAAAACAAAAAGCGTGTTTTTAAGAGATAATAACTATCAAAAGATTGACAGTTGTTTATGTTCGGTTTAATTGTAAAATTATGTCCAATGACCAACATTATATTAAATGGTAAAAATATATTTTAAATATACTTTAAAACCACTCAAATTCATAATTTATCAATATTAATTATTTTGATTAAAAAAGTTGTTTTTAATTAAAATTTAGTAATTTTCACTATTCATCAAAATACAAAAGTTATCCGAAAATTACCAAAATTTCACCCTAGGCTAATTTTGATATACTGAATCCAAAAATGAAGTCCATTTTGAAATATAAAATATATATAATTTCAAAAAGTAGTTATTACTATTCATAACGGCTAGTTTAATTGGTTGTTAGAACTCGGTGTTGCGTACAACACACGCTATCACATTATTCAAAGAGAAGCGTACCGTAGAAGCTTGGGATGTTTCATTTTAAATTTTTGATTTCCCCATTTAGTCAAAAAGTTTAAAATATAGTATTTAAAAAGGGTTCACTATTAAAGTTGATAAAAGTGAAATACTGAAAATGAATTTGTTCTTGCATTATATCTAAGAAACTCATAATATGGATTCTAAAATTATAAGGATTATATAAACATTAAAATTTATCTAATACTATTCATAACCTCTTTTGAACGGCTTGTTTGGTAAGTCATGGTGTGCTTGAACTTGGTGTTTCATGTAGTGAAAGTTATTGAATTATTTTGAATAAATAACACACTATGAAATCTTGGGGTGTTACATTCTCCCCTCCTTCAATAAATTGCGTCCTCGCAATTTGAAATTGTTCTTCGATAATAAAAGGTTGAAAATAGATAATATATTTGTGGGAAAACCCACATCAGAAATTGGGTTACTAAAATTTAGTCTTAATATGAGGAAAAGAGAAATGAAAGGGTCACCACCAAATTATGATCTCGATTAGGAGAACATTGGTGGCAATTTGAGACATATAATTGGAGGAAAAACGTAAATATTTATAGGTAGTGATTGAGGTCATCAATCACAAACAAGTATAAAATTGAGGTCCTTAAATTCATCAATCCATGATGATTTGAAATACCATCGGTTCAACAAAACATAGGGTATTAGGATAACACATTTTTGACGTTTCAAAATATCTTAGTTGAAATCCCACATCGAAAAATGAATTAATGAGGCCTCTATTAAAAATAAAGAGTCGAAAGTATGAAGATTACCAAAAATAACACATACTAGGGTTCCATGTAGTAAAATATGGATATGGAAGAAAAATCTAACCATCAATTACCTGATGGAGAGTGGTAGAGAACATGGCTATGAAAAGGCCAACAATCCCAAAGCCATAAATTAGTGATGATTTAAGGTACCATCTAGGAAAAAAAATTTGTTCTAATTTGCTTTTCTTAATATTGAGGAATTTTTTATGAGATTGGCTAAGATCATATGGAGATATACTTACTTTATAATTAGAGTTTTATCCATTAATAAATTTTTACCACATACTCATCTTTCACTCTAAAAGATAATAGAATGTAAAAAAATTCTATTTACACTATTCGTATAGGGTTCCAAAATAAAGGAATTTATAATTCATCTAAAAGATATTTTAATAAAAACTACATTATTTAATCCAGGACATCTCGTGGGCCAGTGGTAGGTGATACACCCTTGTCGCCCTTCGGTTGCGGGTTCAAGTCTCGCAGCCTTGCCGGACGCGACGGGTTGCCGCCCGACCTCCGGGTTGTCCTTTTATGGAAATCCAAAATAATCCTAACTAGAACTATCCAAAATACTTCTATCCAAACTCACAATCCAACATTTATAAGGAAGGTAAACATAATATAGATCATTTTTACCCCGTAATAGCATATGAATACCTTCATCATGTATTACCATATTCCTTATTGATTACATTCATGTTCCCTTATTCCATATAGAATGCTGGATATACTTCATTAATCCAAAAATTTTTTAAACCCCAACAATGATGGCATATAAAAATCATTAATCAGCTTCAAGGTAGTCAATAATATCCAATATAATTTATCCAAATCAATCATGTATTATTCTAAAATCACCACCTCGGTATCTGAACCATATTATGTTTATCTTTCTCTCAACCATATATTTTCCAAACATTTAACCTGCTACTGAGTCACTTTTCTTTGTTCCACACCATCTCAAGTCCTTAATGATACTCCATAATTATTATAACAAGTACATTGTTGATACAACACTCAATTGATATAATCAACATAATAACTCTAATCATTCCTCTTCATCTGTGGTAGTATCATAACTTGATTATTATCCAATAGCATCATTTGCGGCATAGTCTGATGACTGGGACATAGGTTTGCATAGTGTCCAAACTCCTTGCAAATGAAGCATTGTACATTTGAAACCATTTTCTTACCCTTGCAGTCATGTACTTTGTGCCATTTGCCTCCACACTTATAACAAACTCCCATTCCTTTCAGGCAAGTTCCAGGGTGTTTCTTTCCACAGTTACCACATATGGGAAAATTCTTCTTTTCCCTCTTCCCTTTATCCATCTTTCTCTCTTCTATCCTTTTCTTCTCTTGCTTCCCTTCAAAGCCATAGGACTCAGTAAACTCTTTACTTATCTTATCAACACATGATATTATTTCTTCATATGATGATAATACATGAGAGACTATTTCTCTTATAAATTCTAGCTTAAGACCATGAAAGATATGTTCCTTCCTTCTCTTTGGATCATGTGCATTTCTGGAGTTCTCATTCCTTCTACTAGGCGCCATTTCTAAACAATAAAATACACTAGATCAGTTTATGAATCAAAATACATAATCCCATACTTATAAAACACTTAACCTAAATTGAACTATTTATGGATATAATCCATAATCACTAAAATGTCTCATTTGAGGATGTATATACTCATAAACCCTTCATAATGGTTTGTAAAGAAAATGAGAATTATCCTAAGCATATCCCCCAGGAGTGTCGTAACCAAGAGTGCAGCAAGGCCCGTTGTCGTGCACCAGTTCCCGTTCGAGTCTAGCTCAAAGCGGTGTTTTCGGGTTTTACCCCTAGGTACATCTGTGCCAGAGCCGCCTCTACCTGCTCGTATCCAGACAGGGATGTATTGCTCGGAAAACTCACAAAATCTCTACAATACCAAAATTCTAGGAAGTTCTTCTATACTAATCCTCAAAGTTCATCTTAGGTCTACGTGCTCTAATTAGAGTTTATCTAAATCTAGATTCCAAGGTTTGTACTAAACTTCCTCTGATACCAACTGTAACGCCCCGACCCCAGCTACCCAGAGTCGGTGCATTATTACATAACATTGTCATGATCACGAGGAAGATCAAGTCTCGAAAGACCGATTGGTTTAGTAGCCTTGGAATAACTAGATACATTCATAAGTTTTACATTACATCATAAATTGAAAAACTACTACAACAACATAATGTCTCCATAAACCACACTCATACATAAAATCCCTGCAGGTCATTCATAATTTACTTCTTCACTTCCTGCGAAAAATAAAACATAGAAAAGGGGTGAGCTCAAATGCCCAGTAAGGATAACAATATACCGGAAACTTTCATAAATAAGAATTAACATTAAAGGCTATGTATAACTAAAACAAAAGCCTTTTAAACTTGAACTTCAACATAGTATGGCAAAAGTAAAATGATATAATGCCATTCAATTGTTCACATGGATATTCTACTAATCGAATAATCACATGCAATATCAATAACCACTTTCATAATGTTGGAATGCATAATGCCAGAATATCATAACCACGTAGTCAAGGCCTCGTGCCAAGACTACAAATAAGATTTTGTCAAGGCCTTGTGCCAAGACACTAGTTTGTCTCATGAGACCTACCGATGCATCGAGGAGCTATAGCGGGCTCCACCCGTCACGTATTAAGTCCAATGCATTCCCATATGAAAAGGTTTAAACATAACATAAACATTCGTATTAAAACTAGCATACGAAATGTCAATACTTTCATCATAAACCATGAATGGTATAAAAATAGAACATCCACAGTCAGACAAATTACAAAACCTTCAATATAATATAAAAGTTTTGTATCATAATAAATCACCTTCAAATAAGCATAAAATCCATCAAAGGATGTTGACATAGATGAAATCAAAACACTTTTTGGATAAATATCTCTTTCTATTTTTGAAATCATTTAAGAGCCATATAAAATAAAACAATTTCTTGAAAATATTCTTATAAGCTTGTAAGGAAAACTTTGAAGATTCTATAACGGCAGAATATAACCGCACTCGCCGTATAAGTTAAGAAAAACATTCTTACCTTAATTCTGTCGAAAAGGTTAAAAAGGAACTTGTTTTGAAAACGACCGAAAGATTCCTTTATAAACCACTTATAAAAGTCAAAAAGGGTATAAATGACTTTAACTCATATTCTAGTAAATAGAAAAAATGTTTTGAAATACATTTTTAAGAAACATGGATGTGGATGATAAAGAAATCCCAGTAGATTATTACGTATAAACAACCTCGGATAATGAAGCGATTGTGAAATAACACTTACCTTGTACTTTTCCTTGGTTGGGGTAGGTTGACCTCCTGTATAATGGTGAAATAATTGTTACTAAATTATACAAGAATCATATACATTAATATGATATCATATATGATCTTTTAACATTGATTTGTTAATAATATCTTAGAATTATCGTCGTTTCGGGTGTTAACTTACTCATTTTCTTTTATATGTTTTGTTACATAAGCCATGTTTGTTTTATCTTATTCATATCCAGAATGATATCAAGTCCTTAAACATCATTTTTAAATCATAAAAAGATAATTATACTTGAATGGATACGATAGAGAATGAATCTCATCGCGTTCGTGGAGACGGTAGTCCGTACGTACGCACGAGCGACGATATCATTCTTTAGATATTAAAATAATATATAAATGGATGGTATATCATATATACAGAATCATTAACATGTTATATTTATTATTTACATGAGTTACACATCATTATTATAACCATCCAAATAATAATATATTGAATAACAATTACACCACGACGTGGAGACGGTAAGCCGTACGTACGCACGTATGGTGACATGTTATTCAAAGGGTGGATAGAATACTGAATATGGTTGTACCATATTTATAATAACATCACAGTATATGTGAGATACTGGAGTTATTATTTTAGAATGGTAAGAACAAAGGAAGAAGAAGTGGAAGAAGAAAGGAACTTAGAAAAGGGTGGTGAAATCATTACCTCTTCTTCGGGTTCTTACTTTTGATTTGATCAAAAGGGATCCTTAGGTTGGCTTTCGGATCAAACTAAGGCCCCTAGGATGTAGTGAGGGAAGTTGGGAGAGTATTTGGGTAGAGTTTGGCCGAACCAAAAGGCTTTGAAGGTGTGAAGAAATGGGAAGGAGGAGTGCCCTTTTATAAGAGGGGTGAGGGGCACCTTTGGAAAAGCTAGAAATATTAATTTATAATAAATTAATATTCGGTTTCTAATGGCTCCAAAGTTGACTATTCAAAGGTTAAGGTGGGGGTGGGTCGAAAACAACTCAACCAATAGAATTTAGACAGGTTTGGGTACTTATATTAACCTTATCTTTAAGTATTAACTCTAAGTTAATTAGTTTCACTTTTACAATGTCTCTTTGTATTTTTATATTATATGGTTAATAAACATACCATATACATACAAGAGACCCCAAAGTGGTCCATTAATGATGAACCTATCATGATATAAGTCTCTTGGCCGAACCTTAGATTTTTAGGAATTTAATATCAATTAATAATATAATATTTGTTTTAAGAACTCTTTTATGTCAATTTTGACACTATTCAATAGTTGATTTTTGTGAAACTCATAACAGATTGATTACTTCGAAAAAAGTCAATTAAATCAATACTAATATATCATATTATCCTAGAAAATTAGTTTATTTCATTAAAAGTTTCATATTATATTTATTTGGGTATTTATAATATCAATTATTTTAATTTTTCACTATTATAGTAATTACTGCATCATCATTGTGTCATAAATAAAATAAATTATTTAACGTCTAAAAATTATAAATAAAATATCATTATGTAGGAAATCTTTTTATATTTCTAATGAATATTTATAATCTAAAATACAACATATATAACCCTATGTAACAATTGTTTTGCTAAAAGATATATGCTTGTGTCATTTTTGTATTCATTTTAACTTAATTAAAATAAAGTGTCATTATCACTTACAAGTGGATCCATGGGGTCCCAAAATTGACACAAAGA
Organism: Viscum album; assembly: GCA_963277665.1. Lineage (NCBI taxonomy): Eukaryota > Viridiplantae > Streptophyta > Magnoliopsida > Santalales > Viscaceae > Viscum > Viscum album. The sequence continues at coordinate 46,711 of CAUJRU010000407.1, read as the reverse complement.
TGACCATGGTCGACCATGTATCAACCAATAGGGTTAAGACACGTTTTAGGGTAATTTAGTATTATTATAATATTATTTTTTTAACCCTTATTTACCGGATTTACCCTTAACAATGGTAAATAAAATATTTACCGCAGTAATTATTCAAAATGTCTAAAAATAAAAGTTACCTATTTACACAATTTGAACATCCTGATTCCAAATATGGAATCCATTTTCATAAATTCAAAACACAGAAGTGGCAGAAATTAATTTAAAATTAATTCCCGCTGTCAAAACAAAAAGCGTGTTTTTAAGAGATAATAACTATCAAAAGATTGACAGTTGTTTATGTTCGGTTTAATTGTAAAATTATGTCCAATGACCAACATTATATTAAATGGTAAAAATATATTTTAAATATACTTTAAAACCACTCAAATTCATAATTTATCAATATTAATTATTTTGATTAAAAAAGTTGTTTTTAATTAAAATTTAGTAATTTTCACTATTCATCAAAATACAAAAGTTATCCGAAAATTACCAAAATTTCACCCTAGGCTAATTTTGATATTCTGAATCCAAAAATTAATTCCATTTTGAAATATAAAATATATATAATTTCAAAAATTAGTTATTACTATTCATAACGGCTAGTTTAATTGGTTGTTAGAACTCGGTGTTGCGTACAACACACGCTATCACATTATTCAAAGAGAAGCGTACCGTAGAAGCATGGGATGCTTCATTTTAAATTTTTGATGTCCCCATTTAGTCAAAAAGTTTAAAATATAGTATTTAAAAAGGGTTCACTATTAAAGTTGATAAAAGTGCAATACTGAAAATGAATTTGTTCTTGCATTATATCTAAGAAACTCATAATATGGATTCTAAAATTATAAGGATTATATAAACATTAAAATTTATCTAATACTATTCATAACCTCTTTTGAACGGCTTGTTTGGTAAGTCATGGTGTGCTTGAACTTGATGTTGCATGTAGTGAAAGTTATTGAATTATTTTGAATAAATAACACACTATGAAATCTTGGGGTGTTACATTCTCCCCTCCTTCAATAAATTGCGTCCTCGCAATTTGAAATTGTTCTTCGAAAATAAAATGTTGAAAATAGATAATATATTTGTGGGAAAACCCACATCAGAAATTGGGTTACTAAAATTTAGTCTTAATATGAGGAAAAGAGAAATGAAAGGGTCACCACCAAATTATGATCTCGATTAGGAGAACATTGGTGGCAATTTGAGACATATAATTAGAGGAAAAACGTAAATATTTATAGGTAGTGATTGAGGTCATCAATCAAAAACAAGTATAAAATTGAGGTCCTCAAATTCATCAATCCATGATGATTTGAAATACCATCGGTTCAACAAAACATAGTGTATTAGGATAACACATTTTTGACGTTTCAAAATATCTTAATTGAAACCCCACATCGAAAAATGAATTAATGAGGCCTCTATTAAAAATAAAGAGTCGAAAGTATGAAGATTACCAAAAATAACACATACTAGGGTTCCATGTAGTAAAATATGGATATGGAAGAAAAATCTAACCATCAATTACCTGATGGAGAGTGGTAGAGAACATGGCTATGAAAAGGCCACCAATCCCAAAGCCATAAATTAGTGATGATTTAAGGTACCATCTAGGAAAAAAAATTTGTTCTAATTTGCTTTTCTTAATATTGAGGAATTTTTTATGAGATTGGCTAAGATCATATGGAGATATACTTACTTTATAATTAGAGTTTTATCCATTAATAAATTTCTACCACATACTCATCTTTCACTCTAAAAGATAATAGAATGTAAAAAAATTCTATTTACACTATTCGTATAGGGTTCCAAAATAAAGGAATTTATAATTCATCTAAAAGATATTTTAATAAAAACTACATTATTTAATCCAGGACATCTCGTGGGCCAGTGGTAGGTGATACACCCTTGTCGCCCTTCGGTTGCGGGTTCAAGTCTCGCAGCCTTGCCGGACGCGACGGGTTGCCGCCCGACCTCCGGGTTGTCCTTTTATGGAAATCCAAAATAATCCTAACTAGAACTATCCAAAATACTTCTATCCAAACTCACAATCCAACATTTATAAGGAAGGTAAACATAATATAGATCATTTTTACCCCGTAATAGCATATGAATACCTTCATCATGTATTACCATATTCCTTATTGATTACATTCATGTTCCCTTATTCCATATAGAATGCTGGATATACTTCATTAATCCAAAAATGTTTTAAACCCCAACAATGATGGCATATACAAATCATTAATCAGCTTCAAGGTAGTCAATAATATCCAATATAATTTATCCAAATCAATCATGTATTATTCTAAAATCACCACCTCGGTATCTGAACCATATTATGTTTATCTTTCTCTCAACCATATATTTTCCAAACATTTAACCTGCTACTGAGTCACTTTTCTTTGTTCCACACCATCTCAAGTCCTTAATGATACTCCATAATTATTATAACAAGTACATTGTTGATACAACACTCAATTGATATAATCAACATAATAACTCTAATCATTCCTCTTCATCTGTGGTAGTATCATAACTTGATTATTATCCAATAGCATCATTTGCGGCATAGTCTGATGACTGGGACATAGGTTTGTGTAGTGTCCAAACTCCTTGCAAATGAGGCATTGTACATTTGAAACCATTTTCTTACCCTTGCAGTCATGTACTTTGTGCCATTTGCCTCCACACTTATAACAAACTCCCATTCCTTTCAGGCAAGTTCCAGGGTGTTTCTTTCCACAGTTACCACATATGGGAAAATTCTTCTTTTCCCTCTTCCCTTTATCCATCTTTCTCTCTTCTATCCTTTTCTTCTCTTGCTTCCCTTCAAAGCCATAGGACTCAGTAAACTCTTTACTTATCTTATCAACACATGATATTATTTCTTCATATGATGATAATACATGAGAGACTATTTCTCTTATAAATTCTAGCTTAAGACCATGAAAGATATGATCCTTCCTTCTCTTTGGATCATGTGAATTTCTGGAGTTCTCATTCCTTCTACTAGGCGCCATTTCTAAACAATGGAATACACTAGATCAGTTTATGAATCAAAATACATAATCCCATACTTATAAAACACTTAACCTAAATTTAACTATTTATGGATATAATCCATAATCACTAAAATGTCTCATTTGAGGATGTATATACTCATAAACCCTTCATAATGGTTTGTAAAGAAAATGAGAATTATCCTAAGCATATCCCCCGGGAGTGTCGTAACCAAGAGTGCAGCAAGGCCCGTTGTCGTGCACCAGTTCACGTTCGAGTCTAGCTCAAAGCGGTGTTTTCGGGTTTTACCCCTAGGTACATCTGTGCCAGAGCCGCCTCTACCTGCTCGTATCCAGACAGGGATGTATTGCTCGGAAAACTCACAAAATCTCTACAATACCAAAATTCTAGGAAGTTCTTCTATACTAATCCTCAAAGTTCATCTTAGGTCTACGTGCTCTAATTAGAGTTTATCTAAATCTAGATTCCAAGGTTTGTACTAAACTTCCTCTGATACCAACTGTAACGCCCCGACCCCAGCTACCCAGAGTCGGTGCATTATTACATAACATTTTCATGATCACGAGAAAGATCAAGTCTCGAAAGACAGATTGGTTTAGTAGCCTTGGAATAACTAGATACATTCATAAGTTTTACATTACATCATAAATTGAAAAACTACTACAACAACATAATGTCTCCATAAACCACACTCATACATAAAATCCCTACAGGTCATTCATAATTTACTTCTTCACTTCCTGCGAAAAATAAAACATAGAAAAGGGGTGAGCTCAAATGCCCAGTAAGGATAACAATATACCGGAAACTTTCATAAATAATAATTAACATTAAAGGCTATGTATAACTAAAACAAAAGCCTTTTAAACTTGAACTTCAACATAGTATGGCAAAAGTAAAATGAAATAATGCCATTCACTTGTTCACATGGATATTCTACTAATCGAATAATCACATGCAATATCAATAACCACTTTCATAATGTTGGAATGCATAATGCCAGAATATCATAACCACGTAGTCAAGGCCTCGTGCCAAGACTACAAATAAGATTTTGTCAAGGCCTTGTTCCAAGACACTAGTTTGTCTCATGAGACCTACCGATGCATCGAGGAGCTATAGCGGGCTCCACCCGTCACGTATTAAGTCCAATGCATTCCCATATGAAAAGGTTTAAACATAACATAAACATTCGTATTAAAACTAGCATACGAAATGTCAATACTTTCATCATAAACCATGAATGGTATAAAAATAGAACATCCACAGTCAAACAAATCACAAAACCATCAATATAATATAGAAGTTTTGTATCATAATAAATCACCTTCAAATAAGCATAAAATCCATCAAAGGATGTTGACATAGATGAAATCAAAACACTTTTTGGATAAATATCTCTTTCTATTTTTGAAATAATTTAAGAGCCATATAAAATAAAACAATTTCTTGAAAATATTCTTATAAGCTTGTAAGGAAAACTTTGAAGATTCTATAACGGCAGAATATAACCGCACTCGCCGTATAAGTTAAGAAAAACATTCTTACCTTAATTCTGTCGAAAAGGTTAAAAAGGACCTTGTTTTGAAAACGACCGAAAGATTCCTTTATAAACCACTTATAAAAGTCAAAAAGGGTATAAATGACTTTAACTCATATTCTAGTAAATAGAAAAAATGTTTTGAAATACATTTTTAAGAAACATGGATGTGGATGATAAAGAAATCCCAGTAGATTATTACGTATAAACAACCTCGGATAATGAAGCGATTGTGAAATAACACTTACCTTGTACTTTTCCTTGGTTGGGGTAGGTTGACCTCCTGTATAATGGTGAAATAATTGTTACTAAATTATACAAGAATCATATACATTAATATGATATCATATATGATCTTTTAACATTGATTTGTTAATAATATCTTAGAATTATCGTCGTTTCGGGTGTTAACTTACTCATTTTCTTTTATATGTTTTGTTACATAAGCCATGTTTGTTGTATCTTATTCATATCCAGAATGATATCAAGTCCTTAAACATCATTTTTAAATCATAAAAAGATAATTATACTTGAATGGATACGATAGAGAATGAATCTCATCGCGTTCGTGGAGACGGTAGTCCGTACGTACGCACGAGCGACGATATCATTCTTTAGATATTAAAATAATATATAAATGGATGGTATATCATATATACAGAATCATTAACATGTTATATTTATTATTTACATGAGTTATACATCATTATTATACCCATCCAAATAATAATATATTGAATAACAATTACACCACGACGTGGAGACGGTAAGCCGTACGTACGCACGTATGGTGACATGTTATTCAAAGGGTGGATAGAATACTGAATATGGTTGTACCATATTTATAATAACATCATAGTATATGTGAGATACTGGAGTTATTATTTTAGAATGGTAAGAACAAAGGAAGAAGAAGTGGAAGAAGAAAGGAACTTAGAAAAGGGTGGTGAAATCATTACCTCTTCTTCGGGTTCTTACTTTTGATTTGATCAAAACGGCTCCATAGGTTGGCTTTCTGATCAAACTAAGGCCCCTAGGTTGTAGTGAGGGAAGTTGGGAGAGTATTTGGGTAGAGTTTGGCCGAACCAAAAGGCTTTGAAGGTGTGAAGAAATTGGAAGGAGGAGTTCCCTTTTATAAGAGGGGTGAGGGGCACCTTTGGAAAAGCTAGAAATATTAATTTATAATAAATTAATATTCGGTTTCTAATGGCTCCAAAGTTGACTATTCAATGGTTAAGGTGGGGATGGGTCGAAAACAACTCAACCAATAGAATTTAGACAGGTTTGGGTACTTATATTAACCTTATCTTTAAGTATTAACTCTAAGTTAATTAGTTTCACTTTTACAATGTCTCTTTGTATTTTTATATTATATGGTTAATAAACTTACCATATACATACAAGCGACCCCAAAGTGGTCCATTAATGATGAACCTATCATGATATAAGTCTCTTGGCCGATCCTTAGATTTTTAGGAATTTAATATCAATTAATAATATAATATTTGTTTTAAGAACTCTTTTATGTCAATTTTGACACTATTCAATAGTTAATTTTTGTGAAACTCATAACAGATTGATTACTTCGAAAAAAGTCAATTAAATCAATAATAATATATCATATTATCCTAGAAAATTAGTTTAATTCATTAAAAGTTTCATATTATATTTATTTGGGTATTTATAATATCAATTATTTTAATTTTTCACTATTATAGTAATTACTGCATCATCATTGTGTCATAAATAAAATAAATTATTTAACGTCTAAAAATTATAAATAAAATATCATTATGTAGGAAATCTTTTTATATTTCTAATGAATATTTATAATCAAAAAATCCAACATATATAACCCTATGTAACAATTGTTTTTCTAAAAGATATATGCTTGTGTCATTTTTGTATTCATTTTAACTTAATTAAAATAAAGTGTCATTATCACTTAAAAGTGGATCCATGGGGTCCCAAAATTGACACAAAGATGACCATGGTCGACCATGTATCAACCAATAGGATTAAGACACGTTTTAGGGTAATTTAGTATTATTATAATATTATTTTTTTAACCCTTATTTACCGGATTTACCCTTAACAATGGTAAATAAAATATTTACCGCAGTAATTATTCAAAATGTCTAAAAATAAAAGTTACCTATTTACACAATTTGAACATCCTGATTCCAAATATGGAATCCATTTTCCTAAATTCAAAACACAGAAGTGGCAGAAATTAATTTAAAATTAATTCCCGCTGTCAAAACAAAAAGCGTGTTTTTAAGAGATAATAACTATCAAAAGATTGACAGTTGTTTATGTTCGGTTTAATTGTAAAATTATGTCCAATGACCAACATTATATTAAATGGTAAAAATATATTTTAAATATACTTTAAAACCACTCAAATTCATAATTTATCAATATTAATTATTTTGATTAAAAAAGTTGTTTTTAATTAAAATTTAGTAATTTTCACTATTCATCAAAATACAAAAGTTATCCGAAAATTACCAAAATTTCACCCTAGGCTAATTTTGATATACTGAATCCAAAAATGAAGTCCAATTTGAAATATAAAATATATATAATTTCAAAAAGTAGTTATTACTATTCATAACGGCTAGTTTAATTGGTTGTTAGAACTCGGTGTTGCGTACAACACACGCTATCACATTATTCAAAGAGAAGCGTACCGTAGAAGCTTAGGATGTTTCATTTTAAATTTTTGATGTCCCCATTTTGTCAAAAAGTTTAAAATATAGTATTTAAAAAGGGTTCACTATTAAAGTTGATAAAAGTGAAATACTGAAAATGAATTTGTTCTTGCATTATATCTAAGAAACTCATAATATGGATTCTAAAATTATAAGGATTATATAAACATTAAAATTTATCTAATACTATTCATAACCTCTTTTGAACGGCTTGTTTGGTAAGTCATGGTGTGCTTGAACTTGGTGTTGCATGTAGTGAAAGTTATTGAATTATTTTGAATAAATAACACACTATGAAATCTTGGGGTGTTACATTCTCCCCTCCTTCAATAAATTGCGTCCTCGCAATTTGAAATTGTTCTTCGAAAATAAAAGGTTGAAAATAGATAATATATTTGTGGGAAAACCCACATCAGAAATTGGGTTACTAAAATTTAGTCTTAATATGAGGAAAAGAGAAATGAAAGGGTCACCACCAAATTATGATCTCGATTAGGAGAACATTGGTGGCAATTTGAGACATATAATTGGAGGAAAAAAGTAAATATTTATAGGTAGTGATTGAGGTCATCAATCACAAACAAGTATAAAATTGAGGTCCTTAAATTCATCAATCCATGATGATTTGAAATACCATCGGTTCAACAAAACATAGGGTATTAGGATAACACATTTTTGACGTTTCAAAATATCTTAGTTGAAATCCCACATAGAAAAATGAATTAATGAGGCCTCTATTAAAAATAAAGAGTCGAAAGTATGAAGATTACCAAAAATAACACATACTAGGGTTCCATGTAGTAAAATATGGATATGGAAGAAAAATCTAACCATCAATTACCTGATGGAGAGTGGTAGAGAACATGGCTATGAAAAGGCCAACAATCCCAAAGCCATAAATTAGTGATGATTTAAGGTACCATCTAGGAAAAAAAATTTGTTCTAATTTGCTTTTCTTAATATTGAGGAATTTTTTATGAGATTGGCTAAGATCATATGGAGATATACTTACTTTATAATTAGAGTTTGATCCATTAATAAATTTCTACCACATACTCCTCTTTCACTCTAAAAGATAATAGAATGTAAAAAAATTCTATTTACACTATTCGTATAGGGTTCCAAAATAAAGGAATTTATAATTCATCTAAAAGATATTTTAATAAAAACTACATTATTTAATCCAGGACATCTCGTGGGCCAGTGGTAGGTGATACACCCTTGTCGCCCTTCGGTTGCGGGTTCAAGTCTCGCAGCCTTGCCGGACGCGACGGGTTGCCGCCCGACCTCCAGGTTGTCCTTTTATGGAAATCCAAAATAATCCTAACTAGAACTATCCAAAATACTTATATCCAAACTCACAATCCAACATTTATAAGGAAGGTAAACATAATATAGATCATTTTTACCCCGTAATAGCATATGAATACCTTCATCATGTATTACCATATTCCTTATTGATTACATTCATGTTCCCTTATTCCATATAGAATGCTGGATATACTTCATTAATCCAAAAATGTTTTAAACCCCAACAATGATGGCATATACAAATCATTAATCAGCTTCAAGGTAGTCAATAATATCCAATATAATTTATCCAAATCAATCATGTATTATTCTAAAATCACCACCTCGGTATCTGAACCATATTATGTTTATCTTTCTCTCAACCATATATTTTCCAAACATTTAACCTGCTACTGAGTCACTTTTCTTTGTTCCACACCATCTCAAGTCCTTAATGATACTCCATAATTATTATAACAAGTACATTGTTGATACAACACTCAATTGATATAATCAACATAATAACTCTAATCATTCCTCTTCATCTGTGGTAGTATCATAACTTGATTATTATCCAATAGCATCATTTGCAGCATAGTCTGATGACTGGGACATAGGTTTGCGTAGTGTCCAAACTCCTTGCAAATGAAGCATTGTACATTTGAAACCATTTTCAAACCCTTGCAGTCATGTACTTTGTGCCATTTGCCTCCACACTTATAACAAACTCCCATTCCTTTCAGGCAAGTTCCAGGGTGTTTCTTTCCACAGTTACCACATATGGGAAAATTCTCCTTTTCCCTCTTCCCTTTATCCATCATTCTCTCTTCTATCTTTTTCTTCTCTTGCTTCCCTTCAAAGCCATAGTACACAGTAAACTCTTTACTTATCTTATCAACACATGATATTATTTCTTTATATGATGATAATACATGAGAGACTATTTCTCTTATAAATTCTAGCTTAAGACCATGAAAGATATGATCCTTCCTTCTCTTTGGATCATGTGCATTTCTGGAGTTCTCATTCCTTCTACTAGGCGCCATTTCTAAACAATGGAATACACTAGATCAGTTTATGAATCAAAATACATAATCCCATACTTATAAAACACTTAACCTAAATTGAACTATTTATGGATATAGTCCATAATCACTAAAATGTCTCATTTGAGGATGTATATACTCATAAACCCTTCATAATGGTTTGTAAAGAAAATGAGAATTATCCTAAGCATATCCCCCAGGAGTGTCGTAACCAAGAGTGCAGCAAGGCCCGTTGTCGTGCACCAGTTCCCGTTCGAGTCTAGCTCAAAGAGGTGTTTTCGGGTTTTACCCCTAGGTACATCTGTGCCAGAGCCGCCTCTACCTGCTCGTATCCAGACAGGGATGTATTGCTCGGAAAACTCACAAAATCTCTACAATACCAAAATTCTAGGAAGTTCTTCTATACTAATCCTCAAAGTTCATCTTAGGTCTACGTGCTCTAATTAGAGTTTATCTAAATCTAGATTCCAAGGTTTGTACTAAACTTCCTCTGATACCAACTGTAACGCCCCGACCCCAGCTACCCAGAGTCGGTGCATTATTACATAACATTGTCATGATCACGAGAAAGATCAAGTCTCAAAAGACCGATTGGTTTAGTAGCCTTGGAATAACTAGATACATTCATAAGTTTTACATTACATCATAAATTGAAAAACTACTAAAACAACATAATGTCTCCATAAACCACACTCATACATAAAATCCCTGCAGGTCATTCATAATTTACTTCTTCACTTCCTGCGAAAAATAAAACATAGAAAAGGGGTGAGCTCAAATGCCCAGTAAGGATAACAATATACCGGAAACTTTCATAAATAAGAATTAACATTAAAGGCTATGTATAACTAAAACAAAAGCCTTTTAAACTTGAACTTCAACATAGTATGGCAAAAGTAAAATGAAATAATTCCATTCACTTGTTCACATGGATATTCTACTAATCGAATAATCAAATGCAATATCAATAACCACTTTCATAATGTTGGAATGCATAATGCCAGAATATCATAACCATGTAGTCAAGGCCTCGTGCCAAGACTACAAATAAGATTTTGTCAAGGCCTTGTGCCAAGACACTAGTTTGTCTCATGAGACCTACCGATGCATCGAGGAGCTATAGCGGGCTCCACCCGTCACATATTAAGTCCAATGCATTCCCATATGAAAAGGTTTAAACATAACATAAACATTCGTATTAAAACTAGCATACGAAATGTCAATACTTTCATCATAAACCATGAATGGTATAAAAATAGAACATCCACAGTCAAACAAATCACAAAACCTTCAATATAATATAGAAGTTTTGTATCATAATAAATCACCTTCAAATAAGCATAAAATCCATCAAAGGATGTTGACATAGATGAAATCAAAACACTTTTTGGATAAATATCTCTTTTTATTTTTGAAATCATTTAAGAGCCATATAAAATAAAACAATTTCTTGAAAATATTCTTATAAGCTTGTAAGGAAAACTTTGAAGATTCTATAACGGCAGAATATAACCGCACTCGCCGTATAAGTTAAGAAAAACATTCTTACCTTAATTCTGTCGAAAAGGTTAAAAAGGACCTTTTTTTGAAAACGACCGAAAGATTCCTTTATAAACCACTTATAAAAGTCAAAAAGGGTATAAATGACTTTAACTCATATTCTAGTAAATAGAAAAAATGTTTTGAAATACATTTTTAAGAAACATGGATGTGGATGATAAAGAAATCCCAGTAGATTATTACGTATAAACAACCTCGGATAATGAAGCGATTGTGAAATAACACTTACCTTGTACTTTTCCTTGGTTGGGGTAGGTTGACCTCCTGTATAATGGTGAAATAATTGTTACTAAATTATACAAGAATCATATACATTAATATGATATCATATATGATCTTTTAACATTGATTTGTTAATAATATCATAGAATTATCGTCGTTTCAGGTGTTAACTTACTCATTTTATTTTATATGTTTTGTTACATAAGACATGTTTGTTGTATCTTATTCATATCCAGAATGATATAAAGTCCTTAAACATCATTTTTAAATCATAAAAAGATAATTATACTTGAATGGATACGATAGAGAATGAATCTCATCGCGTTCGTGGAGACTGTAGTCCGTACGTACGCACGAGCGACGATATCATTCTTTAGATATTAAAATAATATATAAATGGATGGTATATCATATATACAGAATCATTAACATGTTATATTTATTATTTACATGAGTTACACATCATTATTATACCCATCCAAATAATAATATATTGAATAACAATTACACCACGACGTGGAGACGGTAAGCCGTACGTACGCACGTATGGTGACATGTTATTCAAAGGGTGGATAGAATACTGAATATGGTTGTACCATATTTATAATAACATCACAGTATATGTGAGATACTGGAGTTATTATTTTAGAATGGTAAGAACAAAGGAAGAAGAAGTGGAAGAAGAAAGGAACTTAGAAAAGGGTGGTGAAATCATTACCTCTTCTTCGGGTTCTTCCTTTTGATTTGATCAAAAGGGCTCCATAGGTTGGCTTTCTGATCAAACTAAGTCCCCTAGGTTGTAGTGAGGGAAGTTGGGAGAGAATTTGGGCAGAGTTTGGCCGAACCAAAAGGCTTTGAAGGTGTGAAGAAATGGGAAGGAGGAGTGCCCTTTTATAAGAGGGGTGAGGGGCACCTTTGGAAAAGCTAGAAATATTAATTTATAATAAATTAATATTCGGTTTCTAATGGCTCAAAAGTTGACTATTCAAAGGTTAAGGTGGGGATGGGTCGAAAAAAACTCAACCAATAGAATTTAGACAGGTTTGGGTACTTATATTAACCTTATCTTTAAGTATTAACTATAAGTTAATTAGTTTCACTTTTACAATGTCTCTTTGTATTTTTATATTATATGGTTAATAAACGTACCATATACATACAAGAGACCCCCAAGTGGTCCATTAATGATGAACCTATCATGATATAAGTCTTTTGGCCGAACCTTAGATTTTTAGGAATTTAATATCAATTAATAATATAATATTTGTTTTAAGAACTCTTTTATGTCAATTTTGACACTATTCAATAGTTGATTTTTGTGAAACTCATAACAGATTGATTACTTCGAACAAAGTCAATTAAATCAATCCTAATATATCATATTATCCTAGAAAATTATTTTAATTCATTAAAAGTTTCATATTATATTTATTTGGGTATTTATAATATCAATTATTTTAATTTTTCACTATTATAGTAATTACTGCATCATCATTGTGTCATAAATAAAATAAATTATTTAATGTCTAAAAATTATAAATAAAATATCATTATGTAGTAAATCTTTTTATATTTCTAATGAATATTTATAATCTAAAATCCAACATATATAACCATATTTAACAATTGTTTTTCTAAAAGATATATGCATGTGTCATTTTTATATTCATTTTAACTTAATTAAAATAAAGTTTCATTATCACTTACAAGTGGATCCATGGGGTCCCAAAATTGACACAAAGATGCCCATGGTCGACCATGTATCAACCAATAGGGTTAAGACACGTTTTAGGGTAATTTAGTATTATTATAATATTATTTTTTAACCCTTATTTACCGGATTTACCCTTAACCGTGGTAAATAAAATATTTACCGCAGTAATTATTCAAAATGTCTAAAAATAAAAGTTACCTATTTACACAATTTGAACATCCTGATTCCAAATATTGAATCAATTTTCCTAAATTCAAAACACATAAGTGGTAGAAATTAATTTAAAATTAATTCCCGCTGTGAAAACAAAAAGCGTGTTTTTAAGAGATAATAACTATCAAAAGATTGTCACTTGTTTATGTTCGGTTTAATTGTAAAATTATGTCCAATGACCAACATTATATTAAATGGTAAAAATATATTCTAAATATACTTTAAAACCACTCAAATTCATAATTTATCAATATTAATTATTTTGATTAAAAAAGTTGTTTTTAATTAAAATTTAATAATTTTCACTATTCATCAAAATATAAAAGTAATCTGAAAATTACCAAAATTTCACCCTAGGCTAATTTTGATATTCTGAATACAAAAATGAAGTCCATTTTGAAATATAAAATATATATAATTTCAAAAAGTAGTTATTACTATTCATAACGGCTAGTTTAATTGGTTGTTAGAACTCGGTGTTGCGTACAACACACGCTATCACATTATTCAAAGAGAAGCGTACCGTAGAAGCTTGGGATGTTTCATTTTAAATTTTTGATGTCCCCATTTAGTCAAAAAGTTTAAAATATAGTATTTAAAAAGGGTTCACTATTAATGTTGATAAAAGTGCAATACTGAAAATGAATTTGTTCTTGCATTATATCTAAGAAACTCATAATATGGATTCTGAAATTATAAGGATTATATAAACATTAAAATTTATCTAATACTATTCATAACCTCTTTTGAACGTCTTGTTTGGTAATTCATGGTGTGCTTGAACTTGGTGTTGCATGTAGTGAAAGTTATTGAATTATTTGGAAGAAATAACACACTATGAAATCTTGGGGTGTTACATGGAATCAAATACCACCCTATGTTGCGTTCCATGGAAAATCACCACCCGGATTGCTCACATATAGCCTCATCATGGGAACTCCCCTAGTTTGAGAATGATATTCCCTAAGGGAAAGTAGCCAATGTGGTAATCTATGGTAATGTGACAACAATAATTAATCATCCATTTGGTTACCTAGGTTAGCCATGAAATAAACCACATGGAGGTTAATAATAAAATTATCAAGATATAATCAAATATAAATAAAATAATAGATCAAATTACCACCAATTTCACCATCAAATTCAATTCAATAAAATAACCCCTTTAACATTAATACACATATCAAATAATATTCATGTTTATTTTACATAGTACACATTCATTTCCAAATAATATCATGATGGGTCTCAATATAAAGGTTAATAAACATATTAGAAAAACCTTTATATGTAATGAAAATGGGATTTTATGTCAAATTTATAAAACAAGACATGTAAACTTTTTGTGAAAAATATTTATGGATGAATGATATAATTTAAAATGCCATATGAATCAATATGAGATCAAATTAAAATTACTATCACAAAAACAAGAATATATGTAATAATGTAAAAAACACAATATTAAAAAATATTAATAACATACTTTTTTGGAGAAAATTTCATAAAAAGAATATTTCATTCCATTTGAAAATAAGTTGATATTCAAAAACACCACTATAGTTATCTATTTTAATAAAAAAATACATCATATAAATGTATTATTATTCCCTTATCATTCATGGAAAATAGATTTAGGGGTAAATTCTCAAAGAACACAAGGAAACCCCATCATTTGAATTTGAAAATTTATAAAACCATTGAAAATTAGATGATAAAATCATAAATATTACCTGGCTTGGGTAAAATTTATTATAAAACAATTTTAGAAAATGCTGGAACCTAATGATATGTTTAATAAAAGTAATTTTACAAAAATGCCTACATTTTTTTGGAAAAATAAATATGATTTCATTGAATAACACTGTATTATATTGATAATTAAGCCTTTTTATATATAGAAACCAAAAATTAAAGGATTCAACAAACCATATACGATGGTATGACCACTATGGCCACTAGGAACATAGGATGGATGAATGGTAAAACTCACTTGAGAGTATATAAGGGGTTAATAAAATGAAAATTAAATGCATTTATTCCTCAAATAATTTAATATGATATCTTTATGTAAGACCATGTAACTAAGGATAGGGAGAGGGGAATTTATATAGGATATATCCACATATAGTGGATCAATTAAGATGGATAATTACAGGGTTTTCAACTAAGAATTATAAAATTTAAAATAAAATTTTAAAATATTTGTAATAGTACAATGTTTGGAGAAAAAAATAATTATTCAGTGTATCATCCATGTAGTAGTCACTAAAATCAAACATTATCACAAAAAATGTAAAGAAACGTGTTTCCTCATATATAGTACAAACCATTCATTTTTTCCATGGATGAGAAATTTACACTATACATCGTTTGGAAGCACAATTTTTCCTAACCATACTCCAAATCAACACCCATATAAATTTTCTAATATTTTAAAAATATAATCATCAAACGTCACTAATGTTAAGATAAAAAATATTTAAATAACATAATTCATAAAAGTGACATTGGGGGGTTATATGATGCATCTACTCCAGATCTTCGTCATTCATCCTGAAAACCCATTACTATAATGACCCATATCATTTATATGTAATATTACATCATTTATTATGTTAA
The DNA here is from genome assembly GCA_963277665.1 of Viscum album. NCBI lineage: Eukaryota > Viridiplantae > Streptophyta > Magnoliopsida > Santalales > Viscaceae > Viscum > Viscum album. Next base: position 30,724 of record CAUJRU010000407.1, on the reverse strand, counting down.
AAACATAAAAACATAATTATAAATATATATTTCTACTATATTTTGAAAATTTTGTACGTCATAAAAAATAGTTAAAAACTGTATAATGTTTTATCTACATTTCCATGAATTGCTAATAGAGATACCATACTCTTATCGCAGAATAGGAAAAATTTGGGAAATATATAAAATAATGGGTTTTCCATAACACCAAGTAAGGATTTTAAACAATATAAATATAGGATGGCATACCATAAGAGTCAAATAGAATCGTAAATGAAACATATCACAATCTATCATGTGGAATCATGATAAAAGGAGAAAATATCATAGAATATTGGTAGTCCAGAGACATAGGAATATAGCATGAAAAAATGAATTTCAATATAAAAATAGTTTAAGGATAACTACCATGATTTTATAAACATAGTCCAAGGATCACCACTATGGTGTCATAAACATTGAAAAATCCTCACTGGAAAGCCCTAAAAAACATAGGCCAAAACTCACTGCCAAGGTTCCCAAACATGATTTCAAGATATATAATGAATTACACAATTTATTATAGATAAATAAATTTGGTATAACCTATAATAAAAAAAATTAGATTAATAGTTTTCCCTTATAGAGTATAAACACACATAAATAAAAGACATCAGATAATCCCAAGAAAGATGAATGAGTTACATAGTGATGTAAAAGGAATTAGTCAAATTGAGAATCATATTGATAGCTAAAATAATATGTAAATAAATAATTATGGATTCTAAATAGTTATAATAAATATATAAAAAATCATGACTTTATAGAAGGAATAATGGTTCATGATGAACATAAATATAATTTTATAATAAGAGAAATAAATTATAAATACTTCCCTTATAAGCTTTATAATGTATTATGTAGGAAAAAATAAATACAGATGCATAGTAGAATTTATAATGAAATTATAAATGTAATAAATTAAACATATAATTATGATATAATGTTTAATAGTTAGATATATATAGTGATTAGGATAATAAAATTAAGAATGAAAAGAAGTAGAAATAATTGAAAAGAACACTTAACTTTACTCCTTTTTTCTATTCATATAATCAAATAAATCAATAAATAACAATGATTCTTTTGTTAATTATATAATTTGGATCCTTTTGGAAATTCATTTCATCTCACATAACATAATTTTAATGTGTTTTATTCTTTTATTTAATTTCTAATTTCCACGTAGACCATTTTGACATTATTGGATTCATGGTTCCCAAACTGTTTCGATAAAGAGTCTAGGAACAAATTTCAATATCTAATGAATCAATACACTCAATAATTTTCATCAAACATATTTCAAATCATAAAAGTAGTTATTGTCGCGAACCAGCCTGGGTCGACCCTGAACCGGTCACTCGAGCCGATCCGCGGCAAGTCCCGAGGGGCGTTTCTGATCCCCACGGGCTGGCAACTAGTGTCGGGCATCAAAATTAAGCAGGTGGGAACTATTTGGCCCAAAGGAAAAAAACTAAGCAGCGGAAAATAAATAGAACAAAAGAGAAAAAACAATGAACAACCAACAACGCTACTAACCTGAACACGACCAAAACTCCATGTGACCCTGTGGGTCACTCTCTAATACCACAACAGACGTCACTCAATTTAACAGATGAAGCTGGAACCTGCTGCAGAACTAAAAACAAGAAAACACTATAGGCGTGAGTATTAAAACTCAGTAGGCTAGCCTGGTAAATCTATTCCCAAAGCACTACCTTTAAATAAAGAATTTACCAATTCGAGGTTTGAACTAAATTATATAAAATATGTATTTTTACACACACTTCCATTTTCTAAAACAAGTATCATTTCATTGACCTTTTTAATTTAGAAAAAGTTTAATGTTGAAAGAAGCAGGTACATTGCATTTTTAAAACATTTTTCAAACAATTTAGAAATCCAATCTTTAGTTGTTAGTCAAATGGAAAATCACACACAACACATACTAAGGGCAATGGTAACGGTGGCACACATGGGTAAGCAACCGAACTCGGCCTCTTAATCATCCACCACACACAAACACTAAAAGAAACATGGGTCGAACCTAGGAGATCGTGAACAATCCAGAACATACTATACATCTGACTCATCCTGAAGGCATACCCTAACTCGATGACGTCATAACGCCCATACTACTACCCTGTATAGCCCTACATGGAATAACTGAGGGGCCCAATCCCCATAGCAGCAATAACTCAGTATTCCCCTACTATGGGGCCACTAGACAGTGCGTGGTCTAAACTAGTGCAGCAATCGTTCTCAGAATATTCAATCAATATGCCAGGTTCCCATGTCGACACAAGAAATAAAAAGGGGGTGCGTCCACAATATAAATCAATCAGTCACGATGCACAAACATCACATACAGCTCACGCAATCAACGCACACCGAAGATCACCCCCCCGAGTGGGTTTTCCAAAATAATCTATTTTATTAAAGTGCCAAACGGGCCTTCACCAATTTTAAAGTAAAACCTCATTTCTCAAAAATCTCAAAACACTTGTTTAGAAGAAATAATTTATCTTTAAAACTAGAAGTATGTTTTAAATTCCGTGAATTATGTTTAAAGTCCAAACATGCATTCTTTCAAAACTAGGTGTCCACATGTCAAGAAAATGTTCCAAGTGTTCATTATAAAATAAACGGCTCTTTTCACACTAAATAATCATTTAAAATTTTATTATCTAATATTATTTATCATTCATTAAAATTAACAAAACATCAAGAAATTAATAAATTCTAAATTTAAAGGTGAGTGCAACCTGGGACCTACCTTGGCTCGCTGTCCAAACACAATGGCATGACATGCCTCGCGCAGGCGCACAAGCTCGAACAAACCGATGATCGCGGTAACACGAGGATACCCCGCCAACACGCTGCAACCGAAAAAATAAAATACATAAACACGGAAATAAAACAATCCATACGAACAGAAAATGCAAAATGACTAGTTCGACACATTTTGAAAAAAATACCACATCCAAAACACATATCAAAACCAACCAAACTCTATATTTGAATCTAACCATGACCTTTAGACACACCAACCACTTTACAAACATCATACACACCACATGATTAAATTAATAAACCATTTAAATAATTTATAAAACATCCGCAAAAGGTGAAACCAAGGTTCACATATAAACATACTCAGTTTCACATAAGAAAACATTTTAAAATAGAACACACAACATCGTCACACCAAAACAAGACTCGCACCTAACAACCGACCCATAAAACAATTTTATAAAATAATGCACCCGTTTGCACACACAAAACATCACCGCTTTACAATAAAAAAATTTTTACCAACACTTAAACATGTTCCCCACAATAAAAAATATATAGTTCACACCAAATAAAAAAAATTTATTTTCACTACTATAAAATAACCAAAACACAGCCAAAATGAAAAACACACCATTTACATTATTTCCGAGAAAACATTAAAATTTATAAAACGATTTTTCCAAAGAGTAACCCAACCAACTTCAAAACGTCTAACGCACCACAAGATAAAAACAAAGAACAGAATTGTCGATTTAAAAAAACATGATATCCTCAAGGCATATTGACCAATTAACTTGCAAAGGCAGAACTCATAAAAATGAAACCACGCAGATTAACTGCACACTCTACTCAATGATAAAAAACGTGAAATACAATACATGGTGTCAAATATTAGTTAATTTGAGAAAACAACACAATGAAAGAACTACCGGAAAAAAAACTTATAGGAGAGATGTGGGGATGGTGCACAACTGGGAGAGGGTTAGGCTGAAGACATGCGAGGCCGAGGTCCTGCGAGGGGCTGCTGGCTATGTCGGGAAGGAGGCTGGAGGAGGGAGTCGCGCTGGCGGAGTGTGCCAGAGGGAGGAAGGTGAGGACGAAGGGGGGGGGGGTGGCCGGATCTACCGAGGGAAAGGACGGGGCGCGCAGAGGTGCAACGGTAGGTGTGGCGCACAAAGGCGTAGGGTTATGTATGGCGCGCGAAGGTGCGATGTCAGGCGGGGATGCCGGCGTGGCTGGCAAGCAGAAGGAGGATGGACTCGGAGGATGGGTGCAATGTCGGAGGTGGCTGGCACGGGCGGTGGGAGGCCATAAGGGGGGTGTGTGGGGTGGCGACGGGAGGCCGGCAGGGGGTGCGTTGGGTGGCGACGAGAGATCGGCAGGGGGTGCGCGGGGCTGCGACGGGAGGCCGACAGGGGGTGCGCGGGGCGGCGAGCTGTAGTGGGAAGCAGAAGCCGGTGCGGCTGGGAGGAGGGGAGGCAGAAGGTGGAGGTGGGGCGTATGGGAGAGAAGAGATGGGAAATATGGGGCCGGAGGCTAGGGTTAGGAAAACAGGGGTACATAGAGAAAAAATAAAATAAATAAATAAAAATAAAATGAAGAAATAGAAAAATAAAATCAAAAATATTATAAGATAAAAAAATGAAAATAAAAGTATTAATTATTATTATCATAATAAAATAATGCCAAAAATTATAATATCATTAAAACACACACCCACACACACAAATATATATATATATATATATATATATATATATATTAAGCGTCAGGAAAAGACACGGTAACCTGAGTCAAAATCACGGTCACCGCTAACGGTGCGGTGCCCGGCCACCGGACCAGAACCCAACAGAATAAAATTAAGCTTCAAAAAAAATTTCAAACTGGAACTCAATCTAAAATTCGTCCTACCGATGGAGGACTGAGAAAAGAATAAAATAAAATAAAAAGAAGAATACGGGGTCGGGGTGTGACAATTCTCTCAACCATATACACATTCTGCCCCCAGAAAGTCACCAAGCCAAAGGACTATCCAAACTCGAGTCCATGCCCGAACAAAACCGAGAGAAAAAAGAAAACCTCATGGTGACGATTCAATCCACAAGTCACACCCGACCAACTCAAGAGAAACCCCAAAACAAGAGAATGAGAGAACATAAGAGGGTTCTCCCCACCACAAGGACCTAACTAGTACGAAAATTTATACTCAAATACACCACCCCAGGGAGGGCGGCCAACCTGGGAACTCCCAACCGATCCAAACCAATTTCCATAGCATGAGCAAAGGAACACCTCCATTGAAACTTGGAACTCTCGACTCAAGCCAAAAACTTCCAACAATAAAGAAAACTCACAAGGAGGACTTAACCCCGACAGCAAGTCGGAAACACTGCTCCTGAGCTTCACAAGACATAAACATCTCCAAACGAGCAAAACTAAACCAATATCAACCCATACAAGGGTCAAACACACTTTAAGAGAAAAGCACGATTCAGAAGACCCTATTTAGAAAAATAAGACCATTTAGAATGCAATGGAACAAGTCCATCACATTCTTCCATTGAAACAGTTATCTTATAATGACGACACAAATTTAGCGGCAGAGGAACAAGGATAATAAGGTTTTAAAATATTTCAATCCCAACATGGGACACACAACCCGGGTAGAGGCTTCACACCCCTGGCGACTCCTGACTGTGCGCGAGCTTCACCCCAAGACCTATGGCTAGGGCTCTGATGGTAGAAGCATCTCCTGCCTCACAGTCAGGCACTGTAACCTTCTGGTCAGAGTGTCTTCTTCATACGACGCTTCCTGCAAAATTTCTCTAGATGACCTAGGCACCTGCAATGATGGCATGTCCTTGGCGGGGTGTGACATGATGGATTTGCATGCCCTAAACGTCCATACTGACGGTACACCATTAGACGATCTAACGAACTGGAAGTTAGAGACACTTTAGAGAACTCTTTAGAAACAAATTTACCTGACACAGTCTGCTCGTCAGATGGGGGACATTCACGAGCAACTGGATATAGTGGATTGCCAACCCTTTGTGCTCCGGAGACCAACTCAACTAAGAACACCTCATGCACCAACTTTTCAAAAAGTGGTGCTCTCAAAAAGGGAGGACTCGCTTCTTGATATCTGGATGAAGACCCCTGATGAATGGGGAAGTCTTCATCCATTTCTGCGACACTACCCCCGGAAAAGGAGACACAAGATCCTAGAAATGGTCAACATACGTTTTCACTATCTGTTGGCCATGTTGAACACGCATGAGCTCTTCTATTTCCTTCGTCCTCAACTACACAAGTATAAACCATTGATCAAAGATGACTTTGAAGACATACCACATCATCCCAACTTGCAGTAATGGTAGGGCGAACAACTCTTACTCGTCAAGAGATGGACCTTCAAATAGACCCAGGACAACATGCACTCTAGCAGCCTCGGGAGTTCCCAATACCCTGAAGATGCGCTAGACCTCTTCAAGCCACTCTACTATCCCTAACAGACTCCAACCACCATGAAGGACAGACAACATCTAAGAAAGACAAAAAACTGGGCATGACTCGTCAAAACTCTGGGGACCTTTCTGGGCGGCATTTCTGAACAACATAAATAACACCCAGACGAAACCAACATCAAACCGAAGCAACATCAATAAAAGCTTCTTCATCAAAAACAGTCTTCACAAAGACCAAACAAATACAAACACAATCCAAAATAAAATACCCTTTTTAAAATCCTCTTTTCATTTTAAATATTTAAAACCTCCTTTTTCTAGACCACTTTCCAATTACCAATCCACTTTCAAACCAAAATCACTTTCCAAAACCATTTCCCCTTTTAAAGACAAATTTAGAAAACAATACCAAGCCTTTAATTTCAAATAAACACCTAGGTAATCTCATGACCCATTTCCCATGTCATTATCCACATTCCCTTCATACACGCACCAACAAGCACATTCTATGCATTCTCACACACGTGCAAAAGTTCATAAAGGGGAACTGCGATTTAACCCCAACCCATTCTTAACTAATTACAACAAACAATGGATTTACAAACCAAAAGCATTCAGTTTTAAAACTCATTTCATAGATTTAAAGTAATTTAAAAGAAATTAGTCCCATTTTAAAAAAACCCTTCTTCATTTCCGAAAAAACTCACTTACACAAACTAGAACGAAAACCACACTCAACTTACATCAAACCACCAGAGGGAGGGACTAGTGGTCACACTTAACCCAGTGACATGGTAGTGGGCCATGTCCTGAGAAAGCATCAAAAACTTGGAGGAATTCCAACCGTGTACCCAAACTCCACACGGGTCACTACTCCATGTGAGATCCCGATGTAACATCGGTTTACCTCTGTTGTCATCCCTCAATCCAAAACAAACCATAACGAAACAAAGACTCAATCCCTAAACTATGACTGGTTGCTCGAGGTGCGGAATGGGTGAGGGGTCATGACGTCCTTCTCGTACCTACCACTCGAACCCGACAAACCAAATCTCGATATACCAGAAACCCAAAATAAAAATGGCATCCTTTGATACCATTTTGTCACGAACCAGCCCGGGTCGACCCTGAACCGGTCACTCGAGCCGATCTGCAGCAAGTTTCGAGGGGCGTTTCTGATCCCCACTGGCTGGCAACTAGTGTCGGGCATCAAAATTAAGCTGGTGGGAACGATTTGGCCCAAAGGAAAAAAAACTATACAGTGGAAAATAAATAGAACAAAAGAGAAAAAAACAATGAACAAACAACAATGCTACTAAACTAACCACGACCAAAACTCCATGTGACCCTGTGGGTCAATCCCCAATACCACGACCAACGTCGCTCAAGGTATAAACTGAAGCTGGAACCTGCAGCAGAACTAAAAAAAAGAAAACACTGTAGGCGTGAGTATTAAAACATTGTAGGCTAGCCCGGTAAATCTATTCCCAAAGCACTACCTTTAAAAAAAGAATTTACCAATTCCAGGTTTGAACTAAATTATATAGAATATGAGTTTTTACACACACTTCCGTTTTCTAAAACAAGTATCAGTTCATTGCCCTTTTTAATTTAGAACAATTTTAATGATGAAAGAAGAAGGTGCATTGCATTTTTAAAAAATTTTACAAACAATTTAGAAATCCAAACTTTAGTTGTTAGTCAAAAGGAAAATCACACACAACACATACTAAGGGAAATGGTAAACGTGGAACACATGGGTCAGCAACCGAACTCGACCTCTCAATCGCCTGCCACACACAAATACGCAAATAAACGTGGTTCAAACCTAGGAGATCATGAAAAATCCATAACATACTATACATCTGAATAATCTTGAAGGAATGCCCTAACTCGATGACATCATAACGCCCATACTACTACCCGGTATAGCCCTGCATGGCCTAACCGAGGGGCCCAATCCCCATAGCAGCAATAACTCAGTATTCCCCTACTATGGGACCACTAGCCAGTGCGTGGTCTAAACTAGTGCAACAATCGTTCTCAGAAAATTCACTCAACATGCCAGGTTCCCATGTCAAAAAAAGCAATAAAAAGGGGGTGTGTCCATAATGTAAATCAATCAGTCACGATTCACAAACATCACATAAAGCTCACGCAATCAACGCACACCAAAGATCACCCCCCGAGTGGGTTTTCCAAAATAATCTATTTTATTAAAGTTCCAAACGGGCCTTCACCTATTTTAAAGTAAAACCTCATTTCTCAAAAAGCTCAAAACACTAGTTCAGAAGAAATCATTTATCTTTAAAAATAGAAGTAAGTTTGATATTCCGTGAATTATGTTTAAAGGCCAAACAGGAATTCTTTCAAAACTTGGTGTCCGCCTGTCAAGAAAATGTTCCAAGTGTTCAGTATAAAATAAACGGCTCTTTTCACACTAAATAATCATTTAAAAATTTATTATCTAATATTATTTATCATTTATTAAAATTAACAAAACAACAAGAAATTAATAAATTCTAAATTTAAAGGTGAGGGCAACGGGTGACCTACCTCGGCTCGTTGTCCAAACACAAGGGCGCGACATGCCTCGCGCAGGCGCACAAGCTCAAACAAACTGATGACCGCGGTAACGCGAGGATACCCCACCAACATGTTGCAACCGCAAAAATAAAATACCTAAACACGAGCATAAAACAATCCATACGAACAAACAACGCAAAATAACTAGTTCGACACATTTTTAAAAAAATAACACATCCCAAACACATATCAAAACACAACCAAACTCTATATTTGAATCTAACCATGACCTTTAGACACACCAACCACTTTACAAACATCATACCACATGATTAAAGTACTAAACCATTTAAATAATTTATAAAACATCCGAAAAAGGTGAAACCAAGGTTCACATATACACATACTCAGTTTCACATAAGAAAACATTTTAAAATAAAACACACAACATCATCACACAAAAACATGACTCGCACCTAACAACCGACCCATAAAACAATTTTATAAAATAACACACCCGTTTGCACACACAAAACATCACCGCTTTACATTAAAAAAATGTTCCGAACACTTAAACATGTTCCCCACCTTAAAAAAATATAGTTCACGCCCAATAAAAAAATTGATTAACACTTCTATAAAATAACCAAAACACAACCAAAATTAAAAAAACACCATTTACATTATTTCCGAAAACACTTTAAAATTTATAAAACGATTTGTCCAAAGAGAAACCCAACCGAATTCAAAACATCTAACGCACCACAAGAAAAAAAAAGAACACAATTATAGATTTAAAAAAACTTGATATCATCAAGGAATATTGACCAATTAACTTGCAAAGGCACAACTCAATCAATGAAACCCCACAGATTAACCGCACACTCTACTCAACGATAAAAAAACGTGAAATACAAAACAAGGTTTCAAAGATTAGTTAATTTGAGAAAACAACACAATGAAAGAACTACCGAAAAAAACTTACAGGCGAGATGTGTGGATGGTGCACAACTGAGAGAGGGTTAGGCTAAAGCCATGCAAGGTTGAGGTCTTGCGAGGGGCTGCTGGCTGTGTCGGGAAGGATTCTGAAGGAGGGAGTCGCATTGGCGAAGTGTGCCAGAGGGGGGAAGGTGAGACCGAAGGGGGGGGGGGCGGCCAGATCGGGCGAGGGAGAGGCCAGGGCACGCAGAGGCGTAGCGGTAGGCGTGGCGTGCAGAGGTGCAGGGTCAGGCGGGGCACGTGGAGGTGCGAGGTCAGGCGGGGACGCCGGCGTGGCTGGCGAGCGGAAGGAGGCAGGACGCGGAGGCCGGGTGCGCTGTCGGAGGTGGCTGGCACGGGCGGCGGGAGGCCGGAATGGGGGTGTACAAGGCGACGACAGGAGGTTGGAAGGGGTTGCATTGGGTGGTGACGGGAGACCAGCAGGGCGTGCGCGTGGTAGCGACGGGAGGCCGACAGGGGGTGCGTAGGGCGGCGAGCTGCAGTGGGAAGCGGAGGTCGGTGCGGTCGGGAGGAGGGGAGGCAGAAGGTGGAGGCGGGGCGTACGAGAGAGAAGAGAGGGGAAATATGGGGGTGGTGGCTAGGGTTAGGAAAAGAGGGGTATAGAGAAAAAATATATAAAAAGAAAAAGAAGAAATAGAAAAATAAAATCAAAAATATTATAAGATAAAAAGATGAAAATAAAAGTATTAATTATTATTATCATAACAAAATAATGCCAAAATTTATAATATTATCAAAACACACACACACACACACACATATATATATATATATATATATTCTTTAAGCGTCAGCCAAGGACACGGTAACCTGGGTCAAATGCATGGTCACCACTAACGGTGCGGTGCCCGCGCGCCGGACCAGAACCCAACAGAATAAAATTAAGCTTCAAAAAAAATTCAAAGTGGAACTCAAACTAAAATTCGTCCAACCGATGCAGGACTGATAAAAGAATAAAATAAAATAAAAAGAAGCATACGGGGTCGGGGTGTGTCAGTTATGGAGTTAAATATATCAGTATATAATTACAACTCATTGAATCATCTTTGTTATGATTCTTTTTTGCAGTAAAAAATGAATATAATTATTCAAAATTAATATCATTATTCACATGCCTATTTTACTAATAATAAATAATAAAAAGGATTTTTTTGTTATTATATTATTATATTAAAATTTTAAATAAATTTCAAATAATTTACATGAATAGAATAAATGAAAATAATATATAAACCTTCACAACTAAAATTATTTTTTAAGATAATTTAAAATAGAAGAGGTGAAATAGTTGATTTTGAATTTTTATTAAAACATTAAATTAAATTAAAACATTTTTTTAATGTTACTGTTATTTATTACTTCATGTAATATAATCTGTTATATGAGAATTGAAATGAGTATATGAGTTTAGGAAACTATACATCCAACCTCCAGTCGCCTCCTTTAGATTGAGCATAATGCCTTTCATGGAGGGAAATTTTGTCACTCGAAGGGACTAAGAAAGAATATTAGAGAGTTTAAGGACTTATTTAGATATATATTTACTAAGATAAATATTTTTAGGAATAGGGAGAAGTGTGGGAAAGATGGTAATTTATATAGGTATGGGAATTTTAGAATTAAATATCTATTTATTTATAATTTATGATAAATACAATAAATAGTTTTAATCCCATTGTTTTGTACCTTTTTATGATTAAAAATAGGTTTTGTTGAAATTCAGATTCATCCAAATCATATTGGAATATTGTAAATATATTATTAAAGGTAAATAATAAAATATTGTTTTTATTACAAAAAAGATATCATAGGTTTAAAATGATCCAATATATTTTTATAAAAACAACATATTATATTTAAATGAATTATTAAACTCCATTACATATATTTTATGATAAGAAAATGTCAGTATTCATAATTATTTAATATTTATATCATGATAATGTCATAAAAGTGGTGATATTCATTAGAAATGTATTTTTTTACTATTAAAAATACCATCTTTCCATAAAAATACAAACATTTCAATGTAAAATTATTCTAATATGATTATTAAAAAAAATACATTCATTAAGATTAAAATTCATTATATTATAAATATAATATATAAATGAAATCATATAATACATGGAAAAAATTGTATTTCTATATAAAATTATTTCATTTTGAATGATTCATCATAATATTTTTTATTATTATTTCATAATTTTATTATTATTCATAATAATTAATTACATATATTTTAGGTGTAATTAGTTTTAAAATAAAATTTACATACTAAAAAAATTGATTTAAAAAATATGATAAAACATAAAGGATTAAAATTTATACTTATTTTTCTTTTGAGTAATCTTATTTTTATAATCATTTTATAGATTTATAATATTAATATTTACTTACTTGTCATTATTAATAATTATTTTAATACATTATACTATTCGTATGATCTCAGTTACCATTTATATAAGTTTTTATTGTTCCCAACAGTTTTTATACTATTACAATTTTAAAAAATCACTATAATTTATATGAATATTTATATATCCTTAATTATTCATTGAATCATAACTCTATTAAATTTATTTATATTCCATTTTAAAATTCCAAACATGTTTATGTGTTTTTTTATGGTGTTAATCATGTTTAGTATAATTTTATGACACCTATACGTACAAAAACAATGATTTTAAGTTTTACTAATTACCAATGTACATTACATATTTTTAATATTTTTAATATTCTAGATTATATTCATTATTTTTAACTAGTTATTAATAATTAAATAAAAATTTAATTTTATATAGGTTTATGGTTTATAATTTACAATAAACTGCACTAATATTGTAGAGGTTAATTTTTCATATATGATAATTATGGGATGTTAAATTTTATTCCTTTAAGATATTTAATTCTTGAAATTTCTAAAAAACCCCTATGTTGAATATAAATTTGGATACCTTTTCATTTCGACATTGAGTTCGAACGTTTTCTAGTTTCAAATATGATTTCTCTATATTACATTGAAAATATGAGTGGTATTTTTTTGTAGAACATTATCACTGTGATCTATGATTAATACTGGATAATATTCATATAAGGGATCCAATTATAACTACAACACTTATATATTTAGTAAATTTTATTGATTTAGTATGTACTGCCTTAATAGAAATGTATATAACATGTTATGTACATGATACACATTTGGTAGAAGGGGGAGTTGATTGGACACATCCCCAACATGATCCAAAGTATTAAAGGGGATTATATACCTAGAAATTTTTATTTAATTATTCTCAAACTAAATGAAAACATCTATAAGGTTATTATATGGAATAATATATCCCGAATTCATAAATATGGGTCCCTTAGATGATTATCCATATAACTCTTCTACCAACAGAGAGAATCACTAATATTTTAAAAAAGGGCGTGGACCATCTTAGTCATATGTTATTGTAGTTATAGTATTAATTTCTAAATTTATCTAACATAATCCCATACAATTGGAGTTTCATATTCACTACCATATAGGTGTTCATATAGATCCATCCAAATTCTTTATTATAAGCTACTATTTTATGAGAACTTAGTCGGTGGGTTTTTTTTATCCTAACCTAATTTTAAGTAAAAAGAACAATATCATAATAGATTCTAAAGAGTATCAATATTAATTTTGGATTGGACATAAATATAAATATTATATATCATATATAAGTTAAACTGTATTTTATTATTATTCTAAAGGATTTATAAAAAAAATTAGTTGAACCACATATCTTGATTTGATACAATCAATAGTGGTGTTCCACTCAACATAAGCACTTCTCTGATAGTATGGGGAATTTTATTCCATGATAAATATTTTGAAATTGTGATAATTTGGGAAATATTTGAAAGAATATCTAACACAAGAAATATAGAATTATTTCATGTATAATTATTTATAAGAACCATGAAAAGGCCATGGTGATATTCTTTCATTTTTATGTTGGTATGAGTAATTGTTTCATAATCCCCTTAGAATTATATCATTTTTCATTAACTTATTGGTATATAAAACACTTATATTTATATTTAATGATTTTATTAATATTTTCCCATCATGATTCCTCTTAGTTATCTATATATAACTTTTTTTTGTGTATAGAGAATATTTATCAATGATCATTATAAAATAGTTTGTTATTTACCTTATACCATGATAGTAAAAGTAATCATTTACGATATCTTACAAATAAAAAATTATTGATATTGAACTATGATATATTCACCTTTATTATTAATTCCACCATCATTTGTTTCTTAATATTATCATTTTTTACCACCATAATATTTTCTATGTTACATCAACGATCAGTCAATTGATAGTGGATGGTTGTTTTTTCTTCTTATATATTTCCCATGATTATCATTTTCATGTATAATAATATCAGACACTTTTAAATATTTATCAAGGTCATTTTTACAAGGTACATTCATATTAGATCATTTAACACATTTTTTGATTTTCTATAATGGTAATGAATTTTTTATCCATAGTACTTGATCAACTCAAAACATAATTCTTATAATAAATTTTTCCCTTTACAGGTAAATATATACTTTTAAATTTTGAAATCAATACATATGTAATACTTTTCTCCATTTTGTAAATCCCTTTAAATTATAAACAAAAAGTATAAAACTTCCATTTATAAATCGTGGATAGGGAATTTTTTCTTATATATATTTATCATTCTTAAGAAACAGGTTATCACATTAATGTTTTTCATCAGTACAAAAACCAATACCTATTATAAAGAATCCTTTTTTATCATAATACCTTCCCCACATAAAGTTAGTGTCAGTGTAGGTGATTTAAATATCAATTTTTAGGACATTTAATCTCACCTCACATTCCCCTTACTGTAAAAATATTACTCCTTTATAATAAATTTTTTTAGTTTGTTTTATTATTATGAATTGTTTTTGAAAAACTATTCATAGTTCCTAGAAAATCCATGGAAACTATTTATCCTTATAATCATTATTTTTTGGGTTCATTCATCAGTTTTTTTTTCATTTAGGGATCCAATTATATCCATTCACATCTAATAACATTCCCCTATATTGTGACATACATAAGCAAGATGTTAAAAATGACAGTGTCCTTGACAAAACTGATCTTTGAGAAATATTTGTCCTTTAAAAGTGAATCAAATTTGTTATAAATAAAAATAATATGGTACTTTCCATTTATTTTGATCATGTCAGGTTCACAATAATCAATATAGTGATGCATTGACCCATTCTTATTGTTAAAAAACCTATTTTGGAATCCCACAAAGATGCACGTGGATGTATAAAATTTCCATCTAGGGTTAATTTTAGTTTTTTATTTAAAACATCTACATAAATGAGTTCCATTATATAGGGATTCATTGATATGTTTATATATCCTAAAATTGGTTTTAAAAAAACACAACTTCTCGATAAAGAGGACGATGGTTTCAGACTATTTCTATCGCGGCGCACCCGCCCACACGTGTTGGATGCTTGATGATGGTCACATTCTACACCAAATTGTTGATTTCAAAAGGTAGGAGGAATTTGTTGCCTCTTGAGGGGTGTTTTATCCTTTATCAAAATGGGATGATGGTATGTTGGTTACTCCTTAAATGGATTCCTCCTTACATATTGTCTCTTAGTCTAGGTCTCACTTAAATATTAAGACATTGTTTTTGAAACCCATTCTCAGTTCCATCTCTTTTTGGATACCGGTTAATTACGTTGCTTTAGTCAGGACATTCCAAATGGTCCGATCAGGGTAGAAACCTTCAGTTAGGAGAGTATTTTTTCCATGGTATCTATGGCATGCCTTGATGTTGAAACACTGCAACACGTGTCTTCTTCCCCATCAGAGGTCTTCTCATTGGTGCAGAGCCCTGAAGGTTCCCACATCTATTGTGGGGTATCATATGATAGAGGTGTGTCTCTGAGGTTTTCCTTAGATTACCATGTTTAACAAGGGGTATGATTTTATTTTAACATTTAACGGAGATGGATTGGATTGATCATAATAGTGACAATAGTGGACCAGATGGGTGTCTGCCTAGATGGGAGCACCGAGAAGGTTTACTAGATGGGTGGATTAGAACACCCTGTGAGGATAGAACTATCATGGTGTGTCTTTGAAAAGGGACATTTTAACACCATGAAGGTTGATATCGAAACCACGGTTGGTGGATCATGGAATTTGGGTCCCAGAAAAGGGGACTCCATGGTTTACCATTGGCTGGGATTGAACCTCATGGGGGTTTCCTACATATTCTCATGGTGGGATATCAAATCCCAGTTAGTTTGAATGGATGATTTTGGAATATGCACTATGAAATCCCATAGGAATGGTGTGATCCCAGGAGATGTGGTGACACAGGTAAGAATCAGGATGGATGATGGATGATTTAATAAAGTGAATGAGATGGGTGGGATGAAACCGAAGTGATGATGACGGTGTTGGGCTCGAACCTCTGGGTGGTTTCCAGAATACACCCTAGAAGTCATGGATTAATGTCAATGTAGTTCTGGAGTGTGGTGACGAGTCACGAGAAGAGGCGGCTTGTGAGGATGGACGCATGGGTGGGAACCAAAGGAAATGGAAACCATGGGTTGAGTCATGATCATTTCGAAACATAAGGGCTCAAGGGGGAGATCGGGATGAGAAATGAGTGATGGTTTTGAATCTCAGAGAGGCTTTCAACATATCCACATAGTAGGGAATCAAAGTCAACATTGTTCAGGATGGGACATAGAATCAGGATGTACACAGAGGGTAGTGGCCCGGAGATAGGCTGGGTATTACTCATGGTTAGTAACCCATAGAAAGAGGGAAACTCATGGTTGGGGGAGTATGGAATGAGTGTGGGTCTTATGCATGGTTAGATGTATGAGTGGATCAGAACACCTCATGGAGGTGGATCCAGAAGATGTGTCCCAGAGAGGGATGTTATCAAATCAAGAGGGAATATCCCTAGTAGGGAGAACCAAAAGTTACCACTGGTTGGGGTTGAATACCATGGAGGAATCCTACGTCCCATACCAAGAAGATAGGGATCAAAGAACATATGATTTTGGGATATAGTTTAATATCATGTGGTACAATAGGGGTATATAGTTTAACATCATGTAGGATGAGGGTGGACCAATTTGAAGTGATCTAGAATAATGGGAGATGGGATTTAACCTTTGGGAGGCTTCCTACATACCTTGCTAGAAGAGCACAATGATCAAAGTCCATGTAGTTTCTAAAGGAGGGAAATGAGGATTATGTGTGGCTAGAAGACCATCATAGGATGTAATGGTTGATACTTACACTAAGGCTATATGATTCATGTATAGTGTGAGAAAAAAAATGTGGAATTAGACTTGATGATCATGTCATGAAAGATGCATCCATGAAAAATGGTGTGGGGCTTAAGCATGGACATCGGCCTAGGGATATAGAGATTCGGACTTAATCCCAAAGAGAATCATGACGATGGTTTCCATAAGTACAAAGAGGATATATAATTCATACAGGTATCACCCCATCAAGGATGGTTGGGGCTTATGTGGAGACTACTCAAGGTGTGCACGATGACAAAGCATGGGGAGAGAGAGGAGGGGGATCGAGAAGGTGAGAAGAGAGAGGCTCCTAGTTCCATCCCATTTATAGTCCTCTTAGGCCTGTCATTCTTTTAGAAACTCACCGTTTAACATCATTTGTTGGTTATGTGGGTTTCTTTGAATTTCATGTCCTATAGCTTGGATGATGAGGTCTCACTCCTCACCCCTAGGACTTACATAACTTGTACCAACCTACCCTTGGGGGCGATAAGAAACAATTAATTCCATTAAGAGTTGGGTTGAAGGAGTGTTTAATGGAGGGGGCCATTTTATCATGGCTATATGAAGAATAAATAGTTGTTAGTGTGCCTATGAGAAGAAGCAAGGGATAGAAATACACAACATGATGTACCAATCGAGGAACCATGAAGTCACTTCACACGAGTCTAGAGGGCCTCATGGTACGAAGGATTCATAGAGAGGGTCTTCACAAAGCTTTGGTGCTTCATTAAGTGAAGGTTCTTCCCAAAGGAATGGTCCCTGTGATGCATGGTGAAATGGACCCCCCAAAAGGGAGGAGCTTTGTGAATCATGATGACCTAACCGAGGCATGGAGTCAACATGTTATTGGAGGGTGATTCACAAAGGCCGAATACCTTGTGATGACCTAAGTACCCAAAAAGTACTCCTACCTTTGCGATGGACATTTGGATTCACAAAGGGAATCCCTAATTGAAGCTGTTGAAAAAAGGAGCAATGTGAAATATGGTTCTCAATTCTCAAGTACATTGGGTGATGTATTTTTCTCGATGGTTCGCAGAGAAAATAATTCATCACAAATAGAGATCATGGAAGTAAAAATGTTAGGGTTATGATCATTTTGATTGTGGGTCTGTCTATGTATAGGAATAGGGATTATAATACTCTAAACCCAATCCCTGAAGGAAATGGTGATCGTAGATCATAGTTAGTTTTGTTTGATCAAAAAGTCATACATAATTTATCTAGGGTGTTATAATTGTTCGTAGGACTCCCATAAGCTTCCTTAATTTCTTCACTGAGGTTGCTGAGTTTGTCGGACTGATAGAGGCCTCCGAAATTTCTACGTGATTGTCGTAGGGGTTGTCAGAATGGAAGCGGATTCTGTTATTTCTCTGTGGTGATTACAATGAAGGTTGACTGCTGGCTGTGAACTCGTGATGGTGATAAAAGGATTTACGAAGTGGATTCATGAATTAGACCCTTTGGTTATTTTTTTAAATGTTTCTATATACCCATTATGAGGCATGGATTTTTGTTTCCACAAATCCCCCCCTTATAATGAGATTTTAAGAGAAGACTACTGTTGGATTCTGAGGGTAAACTGCAAAAACAATCTATATCTTGAAGCTGACTCGCAATAGAAATAGGCAGAGCACGGGTTGAGATTGCCATGAATCTTTCCATGGAAAAAGGAAACAGCTAAGCTCAAGAGGTCATCACCATAAAATATAATTCGAGTGACCCACTATTGTCTACATCTGTCTTTGTAATCTTGTTATTCAGCTCTTGAATTGTGAAGCTCCAACACCCCCACGAACACCCTTTGTGAACTGGGTTCCACAAATTTGTGCACTGTGAATTATTCATTGTGAACTAGTACCTCTTGATCGCTTTATGCACTACGAAGCATAGTGAGTCCTTCAAGGCTCTGTGATTATGTGTTCTGTGGGTCGTGCTTTTTAGATGAGATCTATGAATGAGATCTGCAAATGAGATTTTCAAATAGGGAAATAAATTTGACAAATTCCTGAAACATAATTTCCAACCCATAATCTTCTCAGTATGTCCTAGCAAATTCTTCTTAAAGGGAATAGATGTCACACAATCCAAAAATCATAGAATACGTTTGGTGTCATTCTGACCACAATTATTTGATGAATCTACTATCATAAGGGAAAAATAACAATCCCCTATGTACGAGACTTCTATTGTATGGTTTCGGATTGAGAGACGATGACTTCACACCTAGATCAAGACGCGATGAACCAGTTTACTATTTCGGGGGAATTTCATTCCAATACTAGTTGATCAGGGATGTTGACGGCTATAACTAGAAGGACCACACACCTTTTTTCATGAACTATATCTATAAACACGTAAATAATGATGATGGAAAAGCGATATATCTAGAGGTATATCCTCCTCAATACCACACCATTATAAAGGTGGGATTAGGGAACCCGAATATGGGGTGGACCAATAATTGGGAGACGTGCCAGGTTAAAATCATCATGGGTGACTCGGCGTAGTCCTATAGGGTATGTGCATCTTGAGACCAGTTTGGTGAAAAGTTAAGGTAGGTATGCCGGTATAAACTAGAATGTGATTCTCAATTCCATATATACTAGCCTAAATATATGATTCCAAATCTATAGAGAAATTGGTCTTTGATGATGAGAAACTTCCATTTCCATCACTGGGAGGCCGGCATTAGCCTATGGGACCTCCACATGATCTCAGGTATTCAAATTCTAGATGTGATGTATGATGAGTTCCATCCTACAGAGAATACGATGAGAAGACCTAGAGAAGATTTCATAGATGGGAAAGGCACTGATGTACCCAGTTTCTGGTGATGAAAAACTGTCGGTGAAGGACATCCATTTCAAGATTTGGTTCAGAAACATCCTAAAATTCCCACCAAAGTATACAACTAATGGTTAGGAAGCACCTAGGTGGATTCCAGTCAGGGCTTCCAACTATCCAAAGAAATCTCAACATAGAAAAGAAAATTCCTATAGGTAAATCTTGTTGGAAAGATAGTGGAAGCTATAGGGGTAATGTTTTAACACAAAGTAGTAAACACTGGTTAGGATGTATGGGTTTATCTCTAAACGTTTTTGGAGTTATATGTTTCATGTCGGGGATAAAAAACATGGGAGTGTAACTTAGAACATCCATTATGAAATCCATGAAATTATTTACAGGATGTTGTGTAAAATCAGAAATGAAAATAAGGAAAAACAGATATGTGGTCCACTCCACTTCTTGTACAGCTGGATAGTGGTTCAGATGGGTTTTCATGAGTATTTGAACCCTATATACCCTCTTGGGTCATATTTTAAACCATCCATTCTAAATGCGGTGGGTTATTTCCTAACCAAGATGACTACGCCCATGGAACTGATCAGAGTATGGAGGGATAATTAATTATAGTTCCATCCATTCCTATATCCAATGGGGGTATTTACTAATAATGGCTAGGGAACTGAAGATCCTTGATCATACCTTCTAGACTTATGAGGTGATGTTCTAGTAGAATGGGTAGATCGTGAGGCTATATGTGTTCCCTACATCCCATACCATATTTCAAGGAGTTCTGGTGCATGAGGTAGTCAACTTGATATGGTTTACTTGGGATTTCTCCATGAGGATCACCAGTGTGTGTTGAGGTAGATGTGGCTCATGTTTACATAGAAACATAGAAAAATGCCAAATGAGGTCTATTTATCTACTGTCATTTATGGGCTACTTGATAAGTATGTGATGTGTTGGGAGAAAGCCTACCTGGTGGAAATGATGAAGCAATTAACACCCTGTGTTGATGACGAGTTTCACCCCCAACCCTAGGGTAGGGGTCAGACAATAGAAAAAACATGTTGCGGTGAAACAACAACAAGTCCAGTGATTACAAGGCCAGCTCTAGGAGGATTTATAAGAGGAACAATGGTAAACCCAGTAGCTCCAACTAGGAAAATCCAGTACGGAGTGAGTCCACACCAAGGGTTCTAAATAATTCCCACTCAGGCTCCTTCAAAGCTACTACACCACATTGATATGCTTGAGGATGTTGTTTATCCCAAATTTTGTGATACCTTGTGTGTCAAAAAACAATTTATTAGTGCCTAAAAGATGTGGGACTACCATAAATAGCTAATGATGGACCTATCATAGATCAGATATTCCAAATCTAAATTTCTATGGACTCAGATGGAGGGGGAAAATATGGAAATGAGCTAGAAGACATCATGCATTCTTGGGGAAACCGACATCCAATAAAGGATCGGGTGACAGTACTTCTCCATCAAACATCCCCAAAAAACTCTATGATGCTGAGCTAAAAGAGAATTTTCCTTTACCAAAAGAATTATAGGAGTCCTCCTGGGTATAAAAGGATGATATGGGATCCCTTGGGAGGAAGTTGAAGTTTAATCCTCAGAGCTGGGATAGTTCACTAAAATTGTTGATGTAAACTCTATTATAATGACATGGCATTAAACATTACATCATCTTGAATTAATTTATTAATTCAAATTGATGATCTTTTCAGGTTTACAGATTTAGATAATTAGGCCATAAGTTATATATAACAACTTTATTATTACAAATTAGTCACTTCTAATAACTATCCATAAAAATATAATAGGTCGCGGTTTCATTTCATGCTTAAACATTATAACTTTTCTTTCATCCAATACATGACTATATTCACCTTTATAACCTATAAAAAATTTCAAAAATTTTGTGTGAGCATAAAAAATCTCAGTAAGGGATAAAAAAATAAGGATAACTATTAGTTTTTAAAAACAACATTTAAACCTTCAATACTTTATCACAAGTAATACTTTTCACCTTTATGAAGTTGTAAATACTCTTCACTAAATAAAATCTCATTTCTTAACCTTTTGAAAAAAAATATTACCACAAACCCATAGAAAAAAACATATAACATGTAAAGGTATCTTGTGATATAAACATTCTAAAATGGAATAACCATATAATCTACTTCCACAAATCATTCATACAATTGTATTAGCCATACGACCGAATTCCATACACCAAGAATTTGAGGTTATACGTAACCACCCATATTTGGTTTTTCATGGAACCAGCTGTCATTTGGTTTATCATTTAACCACTTATCATTGGTTTATTACATAACAACCCTTCAAATGTCCATGTACCATTATATAATCATAACACATAATATATTTCAAATATGAACATTTCACTAATAACATTTCATTTTCTATCAGAAGAAATTATTTTAATATATTGAAATACTCAACCCATCTCAAAATTAATTTTTAATATCAAATTACATAAAATTGGTATATGGTATTTATTTTTCTTTTAAGAAACTTTATGTCTTATTAGGGAAGCCATATATCAAATAATGCTTGCGGTGGTAGAAAGGTCGTTGGTGCCACATATGTTAAAAACATTTCTTTTTTCGTTAAGTAAAACACTTTGTAGAAAAAATATTCCCATTGAAGGAAAATTAAATTAAAATGTGTTTATTATCCACTGTATAAAAGAAGAAGGTTTATATTACCAAAATATGCCTCAATGAAAGGAGATTATGACAAAGTCCCTTACCTTGAGTCCAAATTGTCACGTACATTTCTTATTATTCCTAAAAAATAATCTTATGTTAATTTTTACTTGAATAAAAACCATTTTCAAGTTTATTATTAATTTTATATCACTTATTACATTTATATAACAATCATATAATTATTTATGTTCATATCAGTCGTTTTGTCGATGTTCGGTACCTGAGTTAAAAATGAACCACTTATAATTACAAATTATCCATGTGGTCAAATGTAAATTATCTCCAGAATGATATTTATAATTTAGATATCATAAATATCATATATATCCAGTATATATGTATTTAGAATAGTCCATAAAATTTGTATATAAGAAATGAAATGCACCGTTCATGGAGATGGTAAGTCGTATGTATGCATGAATGCTACTTTCATTTCGTTTTCAAATTTAATGGAAGGAAATATAAATGATAAATATTTATTTTATAATTATATTATAATATGTATGTAGTATGTGTTACATAATTTCATTAATTCCATCCTTTATATATTCCATGTATAGCATGAACGAGTCATATCACTTTGAGGGAGAGATAGTGTAACTACCCGATATTTTATGATAAGTATTATTTTTAATTTATTTGATTTCATGTGTTTTATGCTACAACAAGATTATCTTGTGGTATATGCAACACTTTATTAGCTTGCAGTATATGAAACATTATTCTTAGATTGTGTTACACACAATTTCAAGTTCATTTGATAATATTTATTCTACGCAACATTGATTGTATATATATATATATATATTCAATGTATAAATGAAAAATGGATGGATTCTATTATAAAAAACTAAAAAGGAGTTTTTCACAACACGCAACCCTAACTTGGCTTGAATTACACACAATCACGACCTTCCTCGATAGCGTGTGTAGTACGCAATACCGGGATTCACTAAACAACGATATATTATTATGGACTAGACGTTATGAATAGTATTAACTAAATTTTGAATTTTATAACATTATTATTCATCTTACACATTTTCTAGGACATGGTAAGAGAAGAAAATAAATTTTTCTGGTAAAATAAGTATTTTTAAAAAAATGCAGTTTTCCCGCCTTTTTGTGGCGCACCCACCTTAAATCTAGTTTTTGACACGATTATAAGTTTAGTTTGAAAAAAAAAATTCTTCTTTTGAATCAGGATATAATATTTTACTATGGATAATTTTTTGATATTTTTCTGATAACTTTCATATTTTGATGAATAGTCAAAATAGGCTAATTTTTAATTAAAAACTACTTTTATCATTAAGATAATTAATATGGTTAAATTATAATATTCAATGGTTTTAAAGTATAAATAGAATATATTTTTACCATTTAATATAATTTATGTCATTAGAATTAATTTCACATTGAATTCATACCTAAAAAAATTTCAAACTTTGGTAATGTATTAAGTTCAAAAACCCGTTTTCCTAATAATGGGATTAATTTTAAATTAATTACTGCAACTTATGTGTTTTTAATTTTCAAAAATGGATTCCATATTTGGAATTAGGGGGTCGAAATTATGTTAATAGGCTACTTTTTTTTGGCATTATGAATAGTAACTACGGTAAATTTTATTTACTATAGTTAACGGTAAATCGGGTAATTAAGGGTAAATATAAGATTATAAAATTACCTTAACACCTTCCAAAATCCTATTGGATTACTAAAAGTAGACCCATATCACCTAAGGTTCGGATTAGATTCATTTAATGGAATTCTGTCCAGGAAAATAATTGAATTATTATTAAAACCAATGTAAGTGACGACATGTCACTTTCTTAAATATTATAAGTATAATAATTTTAATTTAGTGATAAAAATAATGAAACTTCGAACATGAATAGTTTCCAGAAATATAACATAATTATCTACATCATATAATTTTATTTATAATTTTTAGGGGTTAAATAATTATCATTAATTATGACACAATAGTAATGTTGAAATTATTTTATTGATTGAAATATCAAATAAATGATTTTAAAAATATTAAACTAAATATTATATGAACTATTTAATGTGATCCACTAATTTTCTAGATAAAGATGACATTTTATGAATATATTGAAGCTTTTAGTTCTAACATATATTCTTTATATATTTTATTTAAATTCAAAAAAATGAATAGTGTCAAAATTGACACTATTGATATTTTATAAAAATAACATATTATAATTTTTTTTTAAATCACAAAAATATTTTAAAATTATAAATTAAAAATTATATGGTCGAAAATTTCATAAAGATTCTAATTATGGAAAATTCACAACACATATTTCATTATTTATAATAATTTAAAATTTATAATATTATTACCACAAATAAAATTAAATCGATAAATAAGGATAAATCAAGTTGATAATGTTTAAAATAAATTCATAACATGTCTAAATTTTATTGGTTGATGAGATTAGAACCCTATCTCATCTAATCATTGAATATGAGTCATTTTTGAAGTTTTTAAGTGGGGTTTAGATTTAATATACACTAATATTTCTTATATTTCCAAAGGTACCCCTCCCCTCCCTTATAAAAGGGAACCTACTCCCTCTCTTCCTCACACCACTTTGAGCCTTCAAGATTGACCAACCCATGCCAATTTATCTTCTCCACTTCCCCAGAAACATCCTAGAGGTTGTGGTCTTCTTCAAAGACCAATATTAGTGCTCTAAGAAGAGGTTTCCAAAAGGCGGGTCGAAAGAAGAGGTGGTTCGGAAACGTACGAACCATATCAGACCTAAGGTAAGGGATAATTTTGAAAAATATCATTTTTAACAGAGATTGATTATATGTAATTATTTACTGGGGTTATTGTTATCTTCCATGTACATGTTTTCTAAAAGTGTTTTTAGGTATGTTTAATGTTCTTTTTTCCCATTTTGACTTTTACTACATTGTATGTAAGGAATCTTTCTTTTGTTTACGTTACGAGGTACTTTTTGACTTTTCCGAAAAAAAGTATGAGGATAATGTTTTTTTAACATATATGGCATTAAAAGATTTTTACAGATTTATAAAGCCTTATTTTCATGAAGATTACTCAAAAATATTTCATGACTATTTTAAACAAAATATTTTTCTTTTAAAATTTCTTGACGTTTTGTGAAAAGAAAATGACTTTGAAGAAGAAACGATATTTTCCTCAAGAATTCATTTTAAGTGTTTTATCAAAATCATTTTTCATCTAAGATGAAATTATTTCATGTGTTTATGGTTCATGTATAAAGTCTCTATGATTTACATGGTTTCACTTTTCTTATGATTAAATGATATCCATTTGTTTTATATGGATTATGTTATGATGGGATGATGTTTATGAAACCTATTTTTATTCTTTGGGTTATGATGAATTATTTATGTTTATGTTGTGGCACAAGAAAGAATGATTTCATTATCAGATGGGTGGGACCTATATCTCCCTCCAATGCATTGGGAAAAGATTTATATCTCATGAGATAGACATGGATGGAACAGTAAGTTAATCTGGTTCAGTTTTACAGGACTGAAATGAGGAGTGAACTCGATTCAGAAAGGGACTTTGTCCACTAAGATGGCCATGGTAGAAATTTCTTGGCTACTATGGAAATCAGAACATGTGCTTAATGGTTTCCACAACTACATTTTTTATTCCCATGCTATTTTATAATGATTGATGTTCCCTTATGATATATACCTTACGTACTTCCAAGATTCATGTCTTTACTCAAGATTTTCATGTTTAGATTTTATGTTCAAGTTTTTGCATTCAAATGTTTATGGATTGTTTTATGTTCTCTATGTTTACCCTTACTGGGAATTTGAGCTCACCCCTTTTATGTTTTCTTTTCCCTAGGATATAAACAATGGTTTTAGGTAAGAAAAAAAGGGGAAGATCATTATGGGAGATGTTGGAGATCTTTCACCACAATTATAATATTATATTTCGAGTTTCCAAAGACACTAAACTATTACAGTCCTTGTGTGTCTATTTTTGTTATGTACTAAGTATTCTGCAAAAGTAATGTTATGTCCAGGTACATCAATCTCTAGGTCCCTACAGTTGGTATCAGAGGTAAGGTTAAGTCAACCATTGGAAACTAGGATGCGAGAACTTTAGTGAGATCCCTAGAGATATTTATAAGGTATGTCTAGGGATGTCCATATGGTTAAGTATAATTATAGGTTATAATCCTAGAATTACGTTAATGATCTTAGAATTAAACCTAAGATGTTAGATATTGATGTTACTCCCCCCTTTATTATGTTTTTTTCCCAAGCATGATTTTTGCCTCTCACACTATTCTTTTTGGGTTTTAGACGATGGCTGGAACCCGAAGGAACCGTGTTGATCAATGTAATGGAAAATTCATTGATTTACCTCCTGAACTAACCAATTTTATGGGAGATGGAGTTCAAAATCTTATTTCTATACTTACACAAGCTACGAATCATTATGGACTTCCAAATGAGCCGAGAAGGGAACAATATTATATTGAGTCCCTCATGAGGCAACGTCCACCTTCTTTCAGTGGGTCTTCTAATCCACTTGTTGCTGAACAATGGATCAGTACCACTGAAAATATATTTTCAGTTCTTCAATGTTCTGAACATGATAATATTATCTTAGAAATATAACGTTTGGAAGGTGAAGCTGATCAATGGTGGAATATTATCAAGAATACGAGGCCAAGAGATGAAATTGAGTCCATGGAATGTGACGAGTTCAATAACATATTTTTCAATAAGTACTTACCTCGTATTCTTCGAACAAAGATGGAGAAGGATTTTCTTGAACTAAAGAAAAAGGATGATGAATCTGTTGGTATATACGAAGTAAATTTTACAAGGCTTGCAAGGTATGCATTTGGCTTTATCATCCAACCTGAAAGTAATGTTGGTCGATTATTCAGTGGCTTAAAACCAAATCTTTGAAGGGAATTAGCTATAAGAGACTTCAGTAGGTATGAAGAAATTGTGCGTTGTGCTATCAAGGTAGAAATTGAAGTTGGTGTTACATATCCATCTCATGGTTTTGACATGAAACGAAAGATGGAGTTCAAGGAGAAATCTCAGAATAATTGTGAAAAGAAGATGAAAGATTCTTTATGCTCAATGTGTGGAAAGAAGCATGGTGTAGATTGTCTTAATGGAACTAGAAAATGTTTTAAGTGTGGAAAAGAAGTTCATCGAGCAGTTGAGTGTCGAAGAAATGGAAAAAGGTTTTCTAATGTTGTGAATACAGAAAATATTGTAGATGACGCACCACCAACCCTTCAATGCTTCAAGTGCAATGAAATGGGGAATTATGCTAATCAATGCCCTAATCCAAGGGTTAATGATGATCGACTTGAGCAACCACTTAAGAGAATGGACAAAGGGAAGTCACATCTGATCACTATTAGAGATGTTGAATATGACAAAGATGTGGTGGAATGATTAAGTGTTTATGTAATGGGATTCCAAAATAATGTTGTATATAGTATTGTTGAATATTGGAATATTAATGTATTGGCCTATTGTGGTTTTCAATAATTTTATGTTACCGGTTACCATGGAAAGTGATTGAGATATTTTTTTAAAGAAGATAATATGCGCATAATGAAGGGATATGGAAAAAATGAAATGTTTGATAGTATTCATGAGCTCATGACTGATATAAGGAAATAGTTATATCATGGTTTTAGTATATAGAATTTTGATGTTTTCGTATGTGGAAAAAGTTAACTTTTGACAGCACTCATATTTTCAATAAGGTTCAATGGGTATTCATTTTTCAAGAGAATAAATGATTAAGTTATTCACATGTTTGTAATTTGACCAAAAAGATATATCGTATGATATATGCGGGATAAATGATGGTATTCACATGCTCGGCAGATGACATTTCTAGTAATTGTTTTCTTTATACTATGAGCTTGGACAGAAGTATTTTAGATAAGCCTAAAGGTTGGAGTGAATTATGTTTTACATAAGTTAGTATTATTTAAGGATAGAACTTTTTTTGATATTTTTTCTATAATGTTATAATAGTGTATTTTTATAAAAAGGAAAACCTGTAGGATGGGCGACAACCCATTATGTCGGACAAGGATGTGGGAATCGAACCCACAACTGAAGTGTGACAAGACTTTATCGCCTACAACTGGCATACAGGAAGTCCCTGGTTAGTGGAAACTAGTTTTATTTTATTAAGCGGTATGACAAATAAATTATAAGTCAATTTTTGTAACTATATACGATTAATCTCACCATAATATGGACTTATAACTTTTGATAACATTTTGTTTGAAATAGATGGAATGACCCATCATTCTATCACATGATCTGCTAACACTTCACGAATAACAAATTCATCTTCATTTATTTAAGAGATGAAGTGGAAATTGTTCAATTCACGAATAATAATGAGATTGTACCAAAATCATGTATGTATTTATTTTAAGTCATCAACTTTAGGAAAATGATCTTGAAAACCAAAAATGTTGTCTTAGTGCCCTTATATCCGATGAATCTTATGGTACCTTAGATCATCACAAATCTATGGCTTTGTTATTATTGGCTTTTTCATAGCCATGATCTCTACCACTCTCCATCAGAACATGATGGTTAGATTTCTATTCCATATCCATATTTTCACCTATGTTCTTCTATGTGGAAACCCAATGATTAGTTAATTTGGGTAACCGTTACGTTTCATACATTAATTTTTAAAGATAAGTTTTGGTATTTCATTTTATGATGTGGGTTTTAATTAAAGAAACTTTCAAGTAGAAAACCATGTATAACCCCGATGAATTTCGAGGGCGAAATTCGTTTTAAGGGGGGAAGAATGTACCAACCTGATATTTTATGATAAGTATTCTTTTTAATTTATTTGATGTCATGTGTTTTATGATACAACAAATTATCTTGTGCTATACGCAACACTGTATTAGCTTGTAGTATACACAACACTATTCTTAGATTGTGTTACACAAAATTTCAAGTTCGTTTGATAATAGCCATTCTACGCAACATTGAGTGTCTCTATATATATATATTCAATGTATAAATGAAAAATGGTTGGATTATGTTATAACATAACAACAAGGGGAGTCTTGCACAACATGAAACCCTGACTTGGCTTGCATTACACGCAATCGCGACCTTCTTCGATAGTGTTTGTAGTACACAATACCGGGTTTCACTAAACAACGATATATTATTATGGACAATCCTTTATGAATATTATTAACTACATTTTTAAATTTATAACATTATTATTCATCTTACACATTTTGTAGAACACTGTAAGAGAACAAAATAAATTTTTCGGGTAAAATATGTATTTTTAAAAAAAATGCAGTTTTGCCGCCTTTTGATGGCGCACCCACATTAAATCTGGTTTCTGACATGTTTGTAAGTTTATTTTGACAAAATAAAATTCTTCTTTTGAATCAGGATATAAAAATTTACTTTGGATAATTTTTTGATATTTTTCTAATAAAATTCATATTTTGATGAATAGTAAAAATACGCTATTTTTTAATTAAAAACTACTTTTTTCATTGAGATAATTAATATGGTTAAATTATAATATTGAATGGTTTTAAAGTACAAATAGAATTTATTTTTACCATTTAATATAATTTATGTCATTATCATTAATTTCACATTGAATTCATAGCTAAAAACATTTCAATCTTTGGCAATGTTTTAACTTCTAAAACTCGTTTTCTTAACAACGGGATTAATTTTAAATTAATTACTGCAACTTATTTGTGTTGAATTTTGAAACATATATCCCATATTTGGAATAAATGGGTCCAAATTATATTAATAGGCTACTTATTATTTTTTGGCATTATGAATAGTAACTACGGTAAATTTTATTTACCATAGTTAAAGGTAAATCAGGTAATTAAGGGTAAATATAATATTATAAAATTACCCTAACAACTGCCAAAATCATATTGGATGACTATAATCTGGA